>CM035444.1:85831033-86258533 GCA_020310875.1 Ceratopteris richardii
CAATTGGAGGTGTCATTCTATTGAAAAATGCATTGTATGTACTTGGTATTAAGACAAACATAATTTTAGTTCCTTTGATTGCCAAAGTTGGACTTCATGTACACTTTGATGATGATCAGTGTATGGTTCATGATTGTAGCAATAATGATCTTTATTGTGATGTATGATACATTATGCAATGGTTTGTATTACTTCGATACATACAAGAGGGCTGCCTTGAACTCCTTGGTTGCTCATACTTCCTCCATGGCTGAGCTTTAGTATGCTTGTTTTGGTCACTTGAATTTCAATAGTTTGCTTAACTTGCAAAAGGACATGGTTATTAGTTTTTCAACACTTGAGTCCATTGAAAAGCATGCATGTGAAGGTTGCATTCTTAGAAAAATGCATCATGCTTCTTTTCCAAAAGATATTCATACACACACTACACGAAAATTATAGCTTGTTCATAGTGATGTATGTGGTTCTTTCAACACTCCATCTTTTGGGAAACTTGTATATTTTGTTACTTTCATTGATTATGCGACTCTCCATACATGGGTGTATCCTATGAAATCAAAGAATGAGGTATTTTTTTGCTTCAAATCATTTTTAGCTATGACTGAAAATGTTTTTAGATACAAACTTTTGACTCTATGCATAGATCATGGCAGTGAATACATGTCACATGAGTTTAATGTTTTTCTTCATGAAAGAGGAATTTCACACCAATGTACGATGCCATATACACCTCAACAAAAATAGTGTTGTAGAGCATAAAAATAGAACACTCCTTGAAATAGCACGACATATGGTTGAATGAAAGCACCTTCCTAACAAGTTTTGGATGGAAGTGGCCATGTGTGAAAACTATGTGATGAATTGCTATGCTACAAAAGCATTGAGATTCATCAATCCTTATGAGGCTTGGAATGAACATAAACCTATGGTTATTCATATGCACATGTTTGGTTGTTTGGCATATGTTCTTGTGCCATCACAACAACATCATAAACTTCATGACAAGGGAACTAAATGTATATTTGTTGTTTATAGTTCCAAAATTAAGGGATATTCTTTGTACCATCCATTCATGGACACAATTATTGTGAGTCAAGATATGGTATTTTCAAAAAATTCAGTTTTCCCTCTACTTGAATGCAAAAAGTAGCAAACAATTTGCTCACAAGATGTGTTTGATACACCTATGTCTTTGTTCCAAAGTGGTGTGCTTGACTATGTGCATATACATGAGCCAAGTGAGTTTCAAAAGGCTAAAAATCTCCAAAATAATAGAGTTGAAAATGCAGAGAATTTCCATCCAAACATGTCTAAAGTTTTATAACCAAACATGGTTGAAAATGTGGGAGATTTTCAGCCAAATATGGCTAAACATTTGCATCAAAAAATGGCTATAAATGAGCATGAAATTTAGCCCATGCATGGTATACATGTTGATGATGTATTACGTAATGAACACATGTCTATCAATTCTTAAAGTAGATTTCTTTGAGTTTCCTCACCATATCTTCTTTCCACCACCATCTGATCTTGACCTTGTAGAAGAGAAGGACCCTTAACATGGAAGTTTTGAACTTGGTGACCAACCAAGGAATTGAGACTTAATAATGGAAAAAATCATCGAGGCCATTCTAAATCCTTACATGATTGATCTATTGAGGGAAATATAAAAAGAAAGCTACTTGTTGATATTAATTTGAGTTGAGGTGATGCCCAAGAGGGTGAGATCATCTTGATGAACTTTGTGTCCAAGCCCATGTCCTTCAATAATTGCAAGATCGAGACCCCCTTTAATATCCCATATGATTCGTAAAATTCAATCTCAAGAAAGAGGAGATTGGGATCTAACTCTTTAACAAAATAAATTCCTTCATAGATGTCAATGATCACTTCTAACATCGAATCGTCTTTAATGAAACACTTTTTATCCTCTTGAACTGAGGATTGGAAGAGGTGCAAGATTTGATTTGCAAGGGCTTTGGAGTTTATAGCCAATTTGGAACATGGTAATGGGCCTCCATTTTTCTATGATGTTCTTATTTTCCTTCTTTTAAATCAACTTTATAACCCCTTTCTTTAGCATTTGAAAATTATGCCAATACTTATACCCTCTCTCTAAATAGAGATAAGAAGCTCATGAGGGGATCTTGAAAAAATTTAAAGAACTCATTAGTGGGGGCATCCAAAGCAAGTTTTTACATTGAGAAGGTATTTGGTGGCCTCCTTAATCTTGCTAGAGGTTAGAAAGTTATTGTTTCTAACTACATCTTGTAGGACCTTGTTTTTATTTTACTCTAGAGCTGACGGTGATGCTATCATGCCTCTAGGATAAGATTGGGGAAGAAAACCTCAACAGTTTAGTAAAGTAGTTCCTAATGAAGTCATACTTTCTAGTCTATCAATTTGCATTAGAGATTGCTTTTCTTGATGATAATGGATAGGAAATCATTGGCTTTCTTTTTCTTTAGTAATCTACTGATTTCTTTAGATCATTTAGCCACCTTGACAACCCACCATTCTCTAAAAATAAATTGGATATTTTTTATTTTAATTTTCTCCTTATATTTGATCTTGCTCATGATCTTGAAAAGGAATTTTTACATGTGGAGTTTATCTTTGTTGACTGTTACCTCAATCTGAGAAGTTTTGCAATAAGGTTACTTTATTCTTTATTCATAATCATTTGGATCTATTTTTTAAATTAAAGAAAAAATATGTGGCTTTTCTTGATAGCATGGATCTGTCACTCCACCAAGAAGGTTCATGCTTGGAAAGCAAGCTACCAATTTTTCAAACTATGTACCAAAACATGGTAATGATCATAGAAAATAATATGACTGAATGATATCAATGTAGATGGAGATAGCAGGGATCTCCCTAGCAATTGATAGTTTTGTGACTCTTTTCAATAAGCATCTTCAAGGATCCAATTATGATCACATTAAAACGCAACAATTTTGACTTATTCACATTAACCTAGATGTAGAGATGAAGAGAGAAAGTTCAAAATACCTACTCTATACATTCTTTTCCAATCCTATCTTTGAATTTCGACACAACATTACTCAAAAACAAGGAAATTGTTTAAAATTTTAGGTATTTCTTGTATTTCATTAAGTTCCTTTATGGTTTCTCTTCCTTGGGATTTTAAAGCTACTTGATAGAAAAGGAGGGATGAATTGGACCTCATGAGGTTCCATCGTGATAGTCTATGTTTCTAGTGCTACCAATATCTTTTGATATGATGCAGGAAAAGGGAGAAGAACTTGTAAAATCCACTAGATATGTGTTGTATCATATTCATGATAACTTCCAAGTTTAATAATATTATTTTTAAGATGCAAGAGTGTTTGAAATTTTTACATAACTCTAAGATCTTCCTTAAATATTTCAAATTTTCTATGAAGTTGAAAGTTATATGTCTTTGTTCCATTTTCTATCTTCACTCCATCTCGAGTATTGTGGAATAGATTTAAGGCACAATATTTAATATAGAAATTCTAGGTAAACATAGTGAAGGAAAACAATAGAATTCATACTCGTACTATAGAGAGATGCAAACGAAGATAAGAAGCTAACTGCATTGGACAAGAGACATGGAAGGAAGAAAGGCAAAGCTGTAATGGAAAGTCATGAAACTTACATAAGGATTTGATTATTGAGGAGCAAATCAATATTTTCCTTCAGAAATGGTAGGAGATAGAAGAAAATGAACCATTCAATCATTGTTTAGGATCCTTGGAGTCAAGAAATTAAAAAATTCATCCCTTAATGTGCAAAGGAAATTTCTAATCATAAAGGTGTGATAACAAAAATAATGAAGCTATCTTCAGAGTATTATAGAAATTGTTTTCCCCCTCCAGTTTCCATAACAAAGAAAAAGAAGATTACAATCCAGGTATGTGGGATGTTTTAAAATTTCTAAATTTTTTTTTTAATGCTTTCATATCATTGATAGAAGTCAAAGACATGGATGGCATTATTAAATTATACACGTCTCAAAAAAGAAAAAAAAATGCAAATTAAGTTTTTTGAGATTATAACATTGGTTGTTGGTGGCCAAGGCATGGATCTCAAGGAATAAAGCCATGGGGATGCACGTTCGACATAAAATTGCCAAACAAAAGAGCTAAATGGAAGCCTATGGTGCCATATGAAGGCGTGAAGGAGCTAAATAACTAAAATACACACTCAATTTTTCTTCATATTAAAGCTGGTACATCAGTTTAGATAGCAACCTAATAATACATACTTTATCTTGTATGTGAGGGGAGAATTCCCTTGTCAAGTACTTGACAATCACTTGATAATGAGGGAAGTACATGAGTATTCCCATACATAAGGTTTTTAAGGGAACTACTATCAAGGAGAAAGCGATCTAGTGTAAAGAGACCTTTTCCTAGTGTTAAGAGTGATCTTATTCTTCTTTCTAAATTATGAAATTTGTTTGTAGCCAATTTTTTAGTGTAAATCTTCTATGGTTTGGTGCATACAATACTTTTGCATTTCTTTGAACGAGTTATCTATCATCAAGGATTCCATAATTATTTGGACTCCTTTTGAAATCTTTTATGCATGTCTTTCCTATGATTACAAAGCTCTTTGAGGTTGATTGCCTCTATGCACACCAAGAAGTGACCCCTTGTAGCAACTACTAATGCGACACAATTTTCTTACTAGCCACCTCTTCTCATCATCACAAAAAACATCCTATGTGGACCATTGTATACATGGGGTTTTCTATAGTGATCAAAACCATGGTTTTGTAGTCATTAATAAGACATTCTAAAAATGTAACATATGCTATGTTTTCACATCACATATACAATTGTCTCACATATATATGGTTATGTCATTTATGAAACATTATGTAATCATGTCGATACAACAATTAAGAGCAAACATTTATACGATGATTAAAAATCCAGTGTGTGAGCCTTTTACTACCATAAAATTAAGAAAAAACATATCGTGCTTTGCTCACTCATTTTAGATGTGTCTGATCAAAGACTCAGCTCAGCAAATGTGCAGATCTATGTAAACCTTCTCTCTCTCTCTCCCTTTCTCTCTATCTCTCTCGATATATATATATATATATATATATATATATATATATATATATATATATATATATATATATATATATATATATATATATATACACACACACACATGTGCATAAATGATAGACTAAAAGTAAAAAATTACATAAGAAAAATAAATTGGAATAAAATTCATGGGTAAATTTCAGCCCCATGTTGAGTTTTAACAAAATATTTAAAATTATCGAACAATCTAAAATTATCAAAATTATGAAATCGCACCATAGACAAAAGTATATATGTCAATGTACATAATACATGGAATGTATAGCATGTCAATGTATATAATACGTGGAATATATAACATGTCAATGATTAGAATTAGATGATCATCACTCTCATGTGATGTACGATGAGATGTACAAGAAGCATGGCTAGAGGGGTATGTGATCTATGACAACTGAACTCATCTCTCCTATCGTTGCACCTCTTCTATGTTGTCCTCATCATAATACTCTGGTATTACATATAATAAATAAAAATATATAAAAGAACATAAAAATTAAGATAAATTATATCAAATCTAATAATGATCACAATATCATATGGTTGATCTTCTATGTTTTGGCTATTTCTTTATTAGTAGGATTATGATCGTACTCATTATGTGCATTGAAAAAAATGAAAAAAGTGAATGATTAGTGCTCTAAATACATTGAAAAATAAAATCTCAATAATACATATACTTACGAATGTTGCAATAAAAGCATCACACCCCATAAGACCTAAATGAGACGTGTGACTTACTTCAGTTCTTGTTTTTTCCTTGTTTGTGTTTATATCATGAATCAAAGTACATTGATTAAAGGTAAATATCTAGAATACATATAAGGATCACAACTCACATTAATATTAACTATTATATATAAATTCTATATGGGAAATGTTTCTTGTAGACATAGCTTCCTATGAAAATATTGCCACATCTCAAGTGGTATGTCATGCATTCTCTTATTTGTTTCCACAATGCAATATCGCATGTAGTTTAAATTTCAAACCTAAAAAACAATTGGATCATATATAATAAAGGTTTAACTTTTTATACTAATGCATCTGAATGTGGATATGTGTACATGTGTGAATGTGTATGTGTGAATATCTGTAAGTTTTTTGCATGTGTGTATGTCTGAATGTATGCATATGTTCATGTGTGTATGTGTGAATGTGCTTATCTTTGTATATCTTTGTGTATGTGTGAATATGTGTATTTGTGAATGTGTATATGTTTGTATGTGTGAATGTGTGTATGTGTGAACGTGTGTCTGTGTGTATGTGTGAATATGCGTATTTGTGAACGTGTATATGTGTGTATGTGAATGTGTGGATGTGTTTATGTGTGAATTTGTGCAAATATGTGGTGTGTGATGTGTGTATATTTGTGGCTCTGTATGTGTAAATGTACTGTGTATCTTTGTGGCTTTGTATGTGTGTGTGTGTGTGAATATGTGTATGTGTAAATGTACTGTGTATCTTTGTGTCCATGTGTATGTATGTGAATACCCATGTGTGTGTATTTTTCTATACCTCTCTCATCCATCTCTCTTTATCTCTTGATATCTATTTTATCTCTTTGACTTATCTAAATTTTATCAAGTTTTATTATCTAATACCTCTTTTTTACTTCATAATCAAATTCTAATCAACTACGTAGAACTCCACCACCATCTCCTATCCGTGCAAAGACTCTTTATTGTATTGTTGAGCTTGATACCTCAACAATTTGGGCTGAATAGCATAGATGGCAAGGATCTTCCTTAAATAATCACTAAATTAACTAACCATAATATTATTTTTGTGTAAATTTACCTTAAGGTAAATTTTGGGTACTTTCATGTTGTTTAGATGATTTAGAGAAGATTGAGTACTTAAGATAAGCCCACAAGATATTTATGGGCATGCATGACTATAGGCTGAAAAGTATTTAGATCCTACAATGAATAGGGTGTATTGGCCTAAGATGGGAAGAGACATACATGAATCTATGAGTAAGTGTAAAAGATACTAGAATAGCTTCATAAAAAAGTTGCAAATCTTTATCAAGTGATAAAAGAAACACATTGGATTCAAGCTATAATTGACCTTTCTAAAATAAAATAAGTGCCCAAAGAGAATCACTATGAATCTTGAGGAAGTTGTAAAAGAATACATAATAATCAATAATGAATTGTATGAAAAATACAAGGATGATTTTTTTGTGTATCCTTGAAAGAAATTACTTTCCCATATTGGGAAGGGCCAAAGCAAGGGTAGTAGGAGATCACTGCTCTACAAGCCAAATGGTTATTATATAATCCAATCAGCAGCAATTAAAAGTTTTTTAACAGCTATGTGGAATGAAGACCTTGCATGGTGTGCATGAAAGAGGTATCTTACCAAATTCTTCTATGATATCCCTTGTATCTTCCAACACATTAAGCTAAATGAATTATGAGAGTGTTTTTTTTTCTTTTCTTAATATACTTCCTATTTTCTGTTTTGTCAAAAAAAAAAACACATTAAGCTAAAATTGTCTCAGCTATTTCTTGCCGTCCTCATTCAATATGGTGATATTGGGAGGGAGAGAAAGAATTCATCATCTCTTGGAAAATTAACAAAGTAATGTTTGGCAAAAAAATGCAAAATGCAAAATGCTGGAAATATGAATAAAAAGTACAAAATGCATAAAAGTAAAGTCACGTTTAGCTGTTTTGCTTAACACAATCTGTGTACTACTGGACATGTACAAAATGCAAAAAAAATTAACTCACTTTTAGCTGTTTTGCTTAACACAATCTGTGTACTAGTGCACATGTCTGTATCGAATTTCTAGCCCACCGTCTTCACATGACCTTATGCGCTATCACGATCATCCATTAAGAATATTTCCGGATATGGAATACATTGAGTTCTGTGAAGACTTCTTTTTTTTAAGAGGAAGTTCGGCCGAGGCCTAGCCTCCCTTGCTTGAATTTTGTGAAACTTTCTTTTTTAAGAGGAAATTCAGCCAAAGCTTAATCTCTTTTCCTTAAATTGATTGAAAGAAAAATTGTGCAAGTGAAAGAGCGATTGAAAGAACAATTGTACAAGTGAATGAGCGATTGAAAGAACAATTGTACAAGTGAATGAGCATAGTACCCATGGGCCTCCTGTATCTCACAAAACAAGGGTTAAGACTAGTAATATTACAATGATGATGGCCCTAAGGCAGTAAGGAAGCTGAGTTTTAAACTGGCATACCGCATTTTAAGCTACACTTGTCTCAAGATCTTCTTTTCGTCCTCATTGAATATTGGCATAGGGAGGAAGAGAAAGAACTCGTCATCTCTTAGAAATTTAATAGAGTAATGTGCTATATATTGCAAAAATATAAATGAAAGAGGTTTCATTCCAAATAAAGTGTTTTTGATGTTATATCAATAAAAATACCTAATGCCAAAAAAAAAAGCCAAGTTTACCTGTTTTTCTTAACACAATCTGTGTGCTCCTACATATGTTTGTATCTGTGTGCTTCTAGGCCTACCATAATCATGCACAAAAGATTTTAATTGGGGTACATTGAACCCTTTGAGGGCTTACCATGAGAAAACAGACCATCATTTAAAGCCAAGGGGTGAAGCCATCAACCAAGGAAATGAAGAAAATTCTATCATTTCTAGATCCGTAGGGAAATGCTATACGTATTTTAGATGTGTCATGTTGTTATAAGTTCATGCAATCCAATGAACTTATTCCTATATTGATAAAATTTGTAATAGACATATGTGAAACATGTTAACTGAGTAATGAATGCAGATCATGATTTGAACATGATGATAAACATGCCAATGAGATGATATTACATATTACACATACAGATGTTCGGGGCCCTCTGTACTATGCCATATTCATCGACAAACATACATGAAATCCTTGGATCTATTTCGTGAAGGAGAGGAGCAAAGCATTCATATAGTTTTGGAGTCTAAAGGATATGCCGAAAACATAGAGCTAAAATATATACAGCTTTCAATATCAAGTGAAGAAGGAGGATATTCGATGATCAACTTAAAAATATATACAGTTTTCAATATCAAGTGAAGAAGGAGAATATCCGATGATCAACTTAAAAGAGACATTCAAAGATCATGGAATATAGAAAAGGTTTCCATGTAAGTAAGAAACACAGAGAATTATGTTGTTCGGATGCAAGAATGGACTTATTAAGGATTTAGATATGTGATAGTTAATGAAGTGGTGCGATGACGATGCACCATGGTGGATTCCCTTCACGAGAGCTCCGTGATGATGCCCTCATAGTACTAACTTCAGTTGTAGACAACATGGGCAATACTTTTCACAGACCTGCAAAATACATAGAACTACACAATACACATAGAGCATGAACTAGGTTTTACAAATGCAGTTAAACATATAGTTTGTGACTGACTAGGCCACTATATGTTTTATTATAGAACATATGCAAAAGTGTACGGTGGCCATTTGACCTTTCACATGGACACTAACGGCAACAATCACCCAATAAAGGTCCATATGGCCAAATTGAACTATGGGAGATAATAAAGAATGATAAAGGATACCTGAGTGTAAGTATAAAAACTACACCTCCCACTTGGTGGGCATATTACATAGTGTACAAGTAATTGTGCAAGATCATGAATCAAGTACCCTCCATCATATGACAATAGTGTCAAAAGCTATGTTATGGTAGAGCTTTAGTCAAAGTAGCTCTAGCATTATTCTGAGTATGAACCTTCTCAAAAATAATCCATTCAGTGGCTAAGCAGTTTCTAATGAAAGTGATACCTCAGATTGGATTCTTGTCCAAAGAAACATCACTCCGACTATCATTGAGAAAACGAGGTACATGCTAAGGTAGACCCATATCACAAGCAAGATGAGAAAGCCACAATGCTTCCTTGCATGCCTTACTAGCTACAACATACTCTACTTTTGTAGTGGAAACAATTCTACATTCTTGAAGACAAGATTTCCAAGAGATAACCTCCAACAAAGTGAAAAATGTACCCTGATTTTTAGACATTGGTCTACAGAGACCACTCCATGTGTGTGTGGGACAAGGGCCAGCCATAGCCAAGGTCCCAAGCTTGGGGGACATCCTACGGTATTCAATGGTAATGGGGATGAGTGTTGCATGATGGCCACATGGCAGCATTAGACCATTCCAGATCATTACTATTTTGGATGCGAGGATATATTGGATGGGAGGAGAGTGGCACACACATCATTTGCTAGTTTGATTTTCAACCTTAGAGAAAAGTTTTGGGCTTCACAGTTGGTATTCGAGAATTTTTCTTGGGACTTTTCACACTGTAATTCTTCTTTGCTACCTCAACACGTGTGCCAAGTCATCGTTGTCATCAATCACCATCGCATGAGGAGGAGCCGGGTGTAGAAGGAGAAAAACGAGGGAAGTAGACCCTCCTGAGAGAAGTTGTAGCTCCCCCCAAGGAATCCCACAATGGCACTACCCATGCAGTTACCCGGGGGTTGTGCATGTGCTCAGTTCAAGCTACCCAAGGGGGACGAGGAGAGAGAGAGAGAGAGAGAGAGAGAGAGAGAGAGAGAAGTTCTTCACCTTCTCTTCTCAAGAGATGAAGGCAATGAAGCACTAGGAGCATATAGGAACTCAAGTTTCAGGCTCTATGTTGATATGTGGGATACAAAGATGCTCTATGCATGCTTTGTGCTAAAAAAAAGAGAAATTTAAAGCTCTTTGTGACCTCCATAGTCAAGGTTAGGCTAATTTAGCCTATTTGGATTACTTATATCCACTCATTTGGCCATAGCTTGCTCATATCAACTCCGAATTGAGTGATTTTTTTTGCTGTGGAATCTTCACTAAGAGCCCTTTCTAGTGAGTATTACAAACAACCTTTTCAGTCCACTTTCAAACCTATATAGAGTGTCAAACTTGGCTTTTTGACATCAAGGACCCCATTCAAGCACTTCTTTGATGCAATTATCATTGGGAGACTCTTGGAGAAGTAAGAAGAGTGTGTGTGGATCATTTTCACCTATGCACACATGCACCTTAAGCTTTTGGACCTTAAGATAAGTTTTTTTGGTCAATTTTAATGCATTCTTGCTCTCTTCATGCATCATAGTGCACATGGGAGAAGCATTTTGCATGGCATACATGGTATACAATTAGCTAGAAACTTTTCTAAATCTGCACTTTGCATGAAAGTAGTGTTGTAAGTACAGCTAATACTTGGTTTTGTAGGTACAACAACAAACATATAAGAACTTGCAACATTCTTATTGTTATATCATGCCGCAAGCACGAGGGTTTTTGCAAGGGCATGTAGTGTCCTTTTGTTTACTGTGTATATGTTCTGCATGCCGACACCATTTGTTTGGAGAAGTGCATGCAATGCACTTAGTTTCATTTTTCTGATTTTCATTTTTATGTCATTATGCTGCCAAAATTTTTAAGATTTAGAAAGTAGATAAAGCAAAAAAAAGTTTCTTTCTTGTTATTTGTTTTATGCAAAGGCTGGTGATTTGTCTATTTTCGCTGCCACTTGGATATCTTAGGCATACATAAGAGCATAAAAAACTATTTTAAAAAAACATAAAAATCATAAAAAAATAAAAAGAGACCTATACCTTATCCTAGCGTGGATTCAAGACCCTCTTCATGAGTTAGGACTAATACACTCATGGGTGAGCACACTTTAGACCCCATAGAGACCATGAGTGCTAGGATAGAACATTTAGAGAGCACACTTCATGACATCTTGGATCATGTGTGTGGCTCCAAGAAAGAAGAAGTGATGCATGAGACCAAGTTGCCAGGGATGGAGGTAGATGCTCCAGGTGAGCATCAAGCTATAAGTCCCTAGAGATAGCATACTAGTCAGAGAGTCTCAATGGAAGCTTAAGGACCTTAAGCTTCCTAGATATCATGGATCAAGTAGTGCTAGGATTGTTGATGCTATTGAGCATTGGCTCAAGAAGTGGGAGCAGTGCCTCCATTTATGCCATATGGTGGGCGATAGGCATAAAATTCAGTAGGCCACATATAACCTCATGGACATTGCCCACAAGTGGTGGTGTAAGATAGAACAAGATAAGAAAGATCCCGTGAGTTGGGAACACTTTAAAGTCTTGTTCTACAATAACATTGTACCACCGGACAAGAGGTCTAAAGTACTAGACACTTGGTTCTTCATCAACAAAAAGAACCAAACTATTCAGGATTACTCACATAAGTATAGAGAGGTACTTCTTAAAGTACCTGATACTATCCTAGAGCTTCTTTAGATCCACAAGTTTGTCTTGGGACTTAGAGAAACTATTAGACCTTTAGTGAGGAAGGAGAGGTATCACTCCTTGGCACAAGCCATGGAGATGGCTTTAGTCTATGAGGATGGCCACAAGTGCATAAGCTCACAGGGTCATAGGTCCTCATGGACTAAGATAAGTCAACCCTCTTCTTCAGCTACTCCTGGCTCGATCAGTGCACAACCTCAGAAAGAGGCTAAGAAGGTGAACATGATCAAGACAATTTCAGGAGGAAAAAGGAAAGTGTCTGCTCTAGCTGAGAGGCCATATAATAAGTCTATTTTTACCCTTGAATAGAAAGAGAAGGCAATGAAAGAGGGGTTATGCTCTGGGTGTCTAGGCTAGCACCTTTTCAAGAACTGTCCTAAGAAAAAGAAAATAGCAGCCACCACAGTTATTAATCTCACTCAGGCAAGGAGTGATGGAGATGAGGATTTTGGAGATTCCCCATCCCAGATATCATCTCCCATAGTGGCCATGATTGTCATAAAGAATATTCCTACTATGATAGACGTGCTTTCACCAGTGGCACAAAAAGGATATCCATTCCTAGACACTGAGCTCATTGTCATGAGGGCAGTCAAGGCAGGATAGCATATCAAGGTACTCTTTGATATTGGGTCATAACATAATGTGATTAGTTCCTGACTAGTTAGGAGGCTACAATTAGAGACTGTGCAGTCAAACTATGCTTACATTGTAGAGCTAGCTGACGAGAAGGGAACAGAGACTTGGGATCAATGACTAGTTGGTTTTCCCATTCAGATCTAGTTCTATGAGGACACACTAGATTTTGAGATATCTAGACTTGTAGATTTAAATGTAGTCCTAAGTAAGAAGTGGCATGCTAAGAAATGACTAGTCATCAACTTCGCTTCACAGGTGTATCAGTTTGAGCATGCGGGGAGGCAACTAATGATCCATGGAGAGCCATATCTCCAAGAGACGTGATTTGTGACTGGTACCAAGTTTCTCAAGATTGATTTCCTTTATTTTGTGTATTCGGCGTGTATTATGATGGATTCAGGCAGTTATGGAAACTCTAGTTGGAATGCTCAAGTACTTTTGGAGAAAGTAAGAGCAAAATTCCAAGAGTCATTCTTGAAAGAATTACCTTCAAATCTACCTCCTTGCAAGAACATTGAGCATATTATCGAACTAGTACCATGAGTGAGTCCGATCGCTCTGCCACCATTTTGAATGAGTTTGCAAGAGGAGAATGAAGTCCACAAGGTCATGGATGAGTACCTACAAAAAGGGCTGATCAGACCCAACTATTCACCCTTTGCAGCTTCAGTTCTTCTCGTGAAGAAGAAAGATGGATCTTATAGGATGTGTGTTGACTACGGAGCACTCAATAAGATTACCATCAAGCATAGATATCCCATGCCCAGGATAGATGATCTTTTATATGCTCTAGGTGGATCCATTGTATATAGAAAAATAGATTTAAATAGTGGCTACCATCAGATTAGGGTAAAATATCATGATGTATATAAAATAACTTTTAGGATCTGTTTTGGGCATTATGAGTATTTACTTACACCATTTGGTTTAACTAATGCACTTGCTACTATCATGATGTTAATAAATGATATTCTACGATTGTTCATTGGAAAGTGTGTTGTGGATTTTGTTGATGATTTGCTAGTGTATAGTAGCTCTATTCATGAGCATGAAAGTCATTTGAGATTCGTATTAAATAAGTTGAAAGAAAATCAATTGTATGTAAATCTAGATAAGACTCAGTTGTTTCCTCCAGAGATAGAGTATTTAGAGCATGTGGTATCGGTCGACGGGGTCTAGATGGATCCCAAGGTCTCAGTTATTCTAGCTTGGCCTACTCCTCAAGATGAGGGGAAACTATGATCATTTCTAGGACTTTTTGGTTTCTATCAGAAATTCATCTCTTCTTATTCCTCGATAGCAGCACCTATAATGAACTTACTTCAAGGAAAAGTTCCTTTTGCATGGAAGCAAGAGCAACAAGAAAGTGTAGCTGAATGGTAGACCTAGCCATTTCATCCAACTCATCCCAATCATCATCATCCATGTTAGCAAGATTCTTTGAGATTCCATTTACTCGCTTCCATTGACTCCTCTAAATTAGCACATCTTTAATCTAATTCTTCCATAGAGCAAAGTTTGTGCCATCAAATTTTTGGATCTCAAAATGGTCTTTGCCCTGCAAGTTATAGATATTCCTTGGAACATTGGCACTAGACCCCGATCCACTAGATGTGTCTGGGATCTCTAATCTCATGATGATAGAGAATTGATTAGAATGATAATGGAGATAGAATAGTCCAAATATCACTAAGCTTCAAAAAAAGATGAGCAAGTGTCAAATTCTGGGAAAAATTGGGCCGAGTCTCCCCAAAAAATGGATCAATGAACAACAATGACCAACCAAAAGGATTATGTGAGAATGTATGTGTTCACACTAATAAGTGTGTCAAGGAGTAAAATCAACCATTATACATTTGAAAAACTAAAATCTAGAAAACTTTTCCAGAGACTCCTCTACAGAATGAGCATATGGGCAAAAGACTCATAAAGCTATGAGTATTGACACGTAAACCTAGATATTGAATAATTGATTCCATTGCATATAACCACTTAACTGAAAGAAGCCAACTAGGCTTATCGAGCACCTATGAACAACTAGCATACATCTCCTATAGCAATATTGAGTAAGTCTTCCACCTGCATCATCAAAGAGGCCTTAACATTTGGGTCTCTCCTAGGTAAGAAAACCTCACACAACCCTCTGTATCAATGTCAAAGACTTTATGCTAAAACATACTCCCTATACCAATGACCACATGGACATACATAAATGGTATTTACAAAAGCATAAATTGTGTGTATATGTTATAGTATATGCAGTAAAATTGTATTGAAAAGCTGATTTTACAATCCAAACACTAGCCAACAACACATGCAAGTGTCTCTCAACTCCTTTCTCTAGGCCCAAAAAATCTACAGAAACTTGTGGTGGTTGCTACCACTACAATTGAAAAACCTTCCAAGGAACTTGTAAGAAGACTCAAAAGCTGCAATTCTAGTCATAAAGCTGAGTTTGGGAGGAGCACTACTCAAATGGGTGACCTCCCAAGAAGTGTTAGTACTTTGTCTTCCTTGATCCTTGAAGTCCTTCCTCGCGCACAACCAATGGTGCCAACTGTGAATTTAGTGACTCAGATGACAAAGTATGCCAAGGTCTATGCCTTGATTGCCACCTTAGTCGTAAGCCGTAGGTGGGTAGGTGGGTGCTTATTTTGCTTGCACAATAGCAAAAAACCTTTTGCTTCCAACAACTCTGATACCAATGAAGTGGTGTGATGGTGATGCACCACAATGGATTCCCTTCATGAGAGTTTCTCTACGATGCCCTCACATTACAAACCTAAGTTGTAGATGACACATGTGGTACTTTGCATAGACAAACAAAATACATAGAACTACACAATACACATATATCACGAACTAGGTTTTACAAATATGATCGAACATATAGTCTATGACTCATTAGGCCACTATATGTTTTATTATAGGACAATGTATACAAAAGTGTCGAGAAACCACTTGGCCTTTTACATAGAGGCTAACAATAACAGTTAACATAAATCTTTCTCATTTTTTGGGTAGAAATGGTGATTATCATTATTCATATTACTTGTTTTCCAAGCAAAAACAGATGAGAATGTGTTAACAACATATCAATCATTACAAGATCCCATGTCTTCAAAGGTTACCAGCTTGCATGCTGATCATCTTATAAAATCAAAGAAGAATGGCTTTGGAATATAGAATCCAATCAATTTGCAATTAAAAATTGATTAACAAGTATGTAGCATGAACACCTTCCATGGTGTGCATGACATCTCAAATGTCCATGCAAGAGCTTAACCCTTGTCCTCGCTAATCAAACTATTCATCTAATTGAAGCATTTTGTATGTTACTGAACAGGATTGATTGATCTAAAGTGTCATTCTTGTTCTAAGAGATCTAAAGTGTCATTCTTGTTCTAAGATATCTCTGGGGTCTTCCACATTTTAAACTATACTTTTTTCACGATTTTCTTGTCGTCCTCATTCAATATGTTGGCATATGGTGGGAGAGAAAGACCTCATCATCTCTTGGAAATTTAAGAGTAATATGCTATGTATTGCAGAAATATCAGTCAAAGAGGTGTCTTAACATATTATTTTTTTAATGTAATATAAATAAAAATACATAAAAGAAAAAGATACAAGGTTTCAACTTACAAGAAGGCGACGCATGAACCAATTTCAACTAGCCTAACGCCCATGTACTACCTGCTAACACCCATGTAGTACATAGAGCTAAAAACGTACACAAATATCAATATTAAGTGAAGGAGGACAATGATCAACTTAAAAAGTTCATTCAAAGGTACATGTGGGGAGAAATTTGTAAGGAAACAACCAGATATATCTACATGTTTTGGATGTTCTGAGAGAAAATATTGGTCCAAATCACATTATCTTTTATTTAATACATAAAAGCCTTTAGGTCAAGGAGTTTAAACATTGCAACAAAGTCTCACTTCAAGTGAGTATAAGAAGAGATGTGATATGTCAAAAGATGATAGGCTAATGTGAAAGAGTTCTTCAATGTTGAACAATACGTTGAAAACTAGATAAACAAAAGCCAAGCCAAGAATCTAATCCTAGCGGCTAATCCCCTTTTTGGCAATTGAATTGTGAGCTTCCTCTACTCAATCACATAGTTTTTTTGTTCTTTGGTGTTTTGAATCTAATTTACCTTTCATACTCAGCTTCCTGTTTCTTTGTATTTCTTGTACAAGCTCTTAATGGTAAAGTGGATTTTGTTCCATTTATAAGTACTCCATATAATCTTATTCAAAGCTCTCAAGTTTTCTAAGTTGACTTCTATATCCACGGCAATTTGGGATCACTTTACCCATCTCATCTTTTGTTTACTTTTGTGTATCAATGTATTCAAAGTTCAAATTCATTAACATATCTTTTTAATGATACTCTTCTTTATTAAAATTATGTTGATATATTTAGGTAGTGATGTTATGAGCACACTATTGCGGCACTTTTCTTCCTCTTTAGGAAGTTGTTTTGTCCCTAGCTTGTATATACGCCTATAACCTGAACAAGTCACTTATCCAGTGTACATTCACTTGGTAATAGAATTTCATCCATGTGGCTTGAATTCTTCAACTAAGAATATTTATGGGATGCATGTCTAGATCCATCCTAAATTGTGAGATTTGTGAGATCTTTTGAATTCTCTCTTTGGTTTTCTTTTCTAGGTTGTTGGCAAACCCATAAATTAACATTCTTTTCCATCCATGATTTAGAATTTGATGACTTATCCAAAGAGAAATCATCAGCATCTTGATGCAAAACATTCCAATGAAGAGAAGGTATATCTCGATGCTCAAATATATGGAGCTTGATTCTACAAGTAATTCCCATGTGCTAAAAAAGATATAGAGCATCGACATCCCAATCTTTTAAAAACTTTCAATTGATGCATGGAAGCTCTATCTAAAACAATCTCATACTAGTCCCTTTCTCTTGTACTTTTCTTTCTTTATTTAATTCAAGTCCGGGATAGTAGGCTAATGCCGAACTTCCTTTATATGAAAAAAAAAACAATCTCATACTTACTAGCTTGATTAAGGTTGTAGATTGCTAAAATGTGATCAAACTCAAATCCGCATGTGCTCAATCTCACACCTTATAGCAATCCAATCAATATTCCATGTATCTATCCAAAAATTGCAATTTTAGATATGCAAGTCATATTTCAAGTTTTCACCACTTTTTCGATAGGGATTTAGTGGTTATTGCTACACTTGTCCCACTATCTATAATATCTTTGTTCATGTGCACATTAAATTTGATATTTGTGCAAGTATTACCCTCATCTCTTTCACTATATTCACTTGCCTTGTCTGTTGTCACATGTTACATGCTCAAACTATCCACATCATTTTTAGTCTCTAAATTCTTGGACTCATCAATATTTCAATCCACAAGCTTGGCCATTTGTTCCCATAAATGTGGCTTTATACATGGAAGTTCTTCTAAAGTCAAGACACATCATGTTTGAGGTTTTCTTTAAAATAGCTAGACTAGGTGTATTTTGTTCACCCTTAGACAATATAAATCTTACAATTGTGCTCTCCTAATTAGATATTGGCTCTCATATTCTCTTGTATATTGTGGCAACTCTTGTAGCATTTATTTCTCCATCTTCCTATGATGTGCTTTGATTCATGGGATAATCCACCAATTGAGTATTTCTTGTGCCTTGAATTTCTTTCATTGGGTCCTTGATCATTCCCTTTTTTCTTTTTTTTTTTGCCTTGCTTCTTGCACCCGGATTTGGGCATTCCATTCCAGATGTAATTGGGGTGGTCATTGTTACAATTTTTGCATCTCTTAAGTGGTCGTGCCCTTTGCGCATATGGTGCACCACACCTCTAAAAACACATTGCAAGTTATATTTTTATTTTTATAAGATTATAAGAAATTTGAAATATCCATTGAGTAGGACTTGAAAGAGTTACTCTGCTCATGACATTCAAGGCATACCGCTATACCACACCCATTTGCATAAGCAAGCCTTATTCTTGTCATGCATGCAATGTAGAACCCATTATATAAAGATTACATATTTCAGTTGAACTAAAAGATGGCATTATTTTTAGCTCAATAGTATCGGCCTCTTACAACATGCGCGTTATGTATAAAATCCATTACATCGAGATAACGTAATTCACCTAAGTTATAGTTGAAAGCTGAGGCATCATCCAATGTCAAAAGTTACATGTACTGGCTTCATCATACAATGCTTTGACTAAGAGCATCAATATACACTGTCAATATCACATGTATTTGCATATAATCACTTATTGATAACCATAGCATGACACTATGATGAAACGTATGATTTGTGTGGGTCATCTTGCAACGGCACAAGATTGACTTAAATATACAGGGGTGAGCAATGAAGTTGAACTGCACAACAAGCAAGTCCAATGTGATTGTGTCCTCAAATAAACTCTCTAGATATTTCATCTCCCCCACCTCTCCATCTCTTCTTCTCCCTTTCATATTCTTGGCATCTCTCTCTCTCTCTCTCTCTCTCTTTCTCTCTCTCTCTCTCTCTCTCTCTCTCTCTCTCTCTCTCTCTCTCTCTCTCTCTCTCTCTCTCTCTCTCTCTCTCTCTCTCTCTCTCTCTCTCTCTCCTTTCCATTTCCTTTATTTCTTCTCATCTCTCCCTGTCACATGTATGCATACATATATATATATGTAACATAGATATGCATACACATATACAATATACATACCTACCTACCTACATGCATACATACACATATGTAGCTTATTGAAAAATTGACCTTAACCACCGATAACAAGAAACTTCTTTAGCAATACCATGAAACTGATTGATGGTGAAGCTTGAATATTTGGATTTGGGAAATATGGATTTGATTTTTTTTTTTGAATAATGGTCACCCATTGTGATGGAATAGCTTCCATAATGAGGAAAGCTACATTGATGGCAGTTAGCTTGTTGGCTACCTAGGTGAGAAAGCAAGAAGAAGTCTTTGAAACCTTTTTTGGTTGAAAATTAATTTTACAATTTTTCACAATTTTTCATCTTTATCAACATGGTTGGATGGTGCATTTTGATTATCTTTACTCACATTACCATGGAATGCTTTAATTTGTTGATTATTCCCCATCAAAATCAATTCAGAACCTTAACCATGTCTCTTGTATGTTATGGGATCCTTTTGAATGGGCCATTGTCTACAATTTTTTTGGTTCATTTGCTTTGATACTAGAGCAAGTCATTGCTTCCTCTAGGGAGTTGTCGACACCCACCTAGTTATAACCCCAAAATTGCACAAAAATTAATGAGCATGCTAGGGACGATTAGGAGTTCAAAATGGATACACTCCATGTTGTCGGAATTTTGATTCGAGCTTGTTTTGGCTCCGAATGCACTATTACAATGAACGTGCATGCAATGTCATCCTTGTGTGTCAAACATATATACAGTTTTTGGTTTGCTAGTGCAATTCTATTACAAATTTAGTAGAGCTTGACAAGATGCTTTTGTTCAGCTTTTTGGGATACATTCAATTTTTTGCATCATGGTATTTATTCACTAACCATGGTTGAAAGTAATGGCATATTTTCTAGGTAGGTTGTTGAGGATAAGCTGGATGTTACTAATTATCCATTATGGGGATACATGATGCATCATGTGTTGAAAAGCATCATACTACACATGCAAATCTAGTTATTGAATATTGTGCAAGGTGTTGAAAAGCATCATACTACACATGCAAATCTAGCTATTGAAGGTGATCCAAATGGTGTTGAAGATGATGGTCTTCAATTTCCTATTCGTGTTGTGGATCTTGTTGCACCTATTGCATAGCAAGTTCGCCGGGATGGAAGAAATGCACAGGCACATGAATTGATAAATTTGTGTGTCAAAGATGACATTGTCCCTCATATTCATTCTTGCAAGTCCAACAAAAGATGCTTGGGATACTCTTACAACATTACACCAAGTAAGAAATGAGGATCATGTTGCTTACATCCAAAAAGAGTTGGTGAGTGAGCATATGAATGACCAAGATTCAATGGATAATTTTTTGAAAAAGATCAAAGATTTGAAAGAGCAACTATTTTTTGTTGAAAATTTTTTTCTCAATAGTTCACTTGTGCAGACTGTTCTTAGTGACCTTCCAAATTCATATTAGAGTTTTTCTTCTACTCTTCATTTGATTATGGAAGATAATTCAAATTCTTTGACCTTTGAGGAGTTAGTCTGTGTTTTGTTGCAAGAATATCAGCCTAAGAAGAACATGTTAATTATGGATGTTGTAGATCAAGCTTGCTTAGCTAGTCAGAAGGGCAAAAGAAAATGGAGCTCATGTTGGAAGTGTAGTATTCCCAAATAATATTCACAGGTAATTCCAAGATCTTTCCAACACTTCATCTTAGCACATAATACACCTTGAATTAATTAAGAGAGATAAATTAAATTAAAGAGATAAAGAAGGCAATTATAAAAGTGCAAAAGCTTAGAGATATTACACACACTAAATAAATGCAAAATTTCAATATACAATGTGTGTATGATAGAAAATATGAAATTAAGTTGAACCTAAAGGTTCTAGGTACAAAACATATTGAGAGAGTGTCTAAGAGGTATTACGTGTTTGAATATAAGCAATATGAAGAAAAATAACTATTCAAAATAGTTAATATAGAAAACCTTTTTTTGAAATTGGGACTTTTATGATGTATAACAATAGCAATGATCACTTCTAGCAATGAAATAGTAGGTAAAGACCAAAACACCAAAAACACGTGAAGAAACCCTATGTTGGATGCCACAACTCTCCAAAATCACCATGCACACCAAGATGTTTGAAGAAGATGCAAAGCTAGGTTGCCAAAACTCCTCCAAAACTGCATATACAACTTCAAGAGTCCTCCCGGCTTGAGATTGCTTGAGATTGCTTCAAGACTTGATACTACAAACAGGCCCCTAACCTCCTTCTTATATAGGTTTATCTACGCATGCAAAATGTGTCCAAAAAATCTTATAAACTAAGAAATGCAATATTTTTCATAAAAGTACTTGCAAGTACTTGGGAATGCTTTTTGTTTCTATGAATTGGTTTTTTATGGTAGCTTTATGGGCGATTTGATCTCACCCCTTGATTTATTTTCTTTTTGTGGATCAAATCGTGGGCATTAATTCACAATAATTTGAGAATCTATGAAAGGTAGAAATTAGGATTTGGATGTCGATTGAATTTTTTTATTCCAGATGGTAATTAGGTGTTATATATCACTAGAAATCTCTCAACAAGAGAGTTTTACATCTTAACGTTGGAGGAACAATATAGAGATAATGAGCTAGAAACATATTGGAATGCAATTTCTCCATAAGATACTTGGAAACAAGTAGAGACTACCCTCTCTCTCTCTCTCCATACTATGTCAATTTGTTGAAAATGATTACTTGGCCAAAAATTCTAGACCCTAGTATATGGATATCAAAGGAAAATGGTCAAGCATCCAAGGGATCACTTTCTATTTGGATGCTTGAGTCAGCAATTCATTAGCCTTTGAAATCCTAATTGCTTGACCATCTCTATCTTGCCCATTGTAAAATACTATGATGACCATTATGAAGACCATATAGGTGACAAAGAGAAAATAGTCAGAGCTCTTGACTCTACCAATGGTGAAAACAAATAATAAAAAAATCCACCCATGCATAGGGTAACACAACACTTAGAAATATCATCAAGCTTAGTACACTCCCAATTGATATTTCTTTGTAAAATGTTATATTTAGAAAAGTGCACGAATGGAAAGTTTTGGATCAAGAATCCAAGGTCCCTAGCTATAAAATGAATGTTTCTATACAGATAGCATAACACTATGTTCTCAAATACATCTCTACAATATATGGATAAGGCAAGAAAGACTTGTTGATATATTTAGGTAGTGATGTGTGTGAACACTCTAGGACCGCCGGGGCACTTTTTTCCCTCTTTACGAGGTTTTTTTCCCCCGGCTTGTATATACGCCTATTGCCCTAATGGGCTACTTATCTTTGTACATTCTCTAGTAATACATTCAGTCTTGTGTGTTGTGCTCCAAGCTTCTTCTTCTTCCTTGTGTTGTTCGCGTTCTTCCGCAGACGTCTATCTCCAACAATTGGTATCAGAGCAGGTCGTCGCTTCTTCTAGGGCGCCGTCGACACTCCTCCATTTGCAGTCTCAGATTCGCACGAAATTTGGTGAGCATACTCAGGGTGTTTCCGAGATCAAAACTGCTTCGCTCTGTGGTGCCGAAATCGCGATCTGAGCTCGTTTCGGCCTCCGAACGCACTATCGCAGCGCTTGTGTAGGCTATTTCGTCCTTTTGTGCCAAAGGTATATACCAGTTTTTGTTCGCCAGTTTAAGCGTCTTGAAGTCTGCTACAGGTCTAGCAGAACTCGTCTGGGAAGTTTTGTTCAACTTTTTGAGATACAGTCAATTTTCTGCATCAAGGTATTTTAGTCACCGGCCATGGCTGAAAGCAGTGATGTATTCCGTATGTTGGCTGTTGAGGATAAGTTGGATGGTACCAACTACCCATTATGGGCTTATATGATGCGACATGTACTGGTTGAAAAAGGATTGTGGAACATTGTGCAGGGTGTTGAAAGACGTCCTGTTACACCTGTAACGACAGGTACTGCAAATATAGGTGTTGGAGCTGATGAAGATGGTGTCGAAGATGATATTCCGCAGATTCCTATTCGTGTTGTTGTTTCTGTTGCACCTACTGCAGAGCAGATTCGTTGGGATGGCAGAGATGCCCAGGCACATGCATTGATAGCCTTGTCTGTCAAACGTGCCATTATTCCTCACATTCGCTCTTGCAGAACAGCAAAGGATGCTTGGGATACACTTACCACTTTGTACCAGGCTAGGAATGAGGCTCATGTTGCTTACCTCCGAAAACAGTTGGAGAGTGAGCACATGAATGAAGGTGATTCTATGGACAATTTTCTTACAAAGATCAAAGACCTGAAGGAACAATTGATTTCTGCTGACGAGGTTATACCAGATAGCTCACTTGTGCAGACCGTTCTGAATGGTCTTCCTGATTCATATCAGAGTTTTGCCTCTACTCTTCGGTTGATGATGAAAGGCAATCCGAATGCCTTGTCATTTGAGGAATTAGTCTTTGTTCTGTTGCAGGAAGATCGGTCCAGGCAGAACAGGTCCATTATGCGTGTTGCAGATCAAGCTTTCCTGGCTAGTCAGAAGGGCAAAAGAAAATGGAGCTCTTCTACTAGTAAGCAAAAATCTGCAAATGCTGCACAATCGAAGAACCAGGATAAAGATGAAAAGAAATCAGAAAAGCAGAAATTGTTCTGCAAGTACTGTAAAGGAAATGATCATATTATAAAGAACTGTCCAAAACTGGCTGCTAAAGAGGCAAAGAAGAAAGAGGTTGGAATGGTTGTTGCAGAGGCCTCTACACCAAAAACAGAGTCTGCAAATCTTGTGCAAGAAGAAGAATGGGCGTTTACTACTGTCTGCAGTTTTGACCCATCTTCTCATGATCAGTGCATGTCTGCAGTAGACTCAGATGTTTGCCAGTACTTTGACAGTGGGGCGACCAAACATATTACCTCGCAGCGCAGTTTCTTCTCTTCACTCGAGCCTGCCCCTACAGGGAATACTGTCACATGCGCCAATAACTCCTCTTATCCTGTTATGGGAGTTGGTAAGATCATTCTGACTACTGCTGATGGTAGTTCTTTCACTTTGTCAGATGCTTTATTTGTGCCAGGGATCAAAAAGAACCTGTTATCAGTTTCTGCATTAGCCAAGATTGGCTTGGTTGTGAAATTCGTTGATGACAGGTGTACAGTCCATGATCTCTCAAATGGCGATGTGATTATTGCTTCTGGCATTTTATGTCGTGGGCTGTATAAGCTCATAGACTATGAAAGATCTGTGAATGATTCGGCATGTGCAGTTCATGATTCTCAGGCTATGTCAGATGCAAAGCTTTGGCATGCACGATTTGGTCATCTGAATTTTGCTAGTTTGTTACGCCTGCAGAAATCTGAAATGGTGTCCTCTTTGCCCAAACTTGAGGCACCTGGAAAACATGTTTGTGAAGGCTGTATTTTGGGCAAAATGCAGCGTTCTTCCTTTCCAAAAGATGGTTCAGTTCGGGCTACCCAGAAATTGCAGCTTGTACATAGTGATGTCTGTGGTCCTATGCAGACACCCTCTTTTGGAAATTACCTTTACTTCGTGACTTTCATTGATGATTTTTCCAGGCATGCATGGGTATATCCACTCAAAGCAAAGCCCGAAGTGTTCATGTGCTTCAAAAAGTTTTTGGTTTTGGCTGAAAATCTGTCAGCATGTAAAATGGGCACCCTCCGTTCTGATCGAGGGGGGGAATATATGTCTTCAGATTTTAATGCATTTCTGGCTGAACGTGGGATAAAACACCAGTGTACAGTGCCGTATACACTTCAACAGAATGGAGTTGCTGAACGAAAGAACAGGTCGCTCATGGAGATGGCGAGGTGCATGGTCAAAAGTCAGGCTTTACCACATAGTTTCTAGCTTGAGGCTGTCATGTGTGCAGCATATGTACTGAACAGGTGTCCCACTAAAGCGTTGCAGTCTATCACTCCATATGAGGCTTGGCATGACCACAAGCCATCTGTTGCTCATCTGTGTGTTTTTGGTTGTTTGGCATATCCATTAGTGTCTGAACAACATCGCAGAAAATTGGATGATAAGGCAGTAAAATGTATTTTTGTTGGGTACAATTCTGAAAGTAAAGGCTATCGTCTGTATCATCCACAGACTAAACGCATTCTGGTTAGCCGTGATGTTGCCTTTGTGGAAGATGCTATTCAGCCATTGCTTTCATGTACTAAGGAGACATCTGTTAGCTCCAAAGACATGTATGATACTTTGAAGCCTCTTTTTACAGGTGGACAGGCTAGTGCTGGTCCTAATGAGGCAACTTCTCAACCTTTGCAGGTTTCATATGATGATGCAGATCATTCCATTTCTGATGCAGATTTACATGATGCACTTGTTGATGAGAGAGCTGATATTGAGCAAGCAAAAATTATGCCAAAATGGCTGGTGCAGACTTTGCGTGACAGCAAATTAGATGCACCTTTGTCATATCGTACTCGTTCAGGCTCTCATAGTGCCTCCTTTGCATCAGATTGCTATGCTATGGCTGCATCTAGTCTCTGTGATGAGAATGAGCCTGTTTCTTTTGATGAAGCACAAAATTCAGAAAATTGGATGGCTGCTATGCAATCTGAATATGATGCTATAATGAAGAATGGTACATGGTCTTTATGTGACTTGCCTCCTGGCAAGAAGGCCATTGGCACTAAGTGGGTATACAAGCTGAAACGTAAACCTGATGGTACAGTTGACAGGTATAAGGCTAGGCTTGTTGCAAAGGGTTATGCACAGGAAAGAGGCATTGATTTTGATGAGACCTTTGCACCTACATGCCGTATGACTACTGTTCGCAGCATTTGTGCACTTGCAGCCCATCATGGTTGGAATGTACATCAGTTGGACATTAAAACAGCATTTCTGAATGGTGACTTGCATGAAGAAGTGTATGTTTTTCAGCCCCGTGGCTTTGTGCAGAAAGGGCATGAAAACCAGGTTTGCAGGTTAAAGAAGGCATTATATGGTTTAAAGCAAGCACCACGTGCTTGGTATGAGAAGATACATGCCTATCTGATTGCACATGGTTTTGAGAATAGTCCAACTGAAAGCACCTTATATGTTAAGCGTGCTAATGATGTGCTTCTGATCATTGTTGTCTATGTTGATGACATGCTGCTCACTGGTCCTATTAAGACACATATTGCTGATTTTAAGGCTGATTTGCATGCCTCATTTGAGATGTCTGATTTGGGGCATTTGCATCACTATTTGGGCATTCAGTTTATGCATGTTGATGGTGGAATGGCTTTGTGTCAAACGAAATATATAGACACATTATTGCAGCGTTTTGGCCTTGAAGACTGTAAGCCTATTGCCACTCCTATGGAGATAGGTTTACGATTGAGTCTTCATGATGCTGGAGATGCATTTGATGTTGTTCTCTATCAGCAGGCTGTTGGATGCTTGATTTACTTATGCATTACTCGGCCAGATATTCAGTTTACTGTCTCACAAATGAGCAGGTTTATGCATTGCCCAGGAGTCACGCATTGGAAAGCAGTTAAGCGCATCTTTCGCTACTTGAGTGATACTCGGCTACTTGGGTTGTTTTATCCCAAGGGGGGATCACTACCACCAGATTTGCATGCTTTTTCTGACTCAGATTGGGCTGGTTGCTATGACACTCGTGTGTCCACCAGTGGTTTTTGCTTCATGCTTGGTAGCTCATGTATATCTTGGTTGAGCAAGAAGCAGCCTACTGTGGCCACTTCCAGTTGTGAGGCTGAGTATAGGGCAGCTTTCACAGCTACTGTTGAGTGTGTGTGGCTCAGACGCCTTATGGCTGATTTGGGTGTTGGCCAGTCTTCTGCCACCACCATCTTCACTGACAGTCAGAGCGCATTGGCAGTTGCGAGGAACCCTGTGTTCCATGCTCGCACTAAGCACATTGAGGTGCATTATCACTATGTCAGGGAGAGGTTCTCTGCTCGGGAGATCAGCTTGGCATATGTGCCCACGTAGGAGAACATTGCAGACCTTTTCACGAAGGCTCTGCCTAGGGAGAAGTTTGAAGCTTTCCGCAAAGCTTTG
Source organism: Ceratopteris richardii (assembly GCA_020310875.1). Lineage (NCBI taxonomy): Eukaryota > Viridiplantae > Streptophyta > Polypodiopsida > Polypodiales > Pteridaceae > Ceratopteris > Ceratopteris richardii. The sequence continues at coordinate 85,858,792 of CM035444.1, forward strand.
GGCTTACTTCCTTTTGTGGAGTGATTTCCACATAGCTTGACACTTCCTTATACATGAGTGCCAGCTCCTTGTTCACCGCATCACTCCCAGGGGGGATTTGTTGATATATTTAGGTAGTGATGTGTGTGAACACTCTAGGACCGTCGGGGCACTTTTTTCCCTCTTTAGGAGGTTTTTTTCCCCCGGCTTGTATATACGCCTATTGCCCTAATGGGCTACTTATCTTTGTACATTCTCTAGTAATACATTCAGTCTTGTGTGTTGTGCTCCAAGCTTCTTCTTCTTCCTTGTGCTGTTCGCGTGCTTCCGCAGACATCTATCTCCAACAAGACTAACTCGAAATTCATGAACCAGTGATAATAAAACCAAAACAAATCCTCAAGCTTTAGTTCGTACGCCCAAGTTAGCTAAGGAGTTCTATCGTAAGAATCTCTAGGAAAATTGTTAGAGATCCAAAGCCTTGAGGACATATTCCACCTAGGGACCCTTTCAAAATTTATTTGATTCTCTCAAATGATGAGGGAATGTCTATATTCCAAAAAGTCTTGCCTTAGGTTATGATAGTAGCAATTTTACATCCAATCAAGAAAATTCCACCTATAACGAATACAGGTCAATGCTATTAGGACCTTGAGAGATACCTTTGATCGTGTCAAGTCACAAAATGCATGAAAATTTATTATGATGGATCTACAAATCCCTATGATCATGTGGTCGAGTTTGAATAAGTCTTAAGAGTTGAGAAAATTAAGGTTCCTAGTGATCATAATTTCCCTTTCGTGTTTCCAAACCCTATTATTGTGTTATTTAGAAATCTTGACATGCTCATAGATGTTTTCATGGGTGGATTTTTCAAGTGTGATGTGAATCATGATTCCTCTTCACTCATCTATAGTTTTTATAAATCTAATCACAAATCTATGAGAGATACGACTAGGAGATATGAATAGTATGTGGATAGATGCCTTGTTCTTGATATATCCTCAATTTTTGGATGGTCTCACAAATGGATAGTTGATATCCCTCATCTACATTTGTATTTTAGACACACTAATGAATGCATCAAGGAATGTGTATATTTTTAGGGAAACCTGGCTATATACCACAATATTTTTCCTTTGTATGTGAGAAGCAAAGTGTTAGCATCTACTAGTGCTTCCTAATCTTAAATAAAAGAGATACTTATGTAATAGTAAAGAAGCTACAAAATGGAATAGGCTAGGAGCAAAGAAATGCACCATATGCACAAAGAGGACCACTTAGGTGATGCCACAATTGTAACAACGATTATCCCACTTACATGTGAAATGGAATGCCAAATTAACAATCCATGTGAAGGAGATGTGTTTTGTTCTATGAGATTTGGCTAGAAGATCGCCAAAGATTCCATAGAGTAGTGCTATTAAAATATGCAACGATAGAGGCCCTTGTATTAGCCTAGACCCATCTATCCTACTATACACACACATAGGGATCCAGAGAAAGAAGACATGTCATATAGAGGATCATATTACAATAGGTTGAGATACAAACAAGTAAAGCAAAAGCCAAGAGGACCAGCCTAAAAAAAACCATCACCTATGTAGAATGCTTTTGAATCGAATATAAAGATGGAAACCCACAAAGATCCATAGTACAAGTGGAACCTTTAATCGTTTAGACAAACATTTGGTATCAAGAGCATTTCCCTAAGGATAGGATGAAATACCCAAAGGGTAGCTACATGGAAGGAAGATGATACCAAGAGGAAGCTTATTAGCCTACAAACCCTAATAATAACCCTAGTTGGATTGATACAGGTAGTGTAGGAGTATACTACATGCCATGTCAAAATGTGAATGCATGAAAAGCGCAACCACTCTTAGAGGCTCATGTTATAGATGGGGCAAATACCATTCCTTGAGAGACTATCCTAATCCGTCCAAAGAAAAAGAAAATGGAAAATAGAAGGCCATAATGAGGAGTTCAAGAAAGAGCATCTTATCAAAGATTGTCAACAAGTCCCTTAGAACACTACACATACACCACACAAAATGGTGGAAATCATTGGAAGTGGCGGGGACTTTGAAGGAAAAATTTTGTCCACAAGTTATTACATCAGCTCACCCTAAAAATTTTAGGTAAATAAATTAAATGAGGATGAGATCTCTCCACGCGAATCCATAGACCAAGAATTTTTAGGTGACATCAAAAAAAAATTTTAGATGAAAACAAAAAGAAGAAGAAAACAAAAACAAAAAGAAATTTCAGATGAAAACAAAAAGAAATTTTAGATGAAAACAAAAAGAAGAAGAAATTTTAGATGAAAACAAAAACAAGAAGTGGATGTAGCACAATGCACAATGCACAAGCATGCTTATCATGTTGAAGATATGATCTTGGCTTCTTACTAGATCAACAGATATGTCATGCATGTCTAATAGTTTATATGTCATCATTGTAGTACTAAGTTCTTATTCAGATATGTCATGCATGTCTAATAGTTTATATATCATCATTGTAGTGCTAAGTTCTTCAGACTGCATGTACTCATAATAAAATATGGATTAATGACATACATAGCATTTAAACAGGTGTCTAGAAATTATAAAATTTAATTCTATTTCTTGGTTGATGGGTTTACCCATGGCATTAAAGGAAAATTTATGCAAGAGTGCATAGTGACAAAAACAAATAAACACGACTTTATTTTTCTCTTTTTTTATAAAAAATATTATTTATTTATTTTTGTATCTTTCACGATTTATTCATGCAATCACCTTTTTTCTTTGATATCTTGCAATGCATAGAACATTCCTCTATTGAAGTTTCAAAGAAATCATGAATTTTTTCCAGCCTTGCCTTATGCCAACATTTTGAATTGAGGAGTACATGAAAAAATTGAGTTGAGCATAGCTTAAAATAGAAAAGGATTCAAGATAAATCTTGGAAGGAAGAGGAAAATCTTATGCTAACATGGAAAAGGATTCAAGATAAATCTTGGAAGGAAAAGGAAAAAAAATTGAGTTGAGTATAGCTCTTTAACTTTGAAAGAACAATTGTACAGGTGAATGGGCATAGTACCAGGGGACCCCCCGTATCCCACAAAGCAGAGGTTAGACAAGGTTATAACTAATTTCAACTGGTTTAGACTAGCCAAAGCCATTATATGTCCAGCTCGAGAATTGGACTCTAGACCTGTGCCTCTAGAGACCAAAGCCCAACCACTTGATCTGCAGAACATGGACAAGAGTAGAGTTCCCATTAACATTTCTGTTACAATCAATGGAAGCGACATGAAAGTTTTAGTAAATTTTGTAACTTTAAAGAGTTTCAAATATGTGTTAAGGAATAGTTTTTGTAGAGAGGAGAAGAGTCTTTCCCAAAAAAAATATGCAAGAGAAGAGTTAGACGTGAGTGCATTTCTTTCATTTTTGGGATTTCTAGTCCTGATGTAAATGGGTACATGAGAGGGTAACTATGAAACGATAAGCCCTCACTTATAAGACTCTTGTTGACTCTTGTTAGTTTGACTAAGAGAGCTCTTTCTTCTTAAAAATTTTATGCACATATTTTTTTTGCCTTCTTCTTCTTGAGTGATTTTTGCATGTTCCTTGTCTTGTGATACTTGATTCTTGTCTCTTAATATGTTATTCCTCTTGAGGCTAACTGTTTGTGGTCTTTTCTTGCAATTTCAAATTCACTTGTGGAAAATAGTCATGGCTATGAATGTTATGACATATTTTTTGCTAACTGCAATATTGTAAGTGGCTCCTTTTTGCATTTTTGCCTAGGTAATCTTGTGGATCTTTGTTTATCCCAATGATATTTTCATGATTGATCTGTGTCTTTAGATTGCTATTGATCTTTTGGGGGGTTGTTTGTGGATGATCTTTTGTGCTAATCGTGGATGATCTTTTTGTGGCCAGTCACATGTGGTCCTTGTACAATGTTCATGTAAACTTGAGGATGATCATATTTGGGAGCTTTACAAGTGACCTTCTATCACATGTACCCCGGTCAGAAACAATTTCCAGGGGAAGGCCAAATCATGGGAAGACCTCATGGGTTAGTAAATGAGCAAGCACCATGGCAATAGGATGTTTTATTGCACATGCCTTGACCCATCGTGTAGCATAGTCATTGCAACGTAGAATATACTGACTATAGGTGGATATGGCTAGTGGTGTTATGGGCCCATTGAAATCCAAGCCCCAATTTTGGAAGGTTTCTAATGGCATGTTTGAGTATAAAAAGAAATGTTGATGGGACAATGGTTGACTAGTTCATTGACAAGGATCACAAACAATTACATGACGATGAGCGTCATGGTGGAGAGTGGGCTACTAGAGACAACTTTGCAATAGTTTCCACAAGGTGAGACTAGTTGAAAAGTGACTGCCAGTCGAGTGTGTATGCATCAAAGTGAGGACCAAAGGAACTTCATGATGAGGCATGCACCAGAGCCAAGCTCCACATAGATCTTGATAATATAACTATCCAACAATAATACAAAATTGTTTATTGTATTGGGCTAATTTCTTTTGAGCGACTATAGATAAAGCCTCTAGTGGAATACTGCTAGTAAGGAATCGGAAAAGGGTGTCATAGTATGAGTCGACTAAATCCCAATGAAGAAGAGGTGGAGTAGGTTACACATCGTAGATAACAAGTCCAATATCATCTATACATGTAGGAGCTTCTCTAGAATCGAGGGGGGACAAGAAATCAACAATCAATTGAGAGGAGCCAAGTCAATGGTGCATAATAAAAAAATTGGTACCATTTTTTCAAGACTTACATTAGGATGCTACCAATGACAAGATCTGAGGCATCAACAAAAACATGGAATGGTTGATCCCAATTAGGAGCTTGTAAGATGAGGGCCTGTGTTAGCAATGCTTTCAAAAGGGTGTAGGCAATCTAGCATTTTGATTTCCACTGAAACTATCAAAGGGAAACATTCATGAGCCGATTAATGGGGGTAGCTAAATGGGCAAAAAACCAAAAGTAGAGACAATGCTATCTGATAGCAGAAGTTAGCCTCTTACATTTGGTGGGCTTAAACATTAGCAAGTAGTGTTGTGGATAAAAAAGGACTGAACTAGGAATCCCATTAAGGCATTAACTCTCATTAATTCATTTTTTAAGATTCATATTGACACACTTAATGATTGTGCTTATTCATTATTTTCAAGGATTGGCATTGCTTTAAACCATCCAAAATTCATAGAAAATGTAGCATCAAATCCCTCTTGTAATTAACTCGGTAAATCCCTAAGGGTTGCTCTTTTGACTACCTATTAAGAGGTTAGACTAGTCTTGATCAAAGTGAAACTACGTGCATATTTAGTGTCCTTGATAGCATCCGAATATCACTTTTTGACTCGTAGGACCCCTATCTATTTGGAACAAATTCGAGCCCAAAATCCAATACAAATAGACACCTTGTGACACACCGACCTTAAGCCCTACAATTGATGCGCACACACACACACACACACATATATATATATATATATATATATATATATATATATATATATATATATATATATATATATATATATATATATATATATATATATATATAGCAAACCTTTGTGATGAATTTGCATGCACTAAATGGAGCGCCATTGTCTTAATTTTTTGCACTTTGAAAGAACTAAATTAATATGGGGCATGTATTTGAAGTAAATAGTCGGTGGATTGTGTGTAAATTTTATTTTTTTCTTAAATATTGAAATGCATGTCACCTTTACCTAAAGATTTTTGAATTTGCAAGAGTTTTTTTTTGTATGTCCACGTAAGGTTCGTATGCAACAGCATTTAGAAAAGCAATGCGATAGTGAATGATAGAAAAAGGTCACTTTTGAAGACTTTCATGTTGTGCCATTACATTTTGAACAAGCTCGCTCCTCAACCAAGGACTATTGAACAATCTTGGTATTCCAATCGGCAAGTCATTAGGGTTTGAAACCCTAATTGCTTGACCATTTCTATGCGTACTATCAAATAATATGATGACCATTATGAAGACCAAAAGGGCATATTCTATTTGATTTTGTTTGGCCTACACCACATAAGTGATAAAGGTAAAATACTCAATGCTCTTGAATCTACCAATGAGGAAGACAAACTCAAAGAAATTCCACTCCCATTCAACATCATTAAGCTTAGTACACTCCCATTCAACATCATTAAGCTTAGTACACTCCCATTCAACATGTTTTTCGAAGGAAGTTGTTGTATAACTAAGGGTCAAAGTGACCAAAGACATGGGTTTTGAGGGTCCAAAACCACTTGGAGAACCCTTGGATTCTATTGAGAAACCCTTGGGAAAGTCTCTTCAAGAGTGTGGTTTGAACCCTTGAGTTATTTGGATTTATTTACTCCCATTTGAAGGGTTTTGACCCTTAGGATTGATATTTCCTAAGGGTATGGTATTTAACCCTTAGGGAGGCCTCTCAAGCCTTGAGACTTGTACATACAAGCTTGGGAGAAGTCCTTTTAAGAATCGATGTGAAGGCCATGTGAGTCCATGTGATTTCCAAAGTTAGAAGGCCTTGGATTAGAATCCATGTGGAGAGGACACTTGGCAAGCTCTCCTCACATTTCCTCCCTTGGCCTTGAGGTATATATATGGGTGGAGTTGGTTGGGTGGATATGTGCATCTCTCACCCCTTGTGGGTTTGATTAGACTCTTAGAGTTGCTTAGGTTACTCTCTTAGAGTAGATTTGTTGTTCATACAACATTGGTATTCAGAGCAGGTTAAATCTCTCGGCTATGGAAGCCCGCGAGCTCTTCATCCATGAACCTTTTTTAATCACCAAAAAAGTAGAATTCTATACCCTACTCGGTTGCGCATGTGAACCCCCTCTCGATACAAGAGAAATCGTTTTGACGATTTGCATGCTGAGCCTCATTCAAAGAGATTATTGGCGACAGATAATCAGCGCATGGTCCATTCACAGTGGACGTATCGTGACTTAGCCCCCCGCTATGTCTTTTATAGTCGTTCGTAGTGCTATGAACCTCGCATGTGGGATTTCTTCTGCTTTCACGACGTTACAATGGAACTCAATCAACAGCATGGCTTGTTTTTTCCTCGATGAGCACAATGTGCTGACAGTATGTTTGAGGTGTAGCAGCACCCGAGGGCTCCAAGTATTTAGAGATGGTCTTCTTCTACTACATTGGGAAGTAGCATTCTTGTTTTTCTCTTAGAGTTTGATAATTCTCACTCTAATTTATCACCGTTGCACAATTAACTTCATCTGTCTTTATTCAAAGTGAGGAATAGAGGAAGTTTAGCATCATACTTTTGAAACAACGAAGCTACCAGTAGAGGAGCATGGATGAAGTAATTCGAAGCCAAATGGAGGGTGACTCTCCTCTCAAGATACAAAAGAAGGATGAAACTTATACGAAGTTAAGTGTTTGTTTAATTTTATGTTTGACTTTAAGGATGGTTTTCCTTAAACTTTCATATATGTTTGCATACGTAATTGAAGCCTAAAATAATGCCTCAATTATTTATATGGTTCATATGCACCTAGAAAGTTAATGCATTCTGAGTATAAATGGGCAAACATTAAAGATTTTGAAAAGAGATTCAAACACCGCATTGAATAAAATGGAGTTCAACATGAGGATTCCATGCATGCTTTAAAGAGGGGTTCAATTTCGAACCTTATGCATGCTAAACATCTCTGTGTGAAGATGTATAGGTTTCTAGCATACACTAAGTATGTTTAAGGCTATGGATTACTAAAATCATTCATGGCATGCATGATATGTAATGAATGTATGCAAACACATGTATTTAAGTGAATAAAATTCACTCTTTTATTTTTGAGAATTTATGAAACCTAGTAAGTAACCATAATCCTCAATAGAGGGTTTACTTCTCTACGGAGGCAAGGCAATTGGAAAGGAATGAAGCTAAAGTACTTGCAAAATCATGATTAGATTTTGCAATATAAGTACTTAGCAATGTCTTCCCAAAAGGGGATACTAATGTATCCAATATTTAATGTTATGACGACATTAAGTATGACTTGCGTACCAATAAAGTAAATCTAAGGAGGTAAAGCCATTACCAAGTCAATGGCAAGGCAAAAATGAATTGAAGAATACTGGAATACATCTAAGTTCTTCAATAACTTAGAAAAATTCTCCAGGTTCAATCTTTTAATACAATTGTTAGTCATAAGCAATGTACACATGAAAGTTTATAAGCTCTTTCATAACTTCAAGAGTTTTTTATCATGTTTACACAACTATTAGAGAACCTAGCATTTTCAATGCTTACTCTAAGTATTCCACATACGAAAAGATGATTCCAAAACAAGATTCTAATAAGATATCTTGAGAAGATGGCAGCTGAATACATCAAATGTCATTAATGACATAGATGTTATCTCTAGAAAATTTTTTTATAGGGTTCTTACTCTTATACTACTTCATAGAACCTACAATACTCCTCTAAGTTTATGACTTACTTAGATGTAGTTAATTGAAAAAGGTTCTAAAAGAGTTCTTCTTGACATATCCTAGACAGTATGACACTCTAGAATGGTTTCTAGAGTCTCATGATATAAAGCTCAATTAAATTGATGCCATCAAAGACATTGATGGAGACCATTTATGAGCAAAGATTGCTTTCCCCAACATGAATGGCGAAAAGTATTCAATGCATCATTGAAAGCTCCCTCCTTTTGGAAAAGTTTCCAATTTAATTGAAGGCTTCATTAAAATAGATTTGCATCTCAGGAAAGTCAAGTAAGGTTTTCTTTAGCATATGCAATAGTTCTTAATAGAAGGAACTTAAAGCTCTATAGGTACACTAAGGAAATGGAAATATTTTTTCTTATTTCATAGTACCTTCAAACCTCTTATGCTTTGATTAACCTTGAAAAATCAAATCCACCTCTCCTAACACAGATATGCATAAACATTGCATTGTTGCAAAACATGAAAACTCATGCGCATTCCCATAAAAAAATCAAGAGGAAGTTCATGAGCAAGTTAGGACAGGTGGTCGTTGAGCTACCTCTAGAAGATTTTCTAAAAGACACCAAAACTAGAATTTATTTCTAGTAAATCTTCTAGAAAATTTTTAGGTTCTACTCAAGTATAAGATTGGTTGAATAGTCCTATATTTGGGTAGAGTCATAGTATTGACTCCCTAGTTGCGAATGAAGCCATAGATTTCACAGTTTTCGAGGACAAAAACTCTTCAAAGGGGGGAAGAAAGTACCAAAACTTATCAAGAAGTGGTACAATTAATTCCATAAATAGAAACTTAGAATTTAGATGATGAGATAAAAGAACATCTTTTTATATATAAGATGTTTGGCAAACAGTGATTTGCTCAGAAAGCAACTTCATGGCATGCTAAATCTAATATTGGGATCCCAACAATATCACTAAAGATTTTGAAGAAAGGTGGTTGTAAACCACAAGCTCGAATAAAGCAGGCCAAAACTTATACTTCTCTAAAGGGAAGTACGAAGGAGAGAATATGCAAAGTGCATAGTATGCAACTTTGATAAATGATACTTAAGTCTGGAGAAGGTGAAACTTGTATTCACCTATTCTTAAAGGGATTTCAAGGAAAATCCAGAAGCATTAGAAGATGCTTCGACTTAAGTAGTAACTGAGATTCCTAGAAAACCCTAGGGTAGCTTTTTGAAAGCTTTGGATAAACAAAGGAATCTAAAAGACAAGAGTAATCTCTTGTCACTTCAAGTTAGTTAAGAAAGAACTAAGTAGATCTTGAATATGATTCAAGACACTTGGAATCGCACTCAAAACCTTAGAAAGAAAGGATGGATGTTTATTCCATCAGGATGGATGTTTATTTCATCAAAAGTTTTTAGAGATTCCAATATAAGTTTAAGATAATTGAGATCATAGAGCGATCTTGTGTCCGAAGCCTAAGCAAGGTGGAAAACGTGGAATTAATTCCTTGACTACAGATTCTAGTGAGAAGAATCTAAGTAAAGGGTACTCTATAGTTAGATTAAGCTTCTAGACTTTAAGACAAATATCATTCACACATCAATGTTGGATATAAAGTATAGTGGTATGGGACACTATCCTTTATATTCACATTTATGTAGGAATGATGGTATGGGACATCAGACCTTGATATGATAGGTATCTTTTAGTCTTGGGCTTATGAGTTGGAGTGAAACTCCATTCCAATGTTGGATATAAAGTATAATGGTATGGGACACTATCCTTTATATTCACATTTATGTAGGAATGATGTTATGGGACATCAGAACTTGATATGATAGGTATCTTTTAGTCTTGGGCTTATGAGTTGGAGTGAAACTCCATTCCAATGGAAATTGAAACTTCATAGATAAAAGTAAAGTATAAGTTGGTCAAGAATATGATCATATCAAAGTAACTAAAAAAGTTCAAAGATCGTGAAATGAAATCACTTTCTAGACCTTCATAAATATTTTCAGTAAGACTAATGTAGTCTCTTTAAGGATTTTTGTAGTTCTTTATCAGAAATGCTACATGGATTTCTGGTATTGACTCAAGTTTTTGTACGAAGGTGTACCAAGAGGTATTAAAAAGGATTAACTGAGTTATTTATGTAATTGGGGTTAGACTAAGTTACTCCAAAACATCTTGTTGATAGTACAACAAGATAATCAATCTCCTAAAGTAAGAGGTTTATACTAGACTTGGTATTCCATTCTATAAGAGTCTCAAGAGATTGAAAAGGACTTACTTCTTAATTAAGATATTTGAAGCATCATAGTTTGAGAGTAAAGTTGAACATCATCAAAACTCGGTGGCTTGAGACACGAATGTTTTATACCACTAGAGTTTGGTAGATGGATGATGGTTTAAACTTTACCCAATGGATCTTCTTGAGAATTTAGATTCAATCTCATAAAGATAGAAACAATGCTTCAAACCATTAGCTAGATTAAACCCTTAAAGTTTTGAGTCTCATCTGATTTGACTCAAATCATTTTAATGTTTCAAAAGTTGAACCAATTACATCAAGTTTTGGTTCTTCCTTCTCGCTTTTCCAGACCTTGGATTTGACTTGGAAGGAATCTTCAAAGTCACTCCTAGATCAAATTTAGCTAGATGGAATGTATAACCAAATTAAACATCAAAAGATGGATGTTTTGGATAGAACCCTTTCAATTTTAGAAGAAACTTAAGTTTAAGAGAATTCATTCATCCATCTAATATTGCTTTAAGATCAATGGACGAAGAATCAAAAAAGATTCTCTTAAAAGAGTTTGAAGTAAAACTCTTAGGAAACGTTTATAGATTCTAACAGTTCCAAACAAGTCAAGGCTTTTGAGAAAGTCTTGGGAAAATCATTTTGAGATTGGATATCCAAAGAATGAAATCACTTCTTTCCTACATTCTACCTTGACTCTAAAGTACAATAGGACATGGTAGTTCTATATTTGGAAAAAGGATCACTAGATGTTGGTTAAGAAATAGAAAATAGTCAGAAACATCTTAATTAGATGTTTAGATCAACCTCAATTTAAGGAGACTTCTCAAAGCCTTGAACAAGTAAGAGATCCATCTATTTTGCTAGGTCCACACCCGAATGGTGCATAGAAATGGATCTGCATAGCAAATTAGTTGGAGACTATTACAATCCACCTACTTCATATGTTTATACTATGGATGCGGAGTTCAGACATAGGGAAACATTGAATTAGGTAGGGATGTTTTAATCCACCCTTATCATCCATACTTAGCATTTGATTTAGTGTTTCACATGCAAAGTTAAGTAATGATTTGGGCAGGGATTAGCCCCACAAGTGGATTTCCTTCTTTTCAGATCAAGTATGAGATAGAATCTCCTTTTGATAAAGAAGCAAATCAGAGAGATGAAAAAAGGCATGCTCTATAGAAAAGATCATGGGGCACGGGGGAATACTCCACATAATATACCTACACACATTTTCGAGGATGAAAATGTTAAAGGGGGGAAGAATGTTGTATAACTATGGGTCAAAGTGACCAAAGACATGGGTTTTGAGGGTCCAAAACCACTTGGAGAACCCTTGGATTCTATTGGGAAACCCTTGGGAAAGTCTCTCCAAGAGTGTGGTTTGAACCCTTGAGTTATTTGGATTTATTTACTCCCAATTGAAGGGTTTTGACCCTTAGGATTGATATTTACTAAGGGTATGGTATTTAACCCTTAGGAGGCCTCTCAAGCCTTGAGACTTGTACGTACAAACTTGGGAGAAGTCCTTTTAAGAATCCATGTGAAGGCCATGTGATTCCATGTGATTTCCAAGGTTAGAAGGCCTTGGATTAGAATCCATGTGGAGAGGACACTTGGCAAGCTCTCCTCACATTTCCTCCCTTGGCCTTGAGGTATATATGGGTGGAGTTGGTTGGGTGGATACGTGCATCTCTCACCCCTTGTGGGTTTGATTAGACTCTTAGAGTTGCTTAGGTTACTCTCTTAGAGTAGATTTGTTGTTCATACAACAGAAGTATATGTAGAAAAATGCATAACTAGAAAGTTTGGATGAACCAAATGAAAATCCCTACGCAGAAAACGAGTGGTTCTATATGAATACCATAACACTTTGTTCTCAAATATATATGTAAAATACATGGATAAGGTTGGGAAAACCTACTAGGGAATGCACAAACCTGAGATAATAGATCCAAGACTAAATCCCCAACCTTCAATTGGTCGTGCCCAAGGTAGCTTAAGAGTTCCATTGTAAGAAGTCCTAAGAACTCAATCAGAAAGCCAAACCCTTGGGGACATATTCCACCCACAAAACCTTTGAAAATCCATTCAGTTAACTCAAATGATGAGGGAATGTCTATATTTCAATAAGACTTGCATTAGGCTAGGATAAGACTAGTTGGTTGAAGCAAATTGCACCTACAATCAATGTAGGTCAATGCCATTAGGACCCTGCGAGATGCCTTTGAACCTCTCAAGTGGAAAAATGCATGAAAATATATTACAATTGATCTGTAAATCTTTATGAACATGTAGCTAAGTTCAAATAAATCTTCAGATTTGAGAAAATTAGGGTTTATTTACTCAATACGAGACTTTTGGCTTGAACTAGTTAGAATTGCCCTTCCATGGTTCCAACGCCTATGATTGTGTCATGTAAAAATCTAAAAATGCTCTTGGATGACTTCATAGGTGAGTTTTCCAAGTGTGGTTTGAATCGATTGTGTCATTTAGCAATCTAGACATGCTCATGGATGACTCATAGGTGAGTTTTTTGAGTGTAATGTGAATCACGATTCCTCTTCACACATCTATAGTTTCAAGCAAGCCAATCACAGTTTTAGGAGAGTCACAACTAGGAGACCTCAATAGTATGTGGATAGATGTCCTGTTCTTGAGACACCCTAAAAGAATAAAGTGATCTCATTATTTCTGATGGTCTCACTAATGAAGAGTTGTGATGCCTCATCTACATCTTTATATTAGCCACACTAAATGAGCACATCAAGAAATGTGTAGATTTAAAGGAAAACCTAGCTATAGACCTCAATATTTCTCCTTTAGATGTGAAGAGAAAAGTGTCAACCTATACTAGTGCTTCCTAACGTTCAATCAAAGAGATACTTGATTTTGCAGTAAAAAGACTACCGATGGAACAATCTAGGGAGCAAAGAGCATTATGCCACTTCTCATCTCTTGTGCTACTTTTCCACGTGCATTGAAAGCTAAGTATCATGTCAGTTGTAATCTTTTCTGCATAACGTTTTCATGCGCATTGATACTTGTTCATTAAATCATAGAGAAACAATCAAATAACATGGAGAAACAAATCAAAGAAGATATAGGAAAACATTGTGTGTGCAAAATTCCCGCATGTTGCAAGAAACCAAGTACTACTTGGTACTCCTTCAGGTTCCCATAGAGTAAAGTATTTTGCCATTTCTCACATTGTTACATTGGCTATTCAAAGTCAAGGAAGAAAACGAAAAACGTGAAAGAAAAACAAATTCAAGGATAGTGTTGAATATAATATGCACTATGTGAGACCGAACACTTGGAAGTTGAACCATCAAAGCTTTACCTTTTTGAAACCAAGAACTTAAGCTCTAGAACAAAGTTCGTAGGTTCATATTGAAGAAAGAAGTTTCATTGTCGTTCCACTTGGAATGTTTTTATTTATACATGTAGAAGATTTTCTTGATGAGTGCTTAAACGTTGCCTTCTAATGACAGGTACCTCATCAACAAGACTTCACCTTTGCTCTCATGTATTTAATTATTAGACTAAGTTGGCCCATTTGGTGGTACTATTTAAGATTGTGCTATTATAATTCTTAGTAGGTGCTAGGCATTCAACACCCTTTGTGTTGTGGGATTCGGGGGCTCGCATGGGAGCTATACCCTTCATTGTTGTACTTTCAATTAATCCAAATTGTTAGCAAGAGTAGATCACAAAATAGGTGCGAGGTGCTCAACCTTTGCTTGTGTAAGATTGGGGAGTCTCATGGAAGCTATATAGACCTTTCCGTGTTGTACTTTCAATTGATTCAAACAATTCACAAGAGCTGAACTTATCCGCCTCATTTGTAATGCCATCTAGCTTGCCATACTCCTCCCCTACATGGTAGGATTTGGGGAGTCCCATGGGCACTAGTCCCATTCACTTGTAATTTTTCTTTTTCAGTTTAATTAAAGTCCGAAAGAATAGGCTAAGGCCGAACTTCCTTTTATTGAAAAAAAAAACTTTCCTCAAAAAAAGACTCTCGAACCGATGGACAAAAGTTGAAAGTTCAACTTTCTCCATCGACTCTTTTCTCACACATTCCATTCCCTAAGAAGGTTAGGGTGGGTTCATATTCCACCTCTTGTGTGTGAATATACAGGCGACACCACAACTTAGCTCTTACCCATTCCTAATGAAACTATGGTATTTGCAGAGTTTATTCCACACCCCCAATGTAAAGCCCGCCTAAGTGTGTGTTCCTCTTTGAAAATTTTAATCTATATATATATAAAAAAAAGAATATGATTGGGCTACCGGGAAAAAAAAAACTGAAACATTGAGATCGCTTGAGAGGCAGCTGCGTTCATTGGCCACGTGTATCTAAAAAACGACAAAACAATGGAACCAAAATAAAACTCAGAGGTCTCTGCGTGTCAACGTTGTCAACATGAATGGAATCCGAGTGCGACTCAAACTCTCTCTCTTTCTCTCTCAGTTGTATTTCTGCTGTTGTGTCTGGACGATCATGAAAGTGAGCATGTGTATCCTAATGCAAATGCAGCATGGCATGCACGATGGTACTTCTTACTTTCCTTTTTCTTTTTCTTTTCTCGTTTTCGAGCCGTTTCTAAGGGAGGATCGCAGATGGGCGGCTGCGGCCTCGTTCTTCACCTCCCTTTCTTTTCGCGCTTTTTCCGCCCAACTCAATTATCCTCCTCCTCTATTATGCGCGATGGGCGAGCTAGGCCCCTTCCGAAGATACAGAGCTCTCCCCTGTGAAAGCGGGTCAAAATATGCTTCTCCGCCATGGATGCTACCAAGCTGTGTGTCCTCTGCATGTGAGGACAGGCTTCGAAGTTCATCTATGAGGCTAGAATGGACGGTAAACTCGTGAAGACGGAAGACCTCGTATCATACAACTGGTCAAATGAGAGGAGCCGGTAGTTGTGTTTGTTTTGTTCTTCTTCCGCAGTTGTCGGGCCATCGATACAAATAGCCATCGGGCTTAAACTCTGGATCTGTCTTTTTTTAACCTTGTCCATGAAAATAGTCTGCTTATGAAGTCCAATTTCTCTCCAGCGGCACACTCGCCAAAGCGGGCAGCCAGGCAATAGGCAACTCTCTCGAGCCTCATTCAGTAGCTTTGCTCCATCAAAAAGAATATGTGCATGCTATATGCTCTTATGCTACTCCAGTCTCCATCTCTCTCTGTGTAATGCGTGCGTATGTGCGTGCGTGTGTATGTATACATGACAGAGAAACAAAAGCGCCTTTTCATTGGTTCGAGGGCAGAGGGGTCGCCTTTTGACAAAATCCAAAATGTAAATCTCATCGCGACGCCTGGCTTTTACCAGCATCACGTATGGGACCATCCCGATCCCTGCTCCTCCTCCTCGGACCTCGGCCGATTGGGGACCATCCCTGCAGGAATCCATCTCTACTGCACTACGAGGTCCCGAATTTCAACTACGCCCAGCGCCCTCCACCTCAAAAAAAAAAGGGACGGCACATAGAAACGCAGACAATATTTTCAAGGAATGGAAATCAAGGAAATCTGCTTACCAGTTATACTACTTCTTAGTCAACAGAAGGAATAATGATACCTGCTGATGTAGAGATGACCCGCGGGCCGCTACACCCTGAAAATATATATATATAATATATATATATATATATATATAATACTCATGACTTATATATTTGTTTATTTATCATATAGTTGAATATATATTTCTACGTGAAGCAGATATGTGTTTATGTGTTTCTCCTTGAACGATCTAAGGGAGCATGAAGGTCTTAGAATGGGGGCACATGCATCTTTCATTTGTTCACTTCATTATATTTTTTGGGTGATCACACAAAAATTTGAGGGCACATGCATGATGGGTATGGCAAATGCTCTGATGATTTGACTTAGGGGCACATATGATCTCAAAGTGTCATTTGACGTTTTTTATAGAATAATGATCAATTCTATTTCTTTTTTAGTCATTGGGTGACTGAACTAAAAAAAACAAAGGGCTGATAATCCATTCGGGTCACCCCTTTTCTCACCGGACAACTCAACAACAACACTTGCCACTCCGGTAGAAAAGCATATATATGGTTGAAGTTCGGGTCGCCGATTGTCCATGTGCCCTCTCTACCCGTTAATGAGTTTTCAACACAAATCTCTTCTAGTATGACATTAGTTTTATCCAAACAATCAAAACAAAGGAAGTCTAACATATGTTAGTATGACATTAGTTCTACCCAAACAATCAAAACAGAGGAAGTCTAACATATGTTAAACATAATCGCCCACATTCTTCTATTAAGAAAAAGCCAATTTCTTTTGCTTTTCCACCTTAGAAAAGTTTCTCAATGTAAAAAACTCAATACTTGGCTTGAATATGGCGAGCACATGCATGGTATAAAAGTTCATATTTTCTGTCTCTTTGTATAGCACTAATAATTCTCATTCACTCTTACATTTTCCATCTTTCTAGTTCAAACGTGGTTAGTTTATTAGGGAACGACACTCGGACCGAGCGCCAAGGATGCTAAGTAATGAAAGACCACTCGAAATTTATTTCAATATTTTTATGCAAATATTGTAAAAATGATAATCTCGTAGCTATACCTATGGTTAAGCTTGAAAGTCTTCGGGCGATTTACATGATATAAATATGCAATGAAAAGCTTTACACACCAAGAGACACTAACATTAGTATGTCATTGCTTGCACGTTAGATTGTCATTGCTCATTGTCAATCTTTATCTTGTAGTTAGTATGCAAATCAGTTGTAGTTGTCAAATAATATTTGGAGTCAATCTGTAATCAAAGCATTAAAAAAAAACAAAAGAAAGTTTATCCAAAACCTACTCCCTCGAGTTTTAACCTTGAAAGTGCAACTGTAATGTGAATGAGCATAGTAATCGCAGGACCCCCATATCCCACAAAGTAAAGGTTAGATAAGATTACAACATTACAATTGGTTTAACTGACCAAAGTCATACATGTTCAGCCCAAGACTTGAACCCTGGACCTCAGATCAAAGCTCAACCAACTGCGCTGCTGGAAGTGGACTAATCAGAGCATTTCGGTCGAGAGCCAACATGTAGATTTAAGCTTTTGGTGCTAATCGGGGAAGGAAGCCAGCTCTTGGAAGCAACAAAGAATTACCCCAAGCACATACGTAAAGGACGAAGAAAAGCCTTGCAAGGTGGGAATCCAGATCGATACACAACGCGAATTCTTCTGATTTATCGGGCTGACAGGCGAAGGTGACGAATCTGTGTTTTGTGCTTACCTCATGGCTGATCGATCATCCATAAAATGTCCTCATATATCTTTTGTGTCACAGCCATAGTAGCAGCAGCAGCCGCCACTTCCTCTCGTGAGGCTTTTCTTTTTTAGGCGCCTTTCTTCTTGCATAGGCTCCCCTCAATTTCTGCTCATCATACAAGTTCTACGCTTCTTGTCCTCGTTTTGGGTTCCCAGCTCTCCACAGCTCTCTTGTGACCTCTTCGTGCTGCACGCCTCCCCAAGCCTTCATCCTTTCAGCCCCCCCCCCCCCCCCGCTTTCTCTCTCTGTGTGCGACGAATATTTTCCCACTGTTATACAGTGCCTCTCTTCTTTCAACACAGGCACATTCACATGCACGGACATCAGCGTACATAGTTCTTGAGAGCTTCGTTCCGTATCAACTTCTATTGGTGATCACCAGGCGGCAAACCCAAATATTTTCACTCATCTTGTGCACTCACATTACTCTCATCGAGAGATTAAAGGGGATTTTCCATCTTGATCCATGGTGATGGCGGAAGAGTTCAATGTTGATACCCTCGGAATGCCATATTTTGGGGGTGTTTCTCTCGCAGATGAAAAGGACGTTTACATAGGGTGGCTACGGAGCGAGTTCGCAGCGGCAAACGCCATTATCGACAGCATGTGTCAGCACCTGCAATCTATGGGGAATCCTGGAGACTATGACACTGTTTTTAGCTGTCTTAACAAGCGCCGTCAACCGTGGATTTCCACTCTGTACATGCAGCAATTCTTTTCTGTGGCCGAAGTAGTAAATTCACTTCAACAAGTGACTCAGAAAAAGCGTACCGCCTGTTGCTCGTCGCCCCATGCAAATGGGAAGTCGGATATCGAACAAACATGTCATGGTGCTCCTCATGAGCAGAGCAACGCCAACATAAAAACATTGCAGAACTGCCCCAGCTCACCGAGAAAACAGGACAAACCAACTAGCACAATCTACCAAAATCAAGAAATCATGTCTGATGATAGTGAGAATGGGGCTATATCGAATGTTGATGTTAAACACGAAGATACGGATTCTGAAGGGCTCCAGTCACCAGATAATGTATGTTTGAACCCCGCAGACTCTGATATCCTTTCCGACGAAAGCATGTCAACCACATCTACGGATATCCCCAGTCATATAACAGATGATAGTAAGGAAACTACGGAGCGAGCCTTCCCCATTGAAAATGAAGGTTTTCAAGCTTCTGTGTTGTTCTCCTCTTTTACAAGCCATGCGATTGCGGTAATTTGAAACTTCGTAGATTTCTCTGACAGGATTCGACCTTAGGGAATTGCTGAACCGGGAAGTGTCCATTGCATTGAAGGAAGAAAAAGCCCGGCAGACAGCAATCAAAAGATCTACACAATTTCAGTGCGGTGAATTCATGGATGGAGAAATGGTAAGCTCGCTCAAACGGGAAACAACTCAACTGTTTGGAATGCTTCATGTCCTTGGGAGATCATGGGTTGCAAACCAAGTCCATGGGTCATCCGAAATGTTGATTCTGAATCACCGAGTGATCAGAATTGAAGAGGATTTTGACAACATATTCTGTACGAAATGTATCTTTGTTCCAACAACTAAAGTGTTTGGTCATGCAGATGAATGACGGTGAGAGTGTTGAACTCTGTGAAAGTGTCTTCAGCACGGAAGAAGCCGAAAAATTTGCCGAGTTAGTATCTCAATTTCAAGCTGCAGGAAGAAGAGGAGCATTAGGTAAGAACAATGTGTACGGTGCTGTCTTCTTTACATTGGGATTGATTCTATTGCCTCCTGACAATGACATGTGTGACATTAAGTACAAGTATTTAAACCAGCGGTTTTCCGTGTGCAATTTAAGTCAGACTCAAAGAAAATCGGGTTTTCAAGTACAGGGTCTGCATTCAGCACTTGCGATAAGTTGGGTAACAAGCCAGACATCATTCAATTCGGTCCAAAATATAATGCTCAGATGAAAATGAGTAAGCATTGAACTTCATCTTTATTTCTTTGTTGTCATGAGAAAATAAATGCGTTTGTTGTGTAGTTCAATCCCATGACTGATGTGCTACCCTTCTTGACCTCACTCATAGATGATAATCTGTGCATGCCAAAGTTCTTGCAATCCATGATTAAGTGGCTTACATCATGTGGTATTCTCTCTGCAAAGAAAAGGCCAGATTCATGCCTCATCAGCATATTTGAGGAGGTGTCATATCAAGTTTGATCAGTTTATTTTTACATAAATCCAGCATAGTTCCATTGAAGCTTCAAGTCACTTCTCTGGTTGTTTCAGGGAGATTTTGAGCTGCCGAATACAGATCAAGGTGCCTGGGAAAGGCCATTGTGTCTCATCTCTCTGTTAGGGGATTGCAAAATGTTCTTCGGACATATTCTGAACATGGACCATGAAGGCAGTTGCAAGGGCCCGTTTCAAATCACAGTGCCTGCCGGGTGCGTATACTCTTTGACCTGACTTTACTTTTTCTGGTGCCATGTGATGAATCGATAAATGATTTGGATCATTGGAGCCTAAAATATGTACATAGTCATGCTTATAATGAGTTGAGGTGGTAAATAATGAGGATGGAAGAAAGGTTTGGATTTCTAGTTGAGGACAACAATAAAGTATGGGGATATTCGAAAGCTGTTAGTGCTCACTGGGAATCAGATTTAGGTCATATGATGGACCGAACAACAAATAACTGGTTTCTATTTAGAATGAGGACAAGAATTTAGACCCTTTAGAGTTGCTGGTTCAGTGATAAAACTTTGTTCAAGAGTTGAAATATGAGGCTGATCTCGGAGTAACAGTTGCAATGTCATTAGAGGAGCTGCAAGTTTAAATAGCTCCACTTCACATTATATGTGGTTGCATCCAGCTGTAAGGTCATCTTGAATTTTCAGGACGGGTGCAGGCTGTTGGTCAGTCTCTTCTACATTTAGGCACATATCTGGATGCTGATACTATTAACCCAAGTGTAGCTTTGAATGTGACAATCGTAAGATATTTACAGTCTTCATACGCAAAGAACGGACTCTGCTGTAATCTGGGATCATATGTGCCCTAGGAAAAAGAAAGTCTAGATTGAGACCTTGTGATTCTTTATTTAAATGCTTCTATTTGTGTTTCCTTCCTTGCATGTTTATGTTTGTTCATGCATGTGTATTTGTATCTAAAGATGTTCTATGTGCATTTCTTGTCACTCATAAGCTGGCATATTCTTGATTTTAGATAGTGAGGGGTGACCATTGAACAAGACATATAAGCTGGCATATTCTTGAGTTTAGATAATGAGTGGTGACCATTGAAGAAGATGATGTATTTTTATGTGATGGCTTTGTATGCTTCATAATTAACAACCGAATGCTTCTCATTTCTCACTTTGAGTTGTCAGAGTTCGGACATCCTCTTTTTTGTCAAGATTGCTATTTTTCTCAGTCACATAATATGTGAGACAGCTAAAGAGTCACATGTCACATGTATCGGGCTATACATGATCTCATACTTATGAGAGCTTGTTTATCAACCCTTGCGGCTCTTTGATCAAAGGAGTATGATATTGGCACATTTTGACTATTCAGCGTCAGACTAAAATGGCCACATTGAGATACATATAATGCTGATTTATCATTGATTGCTTTTAGTATTGTTTTTGGTATTGTTATTACATGTTAAATATGTTCAATGCTCCATCCTCATAAGAGCTGGATGGAGCAAAGTCATAGAGACGAGTCCCCGGGCCCTAGGGACGCTGGGACTCTGTCCCCCAAGCTGAATATACGGAATGCCCAATCGGGACGGTTGGTGTCTCCTTGCACAGTGATGTAACATGTTACCATCCGGGGAACGCGTCCCGGGGATGGTTTCATGTTATGAACCTGTACGGGGACGCCTAATGGGAACGGATCTAAACATGGAAGGTTTCCTTTGTTAGGAAATTTCAAGTTTTAAGCTTTAATACTTAGCACATAAGTTTTGGGTTCTAAAAGGTTCTCCCAAGCCTACTTGCAACCATTAAAAGAAGCTTTGTGCCACCTCAAGGCTCAAACACACATTAAAGCTTCAACCTTTTATGCTTAGCCTTGCCCTTCAACCTTGCATATTGAGGCTTGAGGAGCCCCTTCCACCCTTTTAGCCCTTTCATCATGTCTATGATCTTCTGTGAAATGATGATGAAACACGTGACTTTTGACTCTTGGGTCTCTTTGACATTTCTTCTCATGATAATGTGATATTTCACATGATCATTGAGTCTTAACTCTTATTATTTATATGATATGATGATAATGATGGTAATGTTGTGATGTCTCTCTTTTTGACATGATGAAATACATATGACTCTTGATACTTTTTCCAATCAAAACATCAATATATCAATGGCTATGATGTTATGTCGCAACTTTGAATGTTCAACATCATACATGCTTCATAGATGTTTCCACCTAAAAAAACCCTTTTTCTATACTTTTGCTTTTATTGGTCTTTTCATATGTTAACCCATCCATTGTATATGATTCTGGGGCTTTTCAAGAGTGCATTGTTGCACGATATAAATTCAATCCTAGAAGATTATCCGAAGATGTGTTGAGGATTTCTGTGCTATTGAGCACAAATGCACTTTCATGGAAAATTGGATGATACAGATGATGTGAACTTCATATGCCAATGTGATGTTCTTCATCTTAAGTTTCATCTTGCCATTCCATTTGATGCTTTCACTAAGTTATGGGTAAAGAATGACACAATTGAGACCAACTTCTACCATCAAGAAATTATAATGTTCAACATTGAATGTTAAGAATGTGTTAGGTACATCTTGAAGACTTAAATCTTGATCTTAGATTAGCATTTTGAACCAAGTCAATTCATGCCTTTAAGGTGGTAGTCCCGGAGGTATCTCATGCAAAAAATGAATCATTGTATGTATGCATTTTTATCAACCTATTTAACATACTTGACACATGCGAGGATGTACAGACACTAACACACACACAAATACTCACTTTTTTTTGGGGTGGACATCATATGAGTCTCATGGATGTTATGGTGTGGAATTATGAAAGAGGCCGCAAAGAGCTACTTGAAGGTGTTGAATTGCTCCAAACACCAAGTGGGAAACCAGTTTTGTGGAGAGAGAAAAAGTAGAGAGGAGGAGGCTCTTTGTGCAAAAAAAATTGAAGGAAGAAGAAGAAGAAGAAGAAGAAGAAGTAGTACAAATTTATTAAAAATCTATTCTTCATAAAATGTGGGTTAGGACCTTGGCTTTATTAAAATGAGGACTTTCATCAAGTTCATCACTTGACCAAATGTAAACAGGTCAACGTAGCCATTAAGTCATTAAAAATCATGTAAATGCCTATATCTCCCCAAGATGGGGTGATAAAATATAGTAAAAATATGTTTCGAAAGCTCTCAAAGAGAGCTATCATTTAGGAAGGGTCAAGTGTACAAGACTTGGCATCTTGGGGCCTTCATCCCTAACCATCTCCCACTAAAGGGCAAAGGAGGCTCCTTTAAGCTAAGTGATTCTTATCATCTGCATAAGTAATTGATGTTGTGCCTTTGGTAGGTGATTGGTGAGAGCATCTGCAATATTCTGTTATGTGTTGACCTTGAACAATTTGATCAGCCCATCCTCAAGTACTTATATCCTTTGTGCAAGCATGAAACATGGATGATGGCATTCTTTGCCATACGAATAGCACTCTGACTATCACAACCAAGAACAAGTGACTTTCTTGCAACCAAACTCACTGCATAGATATGCTAACTGAAGGTCTTCTTTAGAACCCTCTCTAGCTGAAATATATTCAACCTCTAGCTACTATCCTTCGAAGTCTAGAGCACCATGAAATAATACCTCCTATAGCACCATGAAATACACCTCCTACAAGAGTGTATACATATCCACTCATGGATTTACATGTATCCACATCACCTGCCATGTCAAAATCAGAGAATCATTTCACTCCAATGGACACTTCCGATAACATAGGCAATTGGCTTTGGTCCTTTCAAATACCTCAAGATAGATTTAATGACATCCCAATGAGCTTTGCCAGGATTAGCCATAAAACGGCTCAGCTTCCACCATATGGGTGATAAGTGCAATGTGAGCTGGTGTCTACATCATTTTATTCTCATACCCAAGGATATGTTCAGCTTCCCGAATGTCCTCCATTGAGAATGAACTGTTCAGGTGCTGTTTAACATGCTCTTTTTCTTCCCTGCCAGCAGCATATCATCTACATACAAGGCTAGAATGATTGGGCTGCCATCATCATCCTTTTTGTTGTACAAACAGTGGTCTGCATGGCTTCTTTTGAACCCATGTTTGAGCATGAATGGATCAAACTTGTTATACCATTGCCTGGGGGCTTGTTTCAGCCAATACAAACTCCTTCTCAGCTTGCATTCCAGATGCTCTTTTCTTGGATGGCATCCTTCTAGCTGTTTCATGTACAGCTCTTCATCTAATCACCTTGCAAAGGTTGTATCAACATCCATTTGGAATAACTCCAAAGCCAAGGTTGTTGTGAGAGCAAACAAAACACATAATGTGGCCATTTTAACAATCAGAGAGAACACTTCTTGGAAATCAATGCCTCTTTTTGGGCATATTCAT
Organism: Ceratopteris richardii; assembly: GCA_020310875.1. Classification (NCBI taxonomy): domain Eukaryota; kingdom Viridiplantae; phylum Streptophyta; class Polypodiopsida; order Polypodiales; family Pteridaceae; genus Ceratopteris; species Ceratopteris richardii. The sequence goes on from CM035444.1 coordinate 85,883,396, forward strand.
TACTAACCAGTCTTGCCTTGTACTTGGGTTTAGCATCCATAGTCTTGATTCTGTATGCCCATTTGTTAAAAATGGCTTTCTTACCTTTGGGAAACTCAATCAGATCCCAAGTATCATTTGCGGGTGCAAGACCTTTATCTCTTTCTACATGGCTAACTCCCACTTCTTCTTGCCCTCACATACCTTTTCCTCTTTATAGGCAAGAGGCTCACCCTCATTTGATAACATAGTGTAATGTGCGAAGGGATCATACCTGTTCACAAGCCTCCTGATATGAGCAGATCTCCTCACCCAATGATCTATGTTTTCTGGCAATGGATTCACATCAGGAGCTATGACTGCATTGTCATTGTTAATGAGCTGTTGTACATCATTTCCAGCCCTATTTTCATCCTGTAATGGTGGTTTCATCCTGCCCATCATCATCTGGCTCAAAAATCGCCTGGCCACTGGCTCATCATCATTTTTCAGCCATTGGTGAAGGTTCATGAGAATCGATTTCAGGCCTAATGGGTGGTTGTTCATGCTGAAATTCGACTCTTCTAAAGTCATAGAGGCACAATCCTTTTAAGAAGCCTTGCCTCATCATCATGGCTGTGTATTGCCTTCTTGAGTTGAGGTAACCAAATCCTATAGCCCATTTTACTCTCATCTCCATATCCCATGAAGATGTGTTTCATGTACTCTGCATCTAGTTTGTTCCTCAATTCAAACCCAAAGAAAGCATCACAATGAAAGATGCATAGGTGGTCATATGAGCAGTTTTTAAAGACAATGAAAGATGCATAGGTGGTCATATGAGCAGTTTTTAAAGCTTCTCCCAAAAATTGGACAACTTGCATCTCACCCTTTCACATAGTCCTATTATATCTTCCAGCCACACCATTAGAAGAGCGGCTGTATGGAACACCTAGCTTCCTCTCAATGCCGTGATTTTCACAAATTTTTTTAAATTCAGCACATGGAAACTCACCACCATCATTTTTTAAACGCAACAAAGGCTTTGTCCAAATACTATACCCATCACTTCTTAGAAAAATCATCTATGGGAATTAAAATACAAACACACCCCATAGACTTAGTGGGATGCTACACACATCAGAGTGAACAAGATCTAACACATTACACGTCAGGGACACTAGAGCAATGAAAACTTTTCATTTTGCTTGCCATATTGATATCCATTACAAAATCAAGCTTTGTGACCTTTTCATCATGCTTGTTCAAATGTAAACATTCTATCAAGGTCCTTTTGGCTCATGCGGAAAAGTCCTTTATGCCATAATTTCATACGAGAGCTATTCTCAGTCAAAGTAATAAATTTGTCCAAAAGGGCATTTCCATGCAGTGTTTCCAGATTTTTGGAAATGCAAAAACTGTGATGGGAGCTGGTCCGAACCGAATGTTTTCAGCCATGTTGGTAATTATGTGCATGATAAAGTTTAAATTCAGATACCTATTGTTTTGGACAGACAGATAAGTTGAAGATGCACTTGTTTTTGTTTTTATGATTGTTTTATTATTTATTTTTTTTTCTTTCTTTTTCTTTTTTTCAGTTATCTATTTTTTTGAATTTTAAATTTTTTATTTATTCTTTTTTCCATTCTTATTAATAATCTAGATGCATTATTTTTGTATTTTTATTGTTCTTTCATTTATTTTATAAAATTTATCTTTCTTTTTCTCTTTTTCATTTATTTATTTTTCTAATCTTAAAATTTTATTCATCCTTTTTCCATTTTTTATTAATAATCTATCTCTTTTTAAGTATTTATTTTATTTTACTTTTGAAAATGTTATTCTATGTTTAGTTTATTTATTGAAAACTCTATTTAAATTTTTATTTTCTTGTTTGTTATCATTATTGTTTTTTTTATATGTATATCTTTTGTTTTCATTGCTGTGTTGGACTACATAGCGATTGGTTTTTTTTCTTTTTTTATTAATTTTTTTCTTCCTTTCAATTTTATATTTACTGATGGTTTATTTTATTTTTATTTTTTTTTGTAATTCATTTATTATCATTTTGCATCGACTTCCCTATTTGTTTTTTTTTTCAAAATTTATATTAATTTTATTTTTTGTAGTCTCTTGCTTTGGGTATCGGTTTTTTCTTATGTGTTTATGCTTGTGCTCTTTATCTTGAGTTCGTAAGTTTGGATAACTTTGAACTTATGAAGGTATACATACATAAGACCTAAATGGATATGGATAAAGCCCAAATTCTTCCACCACAGGAAAATGAATGCTGTACACTCAGAGGTGTTAAACCTCGAATGAAATTTGAGGTCCCCCTAATCAGCATCCGATACATCTGAGAGTCATAAACCTACCAAAGAACTGGATTTAATTAGTAGAATTTGTGGTTTCTGTAGCTGGAAAGGGTTCGTCACCTTTCAATGTTATTTAGAAACATTGCTCTAGCATAGGTGTTTAATTGAAATTTCAGACATATAATAGTATGTGCGTTATGGATTAATAATGCAGGAAATTTACTCATGAAATGTGAAATAGCACCCTGGTATTTTTTATTCAATAAAAAAATACATCTCAACATTTGGGTGACAATTTTTACCTTGTAAATGCATTGTAAATGGTGAAAAAAAAGTTGTTCCTCATTGGAATTATGATATGCAAACTGCTGGGGATATGAAATGCCTCGTTTCTGGCATGATGTTGATAGCATTCTTCAAGTTTAACGAATCGTATTATGTGATAAAATATCATTGTCTTTTAGATATGGCACATGATGCATGTGTGAACTATAGCCCAAACATTTTGTCAAGTAATTCACTACATCGGCAATGGGATTCGTTGAAGTTCAGCTAATTCGTCTTCTTACCTTGTGCCAGGTCTGTCTTGCTTTTACAGGAGAACTTCGCTGGACTTCTACAAAAAGCTGTGCCTGCCTCAGCATGTAGACGTATCATAATAACACTTGGAAAAGCAGAAAATTCCAATGTTGCCCACCTAAGTTATGGGAATATTGAAGGGAAGGGAAGGAACAAACAGTCAGCAGAACGTGGCAATCCCTACATAACCAATGCAACTCTGAAACCGAAAAGGCTAGGAGGCATTTCTGTGGGTCCCTTGCCAGACATGATACAACATAATGCCAATGGAATGCCACTTCCAAGCCTATGGCCATTCCTTCCTTTTTCAAATCACACTTGCTCCATAAATTCTTACAATGTTCATCCAACACCCCATGGATGGCCTCCTGCTCCATTGAAGCTTCAGAACAATTCTAATTCAGGGACAGGTGTCTTTTTCCCGTCCACTGAATTGAGTCCATGGCAGTCTGAAGTGCTGTCATCTCTCACCACAGGCCTGGAGGCTAACAGATCAGGGCATCCTAAAAGAGTCAAGAAGCACTTCAAGGTTCGGGAAAGCTTGGAATCTAGAATGGTCCCTAAGAAGCAGCTGGTAAAGACCGTGAGTCCATCACTGCCAAACAAAGTAGGTTGTGAGGTTCCTGCTTCTACATGTCCTTCAAAGTAGCGTTATAAGGGATTATGATCAAGAGCCACATTTTTTTACCTGCCTTTCAAGCCAGCAATTTTTCTCAAGTGGTAGCCGCAGCGTTGCCTTCTTTGTAGTTTGTGAGTTTCAGGATTCGAAGTACATTTCTTCATCTTGCTTTATGACGAAACTGGCCGATGCCAAAAGGTAGAAAGACAGATGAGCCGCGTCCGACCCTTATCACGGCTGGAGTCTGGACCATTATCAACCGATTTTTTATCCAGTTTTTCTCGTACAGTTGGAAGTGTCAAGATAAAGCCACAAAAGATGTTGCCCAAAGCACTCCGCTGTAGAGATGAAGGACGACTGTGTTTCTCTAAAGTTGTGATTCAGAGAATGGACGAGGAAAAGCTATCAGTCTTGGAAGAGGCATCACCTTCAAACATAAAACAAGGATTTCTGGATAATTATCAGAAATAAGCACCTACCTTATTTCGGTTTACCATTTGAACGTCCATCCTCGTCAAGCACATGCATGCACGTTGTCAAATATAAGTACTTCCACATTAGAGCATCAATATTCCACCTTCGAGAGTTTCCCAGCATCTGTATGTTTGTGTCATATTTAGTCAATTATCCCTTTTCCAAAATCAGTGTCTTTCAGATAACGAAGTTAAATGTTTCATCATGTTTGGAAGCAGATTTTATTGGCAGAGGTTATAAAAGCCTTATCCCAGATGTGCATGAACATTGACAGCTGAATTCTATGCCTATGTGTACAAAATAGACCTGCCTGTGTCTTCTTTTTGTGTACAGAGATTGCTGTGATTTTATGTAATGACCAGAGTGAGAAGATGATTGCTCAGTTGTCAAAGACCATTTGTGCCAATCCTGAAGTATGTGCAAACTCTTAAGTTGCATGAATGTAGATACACTCTCAGCTAACTTCTCTGATGAATTTGTCATCCAGACACTAAATGTGATAAGTTCAACATATGCTGATTATTAAGGATGTTCCATCTGTATTATATGGGCCATAATCTTAAGGCAATCAGATCATTTTCTAATCTTTCGATCTCATAATATTCTTAGTTGAATTTGAGCACCGATCAAGCTCAATGGAAACAAAGAAAAGTATTTTCCTAGGTGTGAAGCACATTTGGACTTTTGAATATATTTTGCATGTGATAACTACGAGAGTCATGAACCAGTGCCTTTTTTAAGTTATATATCAGCAGGCAATCAGAGTGTCATCCATATCTTTACCTTGGATTTTATTCCTAAAGTCCCCAGAGTGATAATATTATTGTTTGAATGCAAGCATATCAGTAGCCAATCAGACTGCCATCCATATCCTTACTTTGGATTTTATTCTTAAATCCCCAGTGATAATATTCTTGTTTAAATGCCTTTTTTAAGTTATATATCAGCAGGCAATCAGAGTGTCATCCATATCTTTACCTTGGATTTTATTCCTAAAGTCCCCAGAGTGATAATATTATTGTTTGAATGCAAGCATATCAGTAGGCAATCAGACTGCCATCCATATCCTTACTTTGGATTTTATTCTTAAATCCCCACAGTGATAATGTTCTTGTTTAAATGCAAACATTGATCAAACTCAATGGATTCTAAAGGAATCCACTTCTGGGTATGGAGCACATGTATATTACAGTTCTTAACATGTCTTAAGCATCGGCATGGGTTGTCCATAGGGAACCCTACGAGAGATTTATTTTGCTGATCATAAAATGGATACTTATCTAAGAAGTCTGCAATTCATACTACTGTGTAGGCTTTTCTTTAATACTTGTTCTCGGAATATTTTAGGCCTTTGAAGAAAACACGGAAGGAACTACAATGCATTTTATGGAAACACAATTTTTCAACTTTTCTCCATGTTGTTTTCTTTGTGTAGAACAGAAAAACATATTAAAACATAATAAGTTGCATCAACTCAGGAGAAAGGGCTGAGTCATCCTAGTCTAGAGGGTACATGAACCGTCAATGCCAATGCCAATGCCAATGCCAATTAGCCATGGAAAAATACATACAAACCATTACAGATCAGGGATTGAATGACACAAGGAGAAGAGAGCATCTCGCATTCATTGGGATGATACATAGCATGAACAAGCTTCAAAGAGAAGTCCTGAGAAGTAACAGTTACCTGTGCAGATTTCTGAAAAAGCCTCCTGATTTTTAGCAGCAGCACCATAGAGAATACATGAACCATGAATACCAATGTCAATTAGGCATGGAAAAATACATGTAAACCATTACAGATCAAAGATTGAATGATACAAGGAGAAGAGTGTCTCTCCATTTATTGGGAGGATATAGAGCATGAACAAGCTTCAAAGAGAAGTCCCGAAAAGGAGCAGTAACAGTTATCTGTGAACATTTCTGAAAAAGTCTCTTGATTTTGAGCAGCAGCACCATAGAGAATACATGAACCATGAATGCCAATGCCAATAAGGCATGGAAAAATACATAAAAACCATTATAGATCAGAGATTGAACAGAGTGTCTCTCCATTTATTGGGATGATATACAGCATGAAACTTCAAAGAGAAGTCCTGAGAAGGAGCACTAACAGTAATGTGTACACATTTCTGAAAAAGTCTCCTGATATTGAGCAGCTGCATCATAGCTTATCCTCGAATTTTCTTCCAAAGATGGTCTCATTCCTCTGAATACAGAACTGGCAAAAAATTCATTTCTCCAGAGGTTCCACTGAGGAATATCCAAATGATAACATTCACCAATTCTCTTTAGCTTGAAATTTCTGAGGATGGAGCAACTTACTGCCTTGATACAAAATATCCATCATGGAAGCTATGAACCTGCGATTATAGAAAATGTGATTGACATTCTTAGGGAGTTTGCATCTTTGACACAATCTACCCCCTATACCAGCCTTCGGTCCTCTGCTAGCAGATCAAATTCCATGGGGAATAGTCAACGAAGTAGGGTGGCTCCATATGCACTTAAACTAGACTGCAACTATAGTTCCACTTTCTGCTGAGTTTATCCCTGACAGAGTTAATATTGTAGTGAGTGGATGTAGTAACCTTGCATGAAGCAGCAGCATGCTGCAACTATAGTTCCACTTTCTGCTGAGTTTATCCCTGACAGAGTTGATGCTTGTAGTGAGGGGATGTAGTAACCTTGTATGAAGCACAGCAAGATCTTTCAAATTCCACATCTTCCTGTCCCAAGCCCTGATGTTGATACATCAACATTGCTGATAGGCCGTCATGACTTTATCCTTTAGTGATATCGAATTGGTTGAGCATCTGCTGATTACGCAAGAGAGTCCTGGTGAGTATCTTTGTAGTTGGGTTGATGAGATCCAACCAAACCAAGATGGAATCTTACACAGAGAGAGAAGGATCAGTAATGATATCAAAAGGAGAAACAAAATCCCCTTCATGCTTGTATGGACTTGAAAAACAAAATCCTTTTGATACACCAAAGGCTGCTACACTACAGATGTGAGTCCCACCCAAAAAGTTTATTGCCGATGAATGTCAACAACGTTGACAACATTCCGAGATTCATTAGAAAAGGCCCATTCCATCAAAGACTGAGTCACAAAAGATCCACGCAATGGTCTTGGCTCAAGTACGAGGTTAACTTTCGGTCCCTTAGGCACCTGATCATCGAGATGAAGAAGGTAATTCTGCTATGGAAAATCCTCCATCGAGGCATTTGGACGAGAACACTAGAGCCCACAAGCTACTTAACATCCCCCCTTGGTGCAAGAGATGCCACAAAGAAAAGGAGGACATCAGGCATCTCCTTTGCACAATTCGTAAGGTTAAAAAGGCTTGGTACTCTCTGCAAAGGACTCTCAACGAAGAAAAGAACAAGAGGGAGAGTTTAATTTTGTGCGTTTGGTCAGCTTCTTACAGTGCATCCACTGTCCTGAACTTTCAAGTCTATTGCTGTTCTGCTACACATGAGGGACAAAGCATGCGGACCTCCACTGATTCTTCGGTCCTACGGAGGATATCCAAACCGTAAAGGTAGCGACGAATGTTTGTTGGGAAGAAAGTCAGCATGACGCACCCTATATGGCAGTAAACCACCTTGGGCGAGGTGATGGGTTGTTAAACAACTCAAAAGAGACTTAAGAGTATTTCCTTGTCCCATGTTTGGCTCTCCACCATGCATCCTAGGGGAAATGGTGGCACAACTATCGGCATCAATATAAGTTGGCACACTAGAATTGTGGATTCCCTTTCTGAGTAGAAACATCGGTGGGTTGGTGCTTCTTTTGGAGGTACTGTGCAATTTTCCGTCATCTCCTTGAATTGAAATAATCAAGGTAGCCATTCCAATGAAAATTTTAATTTACATTGTTTTGATTGAAATCTTGCTTGGTTGATTGGCTTTGATCATCAATTTAAAAAAATCACATGGATTATTGAAAGCTTTGCACAAGGGCTCCTTGTGAGCAAGCCTTAATCTCGTTAACACCTCTACATCTCACATATAAGGCATCTAAAAGTGTGAAATAACTACTAATAACAATACTCCAAATGATCTTTCCAACTCCCATTACATGGTAAGAGGAGTTGTTAGCACAAGTGATAGTATTCCCTATAGGAGAAGGCTCAATCAAAGTGAGAAAACTGCATTTCAAAGAAATATGTTTGGTTGCACCACTCGAAGTTACAAAAATCGGAGTCTACTATAGACATACACTACTCATGAAAAGATAGGTCATAGCTGTAAATAGTAGTACATGCCCATTTTTCATTCTAAATAAGGTTAGGAGACTCAGTTTTATGTGAGGATTTTACAACAACCATTCCAACCTCTTTTTTCTTTGCCTCCTTTGTAACAAGTTTAGGACAACTCTTTATGATATAATCATTTGCCTTAGAGTAATTGCACAAATATTTTTGTTTTTCTATTTTCTTGTGATCTTTTTCTTCCTTTCTTGACTCTCAAACATTAACAAATTTGTGCTTACTAGTAGATGAGACCCATTTACCTTTTCCCTTCTAACTAGCCAAGAGAGGTTGATTTGGAACACACATAATTGACCTCTTTTGCTTAGATTGATCTTCCTCTAATAAGATAGAGACTAGCTTCTCAAAGATTCTAACATTTGGATCCACTTTCATCATCAACCAAATAGTAGAAGCAAAAATTTGATATGAATCTAGAAGGCCATTAAGAAAAATTTTCACAAGTGAATTATCTAGTTTTCATCAACAAAAATCGATCTTTGAAATCTTGGATCTTTGTCCAAAAACTCCATTAATTTTGTTCATTCAAATGCTCATTTTCCAATTGTTTTCAGTGCTAAGCAATATGAGCCTCATTTTTTACCTGGTATAATGTTGTAAGAGTACCCCAGGCATCGTTTGGTATTTTCCAAGAGTGAATATGAGGAATAAAGGCACATTCGAAAGAAAAAACTATCAATGCATGTGCTTGTGCATCTCTTCCATCCCATGAAAGTCGCTCTACGATAGGTGCAATAGGAACTGATTTAAGATTGAAAGTCAATTTATGCAGATTCCTACAAAATCACACTTAGATGCTTTGAGATGCACTCTAAGATATATGAGTGCTACTTTGGATTATGAATTGTTTTATGAAGCTAGTGCAAAATTGCAAGTTCATGGATACACCAATGCAGATTGGGTTGGCTGTATTCCAGATAGAAGATCTACTAGTGGCTTCCTATTCTCACTTGGGAGTGTAGCTATTACATGGAGTAGTCAGAAGCAAGCCATTGTTGCTTTGTCAAATATAGAGGTTGAGTATAGAGGTGTTGCAATGGAAGCATGTGACACATCATGGCTAGAGATACTACTTGCAGATTTAGGTGGGAAATGCAAAATCCTATCATCATTTATTGGGATAATCTTGGTAGCATACAATTAGCGTAAAATCTCTAAGTTCAAAGTAAAATTGACTGCAAGGGAGGGTTCGAAAGAGGCAATTACTGCATGGGGAGAAAGGTCAAAGAGGACTCCAAGGACAAACTCCTCGAAATATGCAAGCAAAATAGGTGGCCCATCATAAGTTGTCCATAGTATTGTGAAGCCAAGTGATGCTGGCTTGAGAGAGGACACTCCCCTTAAAGATATGAGGGAGCTTGAATGGTTCTTGTAGTATATTGAAGATAAGAATGCATTGCTTCAAGTCTTTGCAGGTGCTCATGGTAGTAGAAGAATCACCACCACTAAGGATTTTCAATACAGGCTTATCTATAGAGTGGATTAGGAGGATGAGGCATCTGATAATCTGCTTTTTTCTTGCTGTGACAACAAAAGGACAAAGAATTTCCATCTATAGTCTAGATATGTTTTGTCTAGACTGCTATGCTTCAAAGACGCTTGTTGCAGCAGTCCAAGAATCTCATCGTTGATCTTATGCCCTAGATTCAGGGAAAGATCTTGCTAGAATAGAAGCAAAAAAAACATCTATAAAATCAAAAGGAAATCAGTCTATACAGAAGAAGCCATGGAAGAAATGAGCTAAGCACATAGATACAAATAAATCAACACAAAGCTCTGATTTGAATGATGAGACCATTGCATGTGGCAGAGAGCTTGCATCTGGCATCTTGGTGATAGAGCAGAATAGAGTGAGGGAGGAGATAATGAGAAGTAAGTTTGTAAGGAAAGAGTAGCTTTTCCATCTGCCAATCAAGATTATTCACAGACCACCTATCAACCCAATAACGGGCAAGAGAACTCTCAAGATTAGAGAGCCCCACAACCTTTATGCTCAAAATGTGAAGAAGAAAATGAAGATAAATACGCATGCAACTATAGTTTCCTTTCTACGTATGGTCAATCTAGAGTAGTGTAAAACAATAGAAGACTTTAATGAGGTCTTCTTTGAAGATTATAGGTATTATGTGATAGGACAATCACACTCTGTAGGAGCTCGAAGACAACTTGTCAAGGAGGATCCAACAACATTCTTCCTCAAGTATGCAAAGTGTAAGATATATGTTGGTCTGACAATAGAGTAAGCCAACAACCATGGAGAAGGATGATGCTCAAGTCAGTTTCATGCAAATATGTATAAATGGGCTGAATGATTGTTCAGATGAAGACCAAGAGGTGGGTAGAAAGCACATTGACAACACAGAGAGATTCCAACCTACCTCAAGAGAGTTGGTGCCACCATTAGTAGATGAGATTGGAGACATGGCTGAGTTGGAGGAGCCAAATACCATGGAAAACGCTATTCAAGATGTACAAGCTCAAGAGGATGATTCCATGCATGTAGATGAACATAATTATGATCAACTCCCATTGTAAATTGAGCCATTGGCTTCTTGTAGAACATATATGTAACTCATTTTTAAACCTGATGAGAACTTGGTTTTATAACATGGTCTAGCTCTGCTTGTATCACATCCTTTGTCTTTTCCTTTAGGTTGATGTGGGTTTTCTAATTTGATGCTATTTGTTTGCTAATCTCTTGCAATTTGTCTTTATTTAACAATTATGTATTGAAATGAATATACATTTTTTTCCTCAATCTTTACATGTTTTATAAGGGGTTTTGCTAACATCTATTTTGTGGCATGGAAGTAAAAACTAAGTACTAAGTGAGTGACATCCCCACTTATTTTCAATATATGGGCTTGTTTTGTGTAAAGAATAGCCCTCATGGAAGGTTATTTTGCTAAATTTTCCCAATTTTTGCCTTCAAGTATGATTAGAGGGATTGGTTGAAGTATTACAAAAACAAAATACATCTGTTTTCAAGCTCAAATTGAAGGATACATTTGCATCTGCATTAGGAAACTAGAACAACATGCTTTTGTTGTTTCTATGCATATTTTGCATAGTAACAAAGGAGAACATGACATATTTCTCATTTGTTACATCTCAACATTCCTATGATTTGGAAGAAGATTTTGCAACTCTACCCAACAAAGCTTCCCACACATTTGAGGAGTTGAGTGAGTTAGAAGATGACCAAAAGACATCAAGAAGAACATCAAGTCATGGAATTACAAGGGTAAAGCTAAATTGCAAGAACTAGAATGTGGCTAAATTATCTCAACAAAAAAATATAAGATACACAAGATAAAAGAAGAATCTAGAAAGGTATCGATATGATGCTTCATTATTGGTTCCTAAGACTTCAACCATGAAGGTAATTGGATTCAGATGGATGTACAAGATAAACAAGAATTTTGATGGAACCATGAATAGGTATAATTCTAGATTATTAGACAAAGCGTATGCTCAAACTCAAGGCATTGATTAAGGAGACCTTCTCTCATAGCAAAGATGCTCACAATCAAGGTACTCATGAGCATTGCAACTGCCAAGACTTGGAAATTATATCACATGGATGGCAAGAATGCCCTCTTGAATGGATTGATCTTAGAGGAGGTATACATGGATCACCCTCCTAGTTTTGAAGCCTCACAATACCTTGAATATGTATGCAAGTAAAAGAGATCATTATGTGGACTAAAGCAAAATCAAAGAGCTTGGAATCATAGAATAGTCACTTAGCTACAAGACAATGGGTTTACGGTGAGTACAAAAAAGATTGTTCTTTGTTCATCAAAAGAGCACATGGAGAAGTCATATATCTCTTTTTATATGTAGATAACATTTTTGTAACAGGGAATGACGATGAAGGCATTAGGAAGATTAAATATCAAATGAAGGAGGAGTCCAAGATATGTGATCTAGGGCAACTCACATACTTCCTTGGTTTGGAAGCTGTATACCAAAACATGGTATGTATCGTACTTAGAGAAGGTATATTAAATATATGCTACCCAAGTTCAAAAATGGAAAATAAAAGCGTGTAGGTATCCTATAAAAATTAATTCCAAACTCTGTATAAATGAGTGTGAAATCATTGGAGATGTCACATGTTATCAAAGCGTAGTTGGTAGCCTCAACTATGCTACTCTCACAAGAGTAGACATTATATATAGTGTGAGTGTTCTCAGTCAACTTATGCACTCTCCGAGGAAGCCACATATGGAGGTAGACAAGAGAATACTTAAATGTCTCAAAGGAACAATCAATGACAGGCTATTCTACTCATATACATCTGACATACATATTGAGATCTTCTCTAATGCAGATTGGGTAGGATCAAAAGATGATAGAAGAAGCACATTAGGGTACCTCTCATTTCCAAGATCAAAACTTATCTCTTGGTCATCAAAGAAGAAACCTACTATTTCTCTCTCATCTACAGATGTTGAGTACATGGGATGATCTAATGCTACTCAAGAAGTTATGTGGATTAAGGTAGTATGTGTTGATTTAGGAATCAAGACTCCTATTCCACATCTCTTTGGATTTAAAATGGGTTCTTTACATCTTGCAACAAATCCTATTTATAATCACATCAAGGTTCATTATCACTTTGTTAATGAGAAACTCACAAGCATGGAGATTGAGCTTTCTTAAATTTGAACTAAAAAAAATGTGCGAACATGATGCCGAATCCTTGGATGGAATAAAGCTAAGCAGATTCAAATCAATGATTGGACTTCAAAAAATTACAAAAGAATGAAGACTCAAGCATCTTAGACTTAAGGGGGAGTTTTTGGTGCATATGGCAAGCCAAAAATCTTAACCATAAATGTTGGAATATATGGTGATTGCAATAGTCAAGGAGGCTTAGGCAGACTGGCAAGACAAGGAAGCATGAGACAAACAAGTCAAAGGGATCAAGGTGAGAGGGAAGACCAAATAGGACCGAGAAAACAAGGGATTCGATGCAAATCTAACGAATAGGCCAAGTGTCATTTTCCAAAATAAATGTGTAACTAACAATGATTATTATCACTTTACTACATTGTAAATGTTTTTTTTGTTATAAATCAAGCTCCATTTCATTGAAGACAAGGAGCCCTCAAGCTTGAAGAGTAGTTGATCTACATGTGTAACAATTCTCATAATTTTTAGAGCTCATTTGAGCCCCCAAATTAGCTTGGAAACTTAAGTTTTAACTAGGCCAGACACTAGGTTGGAATAGACCCAAACCTAATCAAAAACTATAAAAGGAGCTAGAGAGATCATTTTTGAGGTTGGATTACTGGGAATTGAAGTAACAAAGAGCATTTTAAGCTCATTTCTTGGCTAATTGAATACTACATTGTTCCATCTTGTTGTCTTATTTCACATATGTGTGTGTATGTGTGTGCATGTTAGTGTGCTTCTCACTCATGCACTTGTGTACTCTTTCACTCATGTTCATCATACCTCCCTCATGTCTCCTTGGACTGACAATTATGAGGTGGATCTCCTCATGTTGAAACTTATCATTGTGCTAGAGTGACACCAAATTTGGTGCTGGTGTTGAGGATTGAGCTTCAAGGACGAGAGTGTAATGGTAAGACATAGAGAGGTGACATTGGAAGCATAGGCAAACTCTTGTTCTTTACTTTTTCATCTCTTGCATCATCACCTCTACCATCTCCACTCCCTCCCTACCTCAATTCCCATCTTTGAAAAATTTCACCAATTTTGGTCATATTCTCATCTTCCATTCACTCTTCTCATTTCACTTCTGAGAGTGAGAGAGAGAGAGAGAGAGAGAGATTATGTGTACTTCTTTTTTGTGTGTTTTTTGAGCTTTTTGATAGAAATCAACATCCACAATAGTAGTAGCAGGTCTAACAAGTACATAATCTCTATGCATGCACCCTAGGGTGAAGGCTTCTATCAATCACAATAGACCCTAGAAGTAGTTATTTTGTAAAAATGAGTGCATCATAGTAGACTAGACCATGTGCACATCAAAAAATAAAACAAATGTAGAAAAATTTGCATGTTTTCTATCAATTCAATAGATAGCATCAATTTTGTCAAACAACTGTCAATCATGATTAATTGACCACAATGAAATGGGTGTCCATCACGAAAAACTCATCCATCATGATTGACAACCATCCATCATGATGAACATATGTCCATCGTGATTGATACTCCCATGATCGACATAAATTTCATCCAAAATTTCTATCCATTCAGATAAACACACGTAGATGTGTGCCACTATCCATCGTGTGATAGGGAGGTGTCCATCATGATAGACCTTTCCATTGCAATTGACATGCCATGATGGACACTGCTATCCATTGCGATAGATAGGCTATCAATTGCAATAGACATGCATACTCGACCCAAAAAAAAGAAGATTTTAACTTCTTGAATTTTGAAGCTAAAGCTGATGTTTGCACAGGCAATTGGAGCTCATGGGCAAGGCAACAAGCTAGTTTGCATATAAATCATGCTTGGGGAGCACACTTCCTAGGGATTGCAACACTTGTCAGAGCACCAAGCTTGAGGTTGGAAGAATCCTCAAACCCCTCAATCAAATTCTAGCTTAGGCTAAGTGTGATTAGGGGTATTTGATTAATTAGGGTCACGCTAGGCATGGAGCAAGTATAAGAAAAACTTAACTAAAGTTCAAGTAAATCTAGAACACAATTTTGGAAAATCCTAAAGGAAAAAAGAGAATATAACTTTGTCGATCACACATTTGTGATAAATGAGCACTACAACGTGGTTGTACTTGGGAAAAAAATGGGGTAATAGACAAGGCATATGAACCTTAGGTTAGGCAGGCACCTACGTTGGGATAGACAAAGCATTAGTTCCTCTGAAGTTATTGTCAATCACACAGCTAAGTTGTGGGCTCAATAGCTCAATGACTATCCCTACGTACCAAGTTATGAAACGAGTGGTTTGAAAATTTCATTTAGTATGGAAAGACCTGATAGTAGTGCAAGATTAGCTTATTTACAAACACTAAAGGGTCCCCATAAGACTTAGTTGGAATATATTTGAACCAACCGATTATGTGCTTGCATCTACAAGGATGGTTTGAGAAGACCTGTTGTCCAACTCAAGAACCCTAATCAACCCTTTAGACTTGAACACTTAGTGGTCAAATTCAAAGAGGGTTCATATATCGATAAGCAAGAAACCATGTATGTGGTTACTAGATTACTAGATAGAGCATATGAGTTTGGAATTGTCATTCTAGAGAATGAGATAGGAGACCTAGACCAAGAGCATATTGTAAAGGAGCCAAGAATGACTCATGAAAAGTCCATCCCGACTAGAATAATCAATCCAGAGTGGATCCCCCAAGACAACAAGAGTATCGAGCTCTTTTTGGATAGAGATGAATCCTTTTGGAGATTTAAATAAAATCAACCTAGTGAAGTAGGTGGAGTTACCATATATGAGTTTAAAGACCTTGAAACTCTAGGGAAGGTTGTCTATTGGATAGCACTTCAGAAATAATGTTCTTAGTGATGGAGCATGGCAGGCATTCATACACTTGGAAGGGTGAATTAATTTCCCCCCCAAGGAGATCTACTCCTTCTCATGGTCAACATGGAGTTGGGTCATCTCAGATTCATGGTAATCATAAGGGAAGAACCAAGGAGAGGCATGAGGTAAGCTTTGCAATGCTCTCAGGAAGAGATAGATCAGGATGGGAGACAAATAGACCAAATTAGGAGGGGCATAGAGTTCCAAGACACTAAAGAGGCATGGACACATTTCCTCTACTTAGACCTAGAGGACACCCTAGGATATTAAGGCCTACACAATTGGTGAAGTCCATGAAGAACTACTTCAATGGCACTGGAGACCCGTATGATCATGTGGCCGAGTTAAGACAAGTATTGAGAGCTGAACAAGTTGATGATCTGTTCACTCAATACAATGATTTTGGCCTTTCTCTAAAGAATACAACCTTGAAATGGTTTCAATCACTACATCAAGGTCAATTCAGGAACATTGACCAGTTGCTAGAAGCATTCATTACTGAGTTCTCCAAGAGTGGCATCAAGCACAATACTTCATCCCTGATACATAGCTTCAAGCAAACACCTCATGAAACAATCTGACTAGCTAGAAGGAGATTTAGAAAATACTTGGAAAGATGCCCTATTCCAAAATTACCCACACCATCCAAACAAGTGGCATTGTTTTTGAGGCTTATTAAGTGCCAAAATACGATCTTATGTGTACTTGAAGGAGCATAGATCCATGGAGTACACTACAAGGAATGTGGGCGCATAATGACAGTTAAGGCGACACAATTTCATCACTATAAAATTGCAAAATGCATCCCAAGGAGCGTCGAGTGAGGACCATCGATTACACGATGAGCCAAACGACGTTTTTTCGACGTGTGGCGCGATGGGGTGTGCGACACTCGCATAGAGAGTCACTAAAGCGATGGTTTAAAAAAGGGTCGCATAAGCGATGCTAAAAAATGTCGCTTATGTGATGCCAATTCCAGTTGTTTTTACGACGCGTTACCATCACTTCCATGATGGTCTGTTGACATAAAAAAACTAAAACGTTGGAGGCTCTTTGATCGCATTTTCACGCATCTAATCAAAGAGCTCTCCAACATTCGCAATTGCGCTACGCTTACGAGCTGAAACAAGTATATGCAGAATTTTTGTTTTGCCTAAGCTCTATCTTATTGTCTCTCTCTGTCTTTGTTTCTCTCTTTCTATGTCTTTCTCTCTTTGAATTCTCTCTCTCTCTCTGTCTCTCTCTCTCTCTTCTCTCTCTCTCTTTATTGTAGGTTATTTAAGAAGCTAACCAAGCAAAAAGTATGGCTAACTATTGTAAGTACAATTTTTATTCTTTGTATATAATTTGAAGAGTGTTATTTTCATTAGATAGCATACTCACACTTATTGATATGCACATATACACTTATACATGATGAAGATGCACATTCACACATATACACATATACACATATACACATGCACATACACACACATATATACACACAAATACATGTGCACATACACTTATACATACACATGCATATGCACAAACATTTCTACAACCACATAAAAAGACTTACATGCATGCATTATTGCATATATATATATATATATATATATATATATATATATATATATATATATATATATATATATATATATATATATATATATATATACATACACACATTAACATATACTTAAATACATGTATATGTACATCCACATGCATGCACATGGATGCAAATGGAAATGCATCCACATACACATGCATGTTTCATACATATACACATGCATATACATACATTTGTATATGTTTATACACATACACACGCACATGCACATACATACATATACACATATACATGCACATATACACACATATACACATAGAGTTACACATATACATGCACATACATATACACACACATACACATGCACATGCACATACTCATATACACACATATACACTTACACATGCACATGCACATGCACATGCATACATATACACACACATACACATACACATACATACATATACACACACATACATATACACTTACTTACACACATATGAATGAACTATATAATTAAAGTACTAAAACACATGCTTAATATAAACAATAATAACAATCAATAGAACAAAACTTTTCATTACTTAATACCATACACACAATTCAAAACATAACTGAAATGAAAAATATATAGATAAAAAGAAATATAAATAAATAAATAAATAAATAAATAAATATATATATATATATATATCAATGTAAATACATATAATCCAATGTCATAATCAAGAATCCTAATCATCATCACGATGATCATCATCATCATGATCATCATCATCAGCAGCATCATGATCATCCTGATCATCCTCATCCTCATCATCATGATCACCCTGTGACGATCGAGATCGTCCCTCCTGTGTCTGTCTCTCCACCTCATCCATATCTTCCTCTCCATAATACTCCTATATTACATATAACAAACATAAATAAGTAAAACAATTAAACCATTCATAAAAATAAAATAATTATATAAAATTTAATAATACTCACAAAGGCATCCGGATGATCTCTCATATACTCGCTCAAATGCCGATATCCAAAATGTGTAGCATACTCTTCTCATGTTTTGTAGGATATCGGTCATAATCCTTTCACTGCATTGAAACAAATAAAAAAGATTAGTTTCTTGCATTTTAAATAAAATAGAAAATATACTCACAATAACACATATACTTACAAATGTAGCTACAAAACCATGATGGCCCATTTGGCTTAGGTGCGATGTGTGGCCCGACTCAACTCTCTTCTTTGCAGCAGCCTGTTTATTTAAGAAAAAAGAAATACATAAATTAAATGTAAAAAATTACTAAAATATATGAAAATTATAAATATAAACTATTAATTTGTATACATCCTGAAATGACTCCTGAAGATGTAGCTGTCTACGAAAAGACTGCCACGTCTCAGGTGGTATGTTAGGTCGCCTCTTATTTTTTTCCACCATAAAATATCTCCTATTAATTTAATCTCAAACAAAAGAAAAATCAGAATACATACACATATTTACACACACATACACATACACATACCCACATACACATATACATGCAAATATATACACATACATATATGCATACATATACACATATGCATATGTTGCTCTAGCACAATGGTAAGTACCATGTTAAGAAGCTCCATCTCCTTAATGTCAATCCGCAAAAGAGATAGGAGTGATATGAAGATCGTGAATGTGAGATGTAGTGAGAGTGCAGGTGAGAAGCATAGAGATGCACACACACATACACACACACATGTAGGAGCCAAACAAGACACAATGGAAGGTAGGAAAATAGACTCTATTACTCAAGATCTCAATTAAAAGCTCAAGCTCACTCTAGCTCATACAAGTCTACACTAGCTAACCTCAAAAATGAGCTCTCTAGCTCTTTTTATAGATTCTAGAGTAGTTTTGACCGGTTTCACATCTAGTGGCCGACATAGTTAAAAAATAGGTTGTAGGTGCTATTTGAAAGAAACCATGTATGTGGTTACTAGATTACTAGATAGAACACATGAGTTTGGAATTGTCATTCTAGAGAATGAGATAGGAGACCTAGACCAAGAGAATATTGTAAAGGAGCCAAGAATGACTCATGAAAAGTCCATCCCGACTAGAATAATCAATCCAGAGTGGATCCCCCAAGACAACAAGAGTATCGAGCTCTTTTTGGATAGAGATGAATCCTTTTGGAGATTTAAATAAAATCAACCTAGTGAAGTAGGTGGAGTTACCATATATGAGTTTAAAGACCTTGAAACTCTAGGGAAGGTTGTCTATTGGATAGCACTTCAAAAATAATGTTCTTAGTGATGGAGCATGGCAGGCATTCATACACTTGGAAGGGTGAATTAATTTCCCCCCCAAGGAGATCTACTCCTTCTCATGGTCAACATGGAGTTGGGTCATCTCAGATTCATGTTATTCATAAGGGAAGAACCAAGGAGAGGCATGAGGTAAGCTTTGCAATGCTCTCAAGAAGAGATAGATCAGGATCAGAGACAAATAGACCAAATTAGGAGGGGCATAGAGGTCCAAGACACTAAAGAGGCATGGACACATTTCCTCTACTTAGACCTAGAGGACACCCTAGGATATTGAGGCCTACACAATTGGTGAAGTCCATGAAGAACTACTTCAATGGCACTGGAGACCCGTATGATCATGTGGCCGAGTTAAGACAAGTATTGAGAGCTGAACAAGTTGATGATCTGTTCACTGAATACAATGATTTTGACCTTCTCTGAAGAATACAACCTTGAAATGGTTTCAATCACCACATCAAGGTCAATTCAGGAACATTGACCAGTTGCTAGAAGCATTCATTACTGAGTTCTCCAAAAGTGGCATCAAGCACAATACTTCATCCCTGATACATAGCTTCAAGCAAACACCTCATGAAACAATCTGACTAGCTAGAAGGAGATTTAGAAAATACTTGGAAATGCCCTATTCCAGAATTACCCACACCATCCAAACAAGTGGCATTGTTTTTGAGGCTTATTAAGTGCCAAAATACGATCTTATGTGTACTTGAAGGAGCATAGATCCATGGAGTACACTACAAGGAATATGGGCGCATAATGACGGTTAAGGAGACACAATTTCATCACTATAAAATTGCAAAATGCATCGCAAGGAGCGTCGAGTGTGGACCATCGATTAAACGATGAGCCAAACGACGTTTTTTCGACGTGTGGCGCGATGGGGTGTGCGACACTCGCATAGAGAGTCACTAAAGCGATAGTTTAAAAAAGGGTCGCATAAGCGATGCTAAAAAATGTCGCTTATGCGACGCCAATTCCAGTGGTTTTTACGACACGTTACCATCACTTACACGATGGTCTGTTGAAAGAAAAAAACTAAAACGTTGGAGGCTCTTTGATCGCATTTTCACGCATCTGATCAAAGAGCTCTCCAACATTCGCAATTGCGCTGCGCTTACGAGCTGAAACAAGTATATGCAGAATTGTTGTTTTGCCTAAGCTCTATCTTATTGTCTCTCTCTGTCTCTGTTTCTCTCTTTCTATGTCTTTCTCTCTTTGAATTCTCTCGCTCTCTCTCTCCCTCTCTCTCTCTCTTCTCTCTCTCTTTATTGTAGGTTATTCAAGAAGCTAACCAAACAAAAAGTATGGCTAGCTATTGTAAGTACAATTTCTATTCTTTGTATATAATTTGAATTGTGTTATTTTCATTAGATAGCATACTCACACTTATTGATATGCACATATACACTTATACATGATGAAGATGCACGTTCACACATATACACATATACACATGCACATACACACACATATATACACACAAATACATGTGCACATACACTTACACATACACACACATACACATGCATATGCACAAACATTTCTACAACCACATAAAAAGACTTACATGCATGCATTATTGCATATATATATATATATATATATATATATATATATATATATATATATATATATACACACACACACACACATACACACAGTAACATATACTTAAATACATGTATATGCACATCCACATGCATGCACATGGATGCAAATGGAAATGCACCCACATACACATGCATGTTTCATACATATACACATGCATATACATACATTTGTATATGTTTATACACATACACACGCACATGCACATACATTCATATACACATATATATGCACATACACACATATACACATAGAGTTACACATATACATGCACATACATATACACACACATACACATGCACATGCACATATTCATATACACACATATACACTTACACATGCACATGCACATGCACATACATACATATACACACACATACACATGCACATACATACATATACACACATACATATACACTTACGTACACACATATGAATGAATTATATAATTAAAGTACTAAAACACATGCTTAATATAAACAATAATAACAATCAATGGAACAAAACTTTTCATTACTTAATACTGTCCTCCTGTGTCTGTCTCTCCACCTCATCCATATCTTCCTCTCCATAATACTCCTGTATTACATATAACAAACATAAATAAGTAAAACAATTAAACCATTCATAAAAATAAAATAATTATATAAAATTTAATAATACTAACAAAGGCATCTGGATGATCTCGCATATACTCACTCAAATGCCGATATCCAAAATGTGTAGCATACTCTTCTCATGTTTCGTAGGATATCGGTCATAATCCTTTCACTGCATTGAAACAAATAAAAAAGATTAGTTTCTTGCATTTTAACTAAAATAAAAAATATACTCACAATAACACATATACTTACAAATGTAGCTACAAAACCATGATGGCCCATTTGGCCTTGGTGCGATGTGTGGCCCGACTCAACTCTCTTCTTTGCAACAGCCCGTTTATTTAAGAAAAAAGAAATACATAAATTAAATGTAAAAAATTACTAAAATATATGAAAATTATAAATATAAACTATTAATTTGTATACCTTCTGCTGAGGAAATGACTCCTGAAGATGTAGCTGTCTACGAAAAGACTGCCACGTCTCAGGTGGTATGTTAGGTCGCCTCTTATTTTTTTCCACCATACAGTATCTCCTATTAATTTAATCTCAAACAAAAGAAAAATCAGAATACATACACATATATACACACACATACACATACCCACATACACATACCCACATACACATATACATGCAAACATATACACATACATATATGCATACATATACACATATACATATGTTGCTCTAGCACAATGGTAAGTACCATGTTAAGAAGCTCCATCTCCTTAATGTCAATCCACAAAAGAGATAGGAGTGATATGAAGATCGTGAATGTGAGATGTAGTGAGAGTGAAGGTGAGAAGCATAGAGATGCACACACACATACACACACACATGTAGGAGCCAAGCAAGACACAATGGAAGGTAGGAAAATAGACTCTATTACTCAAGATCTCAATTAAAAGCTCAAGCTCACTCTAGCTCATACAAGTCTACTCTAGCTAACCTCAAAAATGAGCTCTCTAGCTCTTTTTATAGATTCTAGACTAGTTTTGACCGGTTTCACATCTAGTGGCCGGCATAGTTAAAAAATAGGTTCTAGGTGCTATAGGTTCTTGGCTTGCACAAAATGGAGCTACGAATTACAAAAGTGGTTGTTCTATGTTACATATGGTACAAGAGTGATGAAAATCACTGTTGAGAGTTTTTGAAAAGTATTTATAAAACATATTTGTTTGAAAAAATGATCCGTCTGGCTCCCCACTACTTCGTTGTGCTCTGTCTTCACATGCTTCCGCATCGTCTGTGCCTCTGACTACTGCCAACACCTCCCCCCCTCTCGCTTCTGTCGTCCTCGACAGAACCTTGTTGCGGGGTCTGTCGAATATAATTTTGTAGGAGGTCCTGAGCAAGGGTGTGCTCTGAAATGCAAATTCCTCTGGCAAGATCGACTTCGGGTTTTTCCCCAATCTATGTTTTGAGGTTCATCTGGTGGTGGGAGTCTGTAGTGCATGGAGTACACCATTTGTTCACAGGCAAATAACTGGAGTAAGTGTGTGGGCCTGCTTATGAACACCTCTAAATGGTATTCCCAGAAATCGGTAGTAAACATCTCTTCGAAGGTCATTTTATAGCATGCCGGTAAATATTTGATGCGATAGTGCCAAGCATAACACACCCGAAGCGATGGTGTCATACTCATATCATATGCTAAATCTTGATTTCCATGCTCAAATCTCGGGGTGTTAACATGTGGTGCCTTGACGTGATGAAAGACTTTGAATAATATCTGCATCATATCAAAGATTTCGACAGTCATATGCGCGGCTACACCATCCATTCGTCGTAAACGAGGGAGCCCATGGTGAATCGTTGCCATCATATAGCCGATAGTGGGCAGTCCGGTGGGTGGAGTGAAATACGGGTAATTGAGCCAGTCCTAGCACTGCTTGTTGTTCTGTACTTTGATTGCAAAAGTCTTCCAGGAGCGGCGTCGTGGTATCGATCCCCAACATGGGTTATACTTTAAATGGAGTGGTGCCTTGACCCATGTGCTCATCATTTCGGGATATTCCTGTAATAAATCCTAGTGCCAAGTTGGTTGAAAGATTTCTCCTCTCTACACGTCCGTTGGCAAGTCTTCAGGCTCAAATTGAGTTGCATGGGAGGGTTTCTTGCCTGTTTCCTTTTCAATGGTCAGCTGATATTCTACCATTAACATAAAATAAGGCTTATATTGTAGCTCATGCCCAGATATATATCTGCGAGGGGTCAAGTGAGCGAAATATGGGGATTGTAAAATACGCTCTTTGATCATAGCCATTGCATGTAATTATGCTTCCACCCTTGCTGAGTGGGTCTTGCCAAGCTCTTCGACAGTCTTCATCCATGCGGGGGTAGGGAGTTCAAATGTGGTCTGGCCTTCGGCCGTGCCATGTCCGCCTGGGATGGGTTGCGGTTCATAAGCTTCTTCAAAAGTGTCCTCCACTGGGATAGTCAGTTTCTTCATCCGCTAGTAGTTCCGGTGGGGAGTCTGGCCTAGGGGGTGGTTCGTATGCTGCTATCTATGTTTGAAGAGTCAATACATGGGCCCGTAAAGCGTTGAGTTCCTCTATGATCTCAAGAGATGTGGCCGTAGGAGTTGGGAGTACTTGCTATACAGGTGCTTGTAACTGTAATATTTTGTGTTCCTCTTTGAGCGTCTGGTATTCCTCATTCATACTGTCATAGTCCTCTAGTAGTCTGGCATGATCTTCCAATAGCATCTTCATGGATTCGGAGGGGACAGCCTTGAAACGACTGGGACTCAAGGGTTCGTCCGGTTGATCTAAAGCAGCTTCAAAGTTCTCTCTATTCTGTTCCTACAAGCGTTGGTTCTCTTTTTTAGCTCCTACGAGGTGGTGTCTGAGTAGTCCCATGTTTCTAGTGAGGGTTGCATTGCGAATGGTTTGAGTCCTTAACAAATTATCGATGTCTGTAATGGCCTTTTTGGTCTTTTGCTCACTTTCTAGTTCAAGTTTGTGGTAGGCCTGGTGTAGCTCTTGGTAGCGTGTGTTAAGGGAGGCATTCTCGATTGGTAATGAATTTAGCTACGACTGTAAGTCATTCGTGGTCTGTTGCAACGTCTGGTAACTGGTGCCTAGAGATGTGAATTCATCTCTTACTTGTGTCATACATATGAACATTTGACGGAATGCAGTGTCGATGGTGGGTGATAATATTAATGGCAGAGTGAGTGAAGATGCGAAGGGTGTGGGGGTTGATGCAAGGGGAAGGGGAAATAGGGATGGGAATGTGGATGCAGTGGTGATAGTGGAAAAATGTGATGTGCCTAAATGTGGTGGTGAAATGGATGAGGTGAGTGGTGGTGCAGTGGGTGGTGATATGTCCATGTCACTAGACGTGGTGTCGAGTGCAGTGATCGTGAATAGTGGAGTGATAGTGGGTGCATGAGTGGGTGTGAAAACAAGATTTACAAAGGTTGCCGAATAATTTACAGATGGGGTTTCTTGTTCTGCTTAGTGTAGAGGGGAAAGAGGAAATACAGTGGGTCGGGGAGGTGAGATGGGGGAGAAGGTCAATGGAGGTGGAAATGGGAATAGGGGTCTTGGAGGGGTGGGAAAGGAATGGAAGGATGGATGGAGAATGGACTGGATAGAAGGGTGGCAGTTCGAGGAGGAAGGCTGGGTTGTGTGGGTGTGAAAAGGGTGAGAGGAATTGAGGCAACAACGGCTTCTGCTACTGCACTATCGAAGGATGTGGATGGTCTAGGAGAGGCCGGGTGTACAAGAGAGACTAGAGGGACGGGAGGTAAAAGAGGAGCCGTTGGGGTGGTGGGTATTTCGACAATTGTGGTTATCTGTATAGTAGAGGTGCGAGGCGGGGAGTCGATGACGATTGTTTCTTTTGTCAAAGGACCTTCCGGAATGAGGTGTGCTTCTCTAGCCTGTTGTGAAGATTGAGCGTCCGTCGGTACATGAATGTATTGACCTGGTTTTGCTAACAAGCATATGCGGAATGGATAAAATTGTGGTAGTGGTTTCCTCTGCAAATAGCGTAATGCTTCATCCGTTCCTACTGACTTCACTAGTTCTCTGAAACCTTGAATGTAGGCTTCTTTGAAGCCTCCTGTGGCAAGTTCCTGTTCGAAAAGCGCTTGGCTTTCTTCTTTCGATAGCTTTCTACACGCTCAAACTACTTCCATGGTGCGATATAATTTCTTGATTGCCAATGTATAGGCAGCTGCTTCAAATGTTTCATCTTCGTGCGTGTTGGTGTCACCCTGGGTGTCAGTTTGCTGTTCATGTTCATCAGTCTGTACATTCTCTTGCGACTCATGACTGGCTTGACTGGCTTCATCATCTCTGTCGTCATCGTCAGTCTCTGTCCTTTCTTCTTTAGAACTGGAGACTACTTGCCCTTGTGGTTGATCAGGGGGAGTTGTAGGGTAACTTGGTCGTTCATATTCCTGAGAGAAGAATTGTCCTTCTAAAAATTGAAATTCATTTGAAAAAGCGTCTGGCATTTCAAATTCGAACATGGTATTCATTGGTTCTGCTTCCAAGTTGGGTATAGGAAAAGTAAACACTTCCACATCGATGGTGGTGGGAATTTCTGCTGTTGTAGCGGTAGGTTCCTGAATTGTGGTTGCTTGAGAGGTAACAGTACTGGTGGTACCTTCCGTAATAACTGGTCGTGACAGTCATGTGCAAATGGGTTGTATAGGCACAGGGGGTTCCGTAGGTGACTGTTCTGGAGAGGGTTGTGGTGACGAGGACTCTGGAACTTGTAGGCATGGGAGAGATCCTCGCATGCGCTTGCCTACTCATCCCTTGCTAGATTTTCTGGCTTTCTTGGTGGTTCCTTTGAATGCTTTCAATTCTTCACTTGTCATTGCATGCTCTATAGGCAAGTCGTATGCCAAACACATATAAACAATTCTCGTGAGAGCACAACATCCATGGATGACTTTTTTCCTTTCCCATCTTTGTTGCGCTAAGTACAAAGGATCAATGATACAACTTGCAAGATCTACTATCTGGGGCCCAGTACAAGCTAAATACAATCCAAACCAAATACGCTTGTGAGGCATAGTAAAATGATCCTGAGCTGGGAATGCAAAGTGTTGCATACATATACGTAATGGCTTAGATAGCTCAGGTGTGATGGCCGAAATGTCTTCCCATTTGGTAACGTCACCACGCTTCATCGGCTCTGGAATCAGCATTTCTTGCTCTGTCAGCATGTGAGTTTCGTATATCTTAATTGCTGCTCGAATCAAATCCTTTGAAAGATACAACTTTTTGAATGGAGGGTCATTTACCAAAGACGGAAAAATAAAAGTGCCCGGCAAGTCCTTGTTCTCGGAGGTTGTAAGTGTGGTCACCAGTTAGTATCATCCATAAAAATCCAGTTTGGGTAGTGGATCACTGAAGTATTCTGTAAAACCTGCTCTAGCCCAAACACGCTTTAAGTCTTTGGTATTTTGAAGTGCTTCAAATTCTCTAGAGAAGAACTCATACTTGCCCCACTTACTGCTGTCAAAAGTCAAATTGGCATAAAAAAGGAAATCTGCATCTGCCAAAGGTCCTGCTAAACCTTGGAACCAGTGGGAATTACGATGAACTTTTTCGATATATCCCGTGGGTGGGTTGTCGATGGGCATTGGTCCTGGGAAGCCTTGAAATTTTGGCGGTTGTACGATAGGCTATGATTCAGCCAATAATTCGCCAAAATTGACCACAGGTACATTGGAGCCAGCTTCAGAGGGTCCTTCTGTCTGCATAATGAGTGATGCGAGTGTGGAGAAGATTTGCTACAAAAGATTAGCACATTAGTATGGAAATTAATCATGATCCCGATAAAGTGCGACCACAATCCCTTTCCATAACTAATGTCTAACCCGTGTAGCCAAGTGTTGTGAGGTAGTTTATGGAATTATTTTTTGCAAAACTAATGCAGGTCTCTAGACACCTACATGCTTCATAGTGCATACATTGCTTGATGAGATGTTATAACAAGTGATGTTGGGTTATAGTGGAAATGAGTTTATACAAAGTTCAGTTGTAAGTGAATTATTACAAGGGTAGTGTTTAGTCGGGATGGGAGTAATGTTAGACAATTGGTCATGAGAGCACATTCCAAATCACTAAACAAAACTAAAAAATTCCGTGTTTTTCTATCAATCGCGATTGACATCGTCGATCGCGATCGACAACCACGATCGACAGACCCTGTCAATGGCGACCGACAGCCCCCATGACCGACTGACTACCACGTAGGATTCAGTCAATCGCGATTGACACTGTCGATCGCGACCGACTGAAATTTGACGATTGACACCAAAACTCGCGTTACCACATGTCCATCGCGACGAACACATTCTCGATCGACTAAAATTACGGTGACAATCCCGAAAAAAGTGTCGATCGCGATTGACACCATCGATCGCGATTGATAGGACCCATGACCGACTCTGTCGATCGCGACTGACGTGTCGATCGCGACCAACAGGCCCCGACGAACACCTCTGTCAATCGCGATTGACAGACCTGTCGATCACGATTGATAGGCTTTTTTGGCCAATTTTCTAGGGTTTATATTACTTGATTTTGGGGAAAATTCTAGGCATACTTATCAAGAAAATAGTGATTTGTGAGGTTCCGACACTTGTAACTTGAGAGAAAATCTTGTTTCCCTGATGACCTGTTTTACCCTGTTTTAACCCTAGATCCCTGAACTGTCATATCTTCCTCATACGAAATCCGATTGCTGTGATTCTTGTTTTGTTGGAAAGCGCGCAGGGAGTACAACCAAAACTTCCACTGGTTACGGTAAAATTAATACCAGGATTATTATACATAGTATTTTTAAGTGATCCATATCTAGGGGGAGGGAAACTCAGGGATCTCTAGAATTGTGTTCCAGAGAGACATGGTGCAAATTGACATATGAATTACATGAATGAAAGTGATTTTTTGTGTCCTTTTAATCTAAGTCTTGAGCTAACTTTGGGACTTTTACAGGTCCACTGAGAGCACTAGAAGGCATCCAAAGCAAGGGTAATCTGCAAACTTGAGAACTGGGTTCTTGAGCACCAAAAGAGCACGGGATCTGCAAGAGTGGTTGGAATATTCTCAATGCCCTCTGTCCATTTCTAGCTTAGGCTAAGTGCGAGTAGTGCTAGAAGTAAGTCAGGGCAACGATAGGCACGAGACAAGTCAAGAATATCTAAGAAATCAAGTTCAAGTCAAGAGATAACCTGTGTGTGACCGACAACTTTAAAGGAAAAGAACCTAACGCGAGACGATCAACATTGAAGTGCGGAAATTAACTCAAGTGTTCCTGACGACGTGATATCAGACAAGATCATAACCACAATAATAAACTAAAAAGAATCAAGTGACTGATACAAAAGAACTCAGCAACGAGGTTGTACCTAGGGTAAAAATTGGGATTGCTCAAATAGGCATATGAACCTTAGAGCAGGACGACACCTAGGAAGAGATAGACAAAGTCTTAGGTCTTCAGAGACTAGTGTTAATCATACTGCTAGGTCTTGGGCCCAACAATTGAGCCATTATTCGCACTACCCTAGCTCTGAAACTAGTGAGTCAGAGATGTCCCACGGTATGGAGAGACCTACAAGAAGTTCAGGTGTGCCATACTTACATAGGGTAGAAGGCCCCTACAAGACGCAATTGGAATACCTTAGGACCAACCGACTAGGTGCTAGCATCTATGAGGACGGCCTAAGAAGATCAGTGGTCCAGATTAAAAACCCTGACCAATCCATTGGACTAGAACACCCAGTTGTCAAGTTTGAAAATGGAGCATACTTGGACAAAGAAGGAACCATATATGTAGTCACCAGTCATCCAGATAGGACAGAGGAATTTGGAAACGTGATCCTGAAAACGGATGTAGGTGACCTGGAGCAAGGAAACATGGGTGTAGAACCTAGAACCCCCCGAGGAAAATCTGTTCTCACTAGGATTATCACACCAGAGTGGATTTCCCAAGACAATAAGAGCATAGATCTACTCTTGAACCGAGAGACTGATGAAGCCTTTTGGAGGTATAGATCTGATCAGCCAAATGAGGTAGGAACAATCATGATATATGAGTTCAAAGATCCTAATAGCCCAGGCAGAGTGACCTACTTAGATCACGCTTCAGAGAGGATCTTTGTGGTTACAGAAAATGATAGACATGCTTACACTTGGAAAGGTGAATTTATTTTCCCCCAACCAAGATCGAATGTGTCCTTTGGTCACCCAGGAGTTGGAACATCCCAAGCTCACGGAGCTCAAAGAGACAGACATAGAGATAGACCGGAGGTAAGCTTTGCCAACCCAGTGGGAAGAGAAAGAACAAGAACGGAAGCAAATAGAGTGAAACCTGAGGGACTTAGAGCCCCAAGGAACCAAAGGAATGCGGATGAATTCCCTCTACCAAGACCTAGAGAGCACACGAGGACTTTGAGACCGACTGAGCTAGTTAAGTCCATGAAGAACTACTTCGATGGCACAAGAGACCCATATGATCATGTGGCCGAGTTTAGGCAAGTCTTGAGAGCTGAGCAAGTTGAGGACATATTCACGTAGTATAATGCCTTTGGTCTAAACCTTAGGAACACAGCCCTAACATGGTTTCAACCATTGAATGAGAGGCAGTTTACGAGCATAGACCAACTCTTAGAGGCTTTCATCACTGAATTCTCTAAAAGTGGCATAAGGCATAATACTTCCTCATTGATACATAGCTTCAAGCAGACCCTCAGGAGACCGTGAGACTTGCAGGAAGAAGGTTTAGGCAATATCTTGAGAGATGCCCTGTTCCTGAGTTACCCACGCTAGCCAAACAAGTGGCCTTATTCTTGGATGGATTGCTAAGTACAAAGTTGCAATCCTATGTGTACTTGAAGGACCCTAGGACCATAGAAGAGTGTGTACGCATGTGCTTTGACATTGAGGATAACCTAGGGGAGGAACTAGAGCTTTCAAAAATCTACAAAGATTCGGATAGTCCTTTTGGCCTCTCTTCCTCGCAATCTACATCAATTGAGGTACTCGCTGAGAAAGTAGCTCAAAAACTAGGTGTCTCTAGTAAACAAATTCCTAGATTTGCCCCAGTAAAGAGGTGCTATACTTGCGGCGGTGACCACATGGCGAACATATGCCCTATTATGGCCCAACCCCAAGTGAATCCCAGTAGCCAATACTGCACCATAGAACGGAGGTACACTAACCACACCGCACAAGACTTCCCTTATAACAAACAAACTGTCAAGCAAAATTACCCTCAGCCATATCCACAACAGGGAAGATATCAAAACCAATATCCACCAGAACAGTATGCTAGGCCTCAACAAACCTACCAACCATAATATCAGCCCCAACAAAGACCTCAACCAGTGCTAGCCCAACAACCTCCTGCTCCAGCCAATGTGATCCCTGTAAAGAACACAGCTGCAGAAGAGAACTTGAATAGAGCCATAGTGCCAGTAACACCATTGCTGTCAGAAAGTGACCCGAGTGATCATAGTTTTGATTCCACTCACATAGATAGTCCACAGGCTTACTACATGCAGTCTCCTGAACATGGTGAGTCTTACTATAGTGAAGAACCGAGTGAACCTAGTTGGGAGCCAGATTACACAAATGTCATGTACACAAACCCCAACTCTAGACCTCAACCTAGGCAGGTAAGACCCCCATTTCCTAGAGGGCCATGCTACAGATGTCAGGGAGATCACCTCATTCGTGATTGCCCCATGTCGACACCCACACAACCCCTGTCAGTAACAATCCAAGGCTTTTGTCAAGATTGCGGCAAAGAGCATCTCTTACGAGATTGCCCAAAGAATCCCAATAATATGCCAAAAATCACTCCTATTAATGTTATTGGATTAGTTGTAGACTCCACAGGGAGTGTGACTTCCACTGCACCAGTACAGGTAGTCACTAGAGCTCAAGCCTTGTAGCAGAACCAAAGTTTAGGCCAGGAGAAAAGTGCTGAGGCTAGTGAAGCTGAGAGCATAACCAAGAAGAGGACTAGAGCCTGGAGAGATAGTAGAGAAAGAATGAAGAGGCAATGGGCTAAGAAAATGAGTGAGCTCGAGGAAAGTCTCAGAGAAACAAGAGCCAAGATAATTGAACTCACATCTCAAACTCCCTCTCACACTACCCCACCACCACCATTCCTATCTCCATCTGATCCAACCCCTTCCAACCCGCTCATGCTACTCCACCACCCCCTAGAGTAGGATCAGTCCTAGCAGATCCCACTCCTGAGGACCTAAATATGATGCTCAAAGCATATGAGGCCAGAATCCAAGAAGGGCCAAACGTAACCGATCATGAAAAGTGTTACCCTAGAGCAGAACTAGAGCTTGAACGAACCAAAATTTGTGCTAAGATGGTGGAATTGGCTCAAACCATGTTTGAAGCCAGTCACCTCTTTAACATCTCTAGTTCAGCTAAGACGCAATTGCACTTTGATGGACTGCTAGAAAGGTTGGAGAGGCTAATAGCACAATCAGAAAAGGAACCTGTCTCTCAAAATGAGGGCAAGGCAAGTGAAAGAGAAAGCCTACCTGCCCAAGAAGCCTATGTGCCTAACTCTACGGAGCTAGACACATCTTCTTCTATGAATCGGTTCACACTAGAATTCCTAGAGAGATTCAAGAAGACAAATGGGCTAAAGAAAGTGAAGTCCCTCCTCCCATTGAACTTGTGGATGATGCACTCAATTTCAGGAGAGATTAGACTTCGAATCTAATTCCATACAAGAACTACCCCATTTCACACGCCCATGGGAAGCAAAGTCCACGTGTATGAGAGCACCCACAGTCATGTGAAGTCCCTCCTCCCATTGAACTTGTGGATGATGCACTCAATCTCAGGAGAGATTAGACTTCGAATCTAATTCCATACAAGAACTACCCCATTTCACAGGCCCATGGGAAGCAAAGTCCACGTGTATGAGAGCACCCACAGTCCACAACCTCCTACTCCAGCCAATGTGATCCCTGTAAAGTACGCAGCTGCAGAAGAGAACCTGAATAGAGCCATAGTGCCAGTAACACCATTGCTGTCAGAAAGTGACCCGAGTGATCATAGTTTTGATTCCACTCACATAGATAGTCCACAAGCTTACTACATGCAGTCTCCTGAACATGGTGAGTCCTACTATAGTGAAGAACCGAGTGAACCTAGTTGGGAGCCAGATTACATGAATGTCATGTACGCAAACCCCAACTCTAGACCTCAACCTAGGTAGGTAAGACCCCCATTTCCTAGAGGGCCATGCTACAGATGTCAGGGAGATCACCTCCTTCGTGATTGCCCCATGCCGACACCCACACAACCCCAGTCAGTAACAATCCAAGGCTTTTGTCAAGATTGCGGCAAAGAGCATCTCTTACGAGATTGCCCAAAGAATCCCAATAATATGCCAAAAATCACTCCTATTAATGTTATTGGATTAGTTGTAGACTCCACAGGAAGTGTGACTTCCACTACACCAGTACAGGTAGTCACTAGAGCTCAAGCCTTGTAGTAGAACCAAAGTTTAGGCCAGGAGAAAAGTGCTGAGGCTAGTGAAGCTGAGAGCATAACCAAGAAGAGGACTAGAGCCTGGAGAGATAGTAGAGAAAGAATGAAGAGGCAATGGGCTAAGAAAATGAGTGAGCTCGAGGAAAGTCTCAGAGAAACAAGAGCCAAGATAATTGAACTCACATCTCAAACTCCCTCTCACACTACCCCACCACCACCATTCCTATCTCCATCTGATCCAACCCCTTCCAACCTGCTCATGCTACTCCACCACCCCCTAGAGTAGGATCAGTCCTAGCAGATCCCACTCCTAAGGACCTAAATATGATGCTCAAAGCATATCAGGCTAGAATCCAAGAAGGGCCAAACGTAACCGATCATGAAAAGTGTTACCCTAGAGCAGAACTAGAGCTTGAACGAACCAAAATTTGTGCTAAGATGGTGGAATTGGCTCAAACCATATTTGAAGTCAGTCACCTCTTTAACATCTCTAGTTCAGCTAAGACGCAGTTGCACTTTGATGGACTGCTAGAAAGGTTGGAGAGGCTAATAGCACAATCAGAAAAGGAACCTGTCTCTCAAAATGAGGGCAAGGCAAGTGAAACAGAAAGCCTACCTGCCCAAGAAGCCTATGTGCCTAACTCTACGGAGCTAGACACATCTTCTTCTATGAATCGGTTCACACCAGAATTCCTAGAGAGATTCAAGAAGACAAATGGGCTAAAGAAAGTGAAGTCCCTCCTCCCATTGAACTTGTGGATGATGCACTCAATCTCAGGAGAGATTAGACTTCGAATCTAATTCCATACAAGAACTACCCCATTTCACACGCCCATGGGAAGCAAAGTCCACGTGTATGAGAGCACCCACAGTCATGTGAAGTCCCTCCTCCCATTGAACTTGTGGATGATGCACTCAATCTCAGGAGAGATTAGACTTCGAATCTAATTCCATACAAGAAATACCCCATTTCACAGGCCCATGGGAAGCAAAGTCCACGTGTATGAGAGCACCCACAGTCCACAACCTCCTGCTCCAGCCAATGTGATCCGTGTAAAGTACGCAGCTGCAGAAGAGAACCTGAATAGAGCCATAGTGCCAGTAACACCATTGCTATCAGAAAGTGACCCGAGTGATCATAGTTTTGATTCCACTCACATAGATAGTCCACAAGCTTACTACATGCTGTCTCCTGAACATGGTGAGTCCTACTATAGTGAAGAACCGAGTGAACCTAGTTGGGAGCGAGATTACAGGAATGTCATGTATGCAAACCCCAACTCTAGACCTCAACCTAGGTAGGTAAGACCCCCATTTCCTAGAGGGCCATGCTACAGATGTCAAGGAGATCACCTCATTCGTGATTGCCCCATGCCGACACACACACAACCCCAGTCAGTAACAATCCAAGGCTTTTGTCAAGATTGCAGCAAAGAGCATCTCTTACGAGATTGCCCAAAGAATCCCAATAATATGCCAAAAATCACTCCTACTAATGTTATTGGATTAGTTGTAGACTCCACAGGGAGTGTGACTTCCTCTGCACCAGTACAGGTAGTCACTAGAGCTCAAGCCTTGTAGCAGAACCAAAGTTTAGGCCAGGAGAAAAGTGCTGAGGCTAGTGAAGCTGAGAGCATAACCAAGAAGAGGACTAGAGCCTGGAGAGATAGTAGAGAAAGAATGAAGAGGCAATGGGCTAAGAAAATGAGTGAGCTCAAGGAAAGTCTCAGAGAAACAAGAGCCAAGATAATTGAACTCACATCTCAAACTCCCTCTCACACTACCCCACCACCACCATTCCTATCTCCATCTGATCCAACCCCTTCCAACCCGCTCATGCTACTCCACCACCCCCTAGAGTAGGATCAGTCCTAGAAGATCCCACTCCTGAGGACCTAAATATGATGCTCAAAGCATATCAGGCCAGAATCCAAGAAGGTCCAAACGTAACCGATCATGAAAAGTGTTACCCTAGAGCAGAACTAGAGCTTGAACGAACCAAAATTTGTGCTAAGATGGTGGAATTGGCTCAAACCATGTTTGAAGCCAGTCACCTCTTTAACATCTCTAGTTCAGCTAAGACACAGTTGCACTTTGATGGACTGCTATAAAGGTTGGAGAGGCTAATAGCACAATCAGAAAAGGAACCTGTCTCTCAAAATGAGGGCAAGGCAAGTGAAAGAGAAAGCCTACCTACCCAAGAAGCCTATGTGCCTAACTCTACGGAGCTAGACACATCTTCTTCTATGAATCGGTTCACACCAGAATTCCTAGAGAGATTCAAGAAGACAAATGGGCTAAAGAAAGTGAAGTCCCTCCTCCCATTGAGCTTGTGGATGATGCACTCAATCTCAGGAGAGATTAGACTTCGAATCTAATTCCATACAAGAACTACCCCATTTCACCCGTGGATGATGCACTCAATCTCAGGAGAGATTAGACTTCGAATCTAATTCCATACAAGAACTACCCCATTTCACAGGCCCATGGGAAGAAAAGTCCACGTGTATGAGAGCACCCATAGTCCACAACCTCTTGCTCCAGCCAATGTGATCCCTGTAAAGTACGCAGCTGCAGAAGAGAACCTGAATAGAGCCATACTGCCAATAACACCATTGCTGTCAGAAAGTGACCCGAGTGATCATAGTTTTGATTCCACTCACATAGATAGTCCATAGGCTTACTACATGCAGTCTCCTGAACATGGTGAGTCCTACTATAGTGAAGAACCGAGTGAACCTAGTTGGGAGCCAGATTACACGAATGTCATGTACGCAAACCCCAACTCTAGACCTCAACCTAGGTAGGTAAGACCCCCATTTCCTAGAGGGCCATGCTACAGATGTCAGGGAGATCACCTCATTCGTGATTGCCCCATGCCGACACCCACACAACCCCAGTCAGTAACAATCCAAGGCTTTTGTCAAGATTGCGGCAAAGAGCATCTCTTACGAGATTGCCCAAAGAATCCCAATAATATGCCAAAAATCACTCCTATTAATGTTATTGGATTAGTTGTAGACTCCACAGGGAGTGTGACTTCCACTGCACCAGTACAGGTAGTCACTAGAGCTCAAGCCTTGTAGCAGAACCAAAGTTTAGGCCAGGAGAAAAGTGCTAAGGCTAGTGAAGCTGAGAGCATAACCAAGAAGAGGACTAGGGCCTGGAGAGATGGTAGAGAAAGAATGAAGAGGCAATGGGCTAAGAAAATGAGTGAGCTCGAGGAAAGTCTCAGAGAAACAAGAGCCAAGATAATTGAACTCACATCTCAAACTCCCTCTCACACTACCCCACCACCACCATTCCTATCTCCATCTGATCCAACCCCTTCCAACCTGCTCATGCTACTCCACCACCCCCTAGAGTAGGATCAGTCCTAGTAGATCCCACTCCTGAGGACCTAAATATGATGCTCAAAGCATATGAGGCCAGAATCCAAGAAGGGCCAAACGTAACCGATCATGAAAAGTGTTACCCTAGAGCAGAATTAGAGCTTGAACGAACCAAAATTTGTGCTAAGATGGTGGAATTGGCTCAAACCATGTTTGAAGCCAGTCACCTCTTTAACATCTCTAGTTCAGCTAAGACGCAGTTGCACTTTGATGGACTGCTAGAAAGGTTGGAGAGGCTAATAGCACAATCAGAAAAGGAACCTGTCTCTCAAAATGAGGGCAATGCAAGATAAAGAGAAAGCCTACCTGCCCAAGAAGCCTATGTGCCTAACTCTACGGAGCTAGACACATCTTCTTCTATGAATCGGTTCACACCAGAATTCCTAGAGAGATTCAAGAAGACAAATGGGCTAAAGAAAGTGAAGTCCCTCCTCCCATTGAACTTGTGGATGATGCACACGACCAATTCCCACAAGACATCCCATCCACTCAATCTCAGGAGAGATTAGACTTCGAATCTAATTCCATACAAGAACTACCCCATTTCACAGGCCCATGGGAAGCAAAGTCCACGTGTATGAGAGCACCCACAGTCATGGTAAGAAACGAAGACTCGGTCATACCTAGGAACACAGAGGTAGTGAAAAACACTAAAGTGCAGTGTAACCTCACTTTAGAAGAGCTACTCAAAGTAAGGCCGAAACTATGGAAACATGTAGCTAAACAAGTACCAGAGATAGCCAAACCGCGTTCCCAGGTAGGTTCTCATAGGACAGTGCCAGAATTTCCTCTAGACAAGATAGGAGATATGAGTGAAGGTGAAGAAGGAAACACCTATCTTCCTATCACCCATCAAGGATACACAACCAAAGCAATTCTAGACTCAGGTGAAGGAGTTGCTATTGCTACCACCTCCCTATGGAAGTGTTGGGGCAAGCCAACACTCAGGCCGACGAGAATGAAATTGCAGATGGCCGATGGTCACATAGAAAGACCCATAGGCTTGCTAGAAGGAATAACTCTCACTACATGTGGTGTAGAGTTTGAGCATACATTTGCTATCTGTGATTTTAGCAAGAACCATGCCTATGAGATGATTTTGGGAAGACCATTTATGCAAGGGTTGCAAGTGGTACAGGATTGGGGAACCAACTCATTGTACTTGCAACACTTAGGTGTTACGACCAAAGTCAATCTCAAAGATTACTCTCATAGAGATGTCCCTCCTATCCAATAGAATCCCAACCATAGAGCCAAAGATGATACTGAGTCTATGCATTCCATAGGATCAGGATCCTCATGGATGCATGAAGACACCCATTTATGGATGCACAAAGTAGCACTAGAAGAAGAGAAGAGAGAAAAAGCCAGAGAGGTAGGTGCGAAGGAAACACATAGATCAATTCAAGACCCAGCCTATGCACCTGTAGTATTTTCGGACAAAGAATTTGAACCTCATGGCTGGGCAGAAATTTTAGCAACAATGGATGTAGCCATCAATGAAGAACAATGGACACCTCACTGTGACGAGGATGGCTATGATATTTCAGTCTTCTCCATAGAGCCCATCATGGGAGAGGCAGTTCGAGAAGAATGCGAACCTAGCCCTGATGCATTTGAGGATGCAAGTGACTCCGATCTAGAGTCAATCATTATGGACCCACCTTTTGCATCAGAGGAAGAATACTTCTATGAAGTAGAATTTCAACCCCAGAGACATGAAGAGCTCACCAATGATGTAAGGTTAACCACACAAGTGACCCCTAAGAATGAAGGAAAGAAAAGAAAGGAGAGAGAAGTCACAGCAGAAGAGGAAGAATCTTTGTTTGAGGTCCTTGCCAATTTTAAAAAGTATGAGATAGACGACAGGAGAGTCATGATAGGAATGCCTAAACGAGAGGCACAATCAGGAGAGGCCTATGATAACAAAGAAACCACCAAGAAAATAGTGGTAGCCCTAGAAGAAGGAGAGGAGAGATGCACGTACATAGGCCATGACCTAACATAGGAAGAAGAGCATGCGTTAATAGCCTTGCTAAGAGAATACAGAGATGTATTCGCTTGGAGTTACAAGGATTTGAAAGGTGTTGACCCAGACATATGCTCACACACAATTCCCATGACCTCAGACGCGAAACCCTCTAAACAGAAGCCATATACATATAACGATAATTATGCTGCTAAGATCAAAGAGGAGATAGATAGACTGGTAGAAGTTGGATTCATCTATGAAATTGAGCACACCGAGTGGGTATCCCCCATTGTTGTGGTGCCCAAGAAGAATGGAAAGCTACATGTGTGCATTAACTTGAAGAAGGTTAATGCAGCCACTATTCGAGACAACTATCCACTTCCTATCACTCAGCATCTGCTAGAAAGAGTAGCAGGCAAGGAAGTGTACAGCTTCCTTGATGGATTTTCGGGTTACAATCAAGTAGCCATAGCTCCAGAAGGTCAGCATAAGACAGCTTTTGCCACAGAGTGGGGCATATTTGCCTTTAGAGTAATGCCATTTGGGCTTACCAATGCTCCTGCAACTTTCCAAAGATTGATGTGTCACGTGTTTAAAAAGTTCTTGAGGAAGAATTTAGAGGTCTATGTTGATGATCTCTGTGCTCATTCCAACATTAGACAGACACATATACCAGAACTCAGACAAATCTTTGACAAATGTAGAGAGTATCAAGTCTGCCTGAACCCAGAAAAGTGTGTTTTCATGGTCAGGCAAGGCAAGATTCTAGGACACATAGTGTCAAAGAATGGCATATCCACCGATGAAGAGTAAGTAAAAGCCATAGCCGAGCTACCTAGGCCAAAGAATGTCAAGGAAGTACAAGCTTTCATGGGGCATTGTGGTTATTACCGACGGTTTATACACATGTATGCCATCATAGCAAAGCCTCTGTATCGGCTTTTGACTAACTTTGAGTGGACTAATGAATGTGAGGACTCCTTCAATGAGCTCAAAAGAAGATTGTGTTCAGCACCAATCTTGACCACACCAGATTGGAATAAGCCATTTCATGTTCACATGGATGCATCCAATTATTCTATTGGATGTGTACTCGCACAACCTACGGGCGAAGGTAATATGGATCTTCCAATTGCCTATGCTAGTAGACAGTTGAATGCAGCTGAACGAAACTATACCACCACCAAACGAGAAGGATTAGGCATGGTATATGCAGTTTAAAAGTTTAGACACTATTTGCTTGCAAATAAGTTTAAATTTTTTACCGATCATCAGGCATTATTGTACTTGGTAAACAAACCATGCAATACAGGCCGATTAGTAAGATGGTTTCTCTTACTAATGGAATATGACTTTGAAGTAGTGGTGAGGAAAGGGAAGACTCACTTGAGAGTAGACCATCTCTCTAGGCTCACATCTAGAAAAGCCCCACAAGGAGTGTCGGATGACCTCCCTGATGCTTACTTGTTTAATTTGGAAGTTGTACCTCAGTGGGCTAAGCCATTAGTGCCAGTATTGACATACAGGCCCAATCACCCAGTCATAAACACTCAAGATAGGGAGATAATAAAATCCCAAAAATACCAGATCATGGCAGGAACTATGTACAAGCACACAGATCAAGGGATCCTAGCTTGTTGCATGGAAGAGGATGAGTACGCTAAATGGTTGCAATTAGCACATGTAGGTGCATTAGAGCAACACTACTCAAAGCAACGAACCCTACAGACACTAAGGAGACTCGGAGTGCATTGGCCAACTATGGAAGCAGATGTCCATAAGTTGTGCAAGGAATGCCCAATCTGTTGCACTAAACCACCGGTGGATCATGCCACTCTTTATCAAGTGTCCATAGTGCCAGATTGGAGTGAACCATTAGTAGCCTTCCTAAGGACGAGAACATTCCCTCAAGATATGACACTGGCCAGACAAAGAAGTCTAGAACAAGAAGCCCTAGATTACTCACTCATTGGTGATAATCTATACAAGCGTGGTAAAGATGGTTACCTGAGACTATGTGTCCATGAGAGTGAATACATCAAGATCTTGGAAACTGCTCACCAAGGTGTAGCAAGAGGACACTTTGGACCAGATCGGGTGATCAAGGCAATCCTATTTGTAGGATTATGGTGGCCGACCCTTCACATGGATGCACATACCTATGTGAAGAGGTGTGATGTTTGTCAGTGAACTCAGTATCCTATACGCAAAGATGAGATGCCACTAAAGCCTATGATGGGTGGACGTGCATTCTCTAAGTGGGGAATAGACTTTGTTGGTCCTATTAATCCCCCAGCTAAGGGTTCTCATGCAGAGTATATTATTGTGGCCACAGACTATCTAACCAAGTGGGTAGAGGTAAGAGCTACAACAAAGAATGATGCTCAGACAACCGCTAAGTTCTTATTTGAGAATGTGTTCACTAGATACGGGCTACCCATAGAGCTAGTAAGTGATAGAGGCACCCATTTCTTGAATGAAGTTATTGAAAAGCTTCTCCAAGAATTCTTGATAGTACACAAGAAGTCTGCTCCCTATCACCCACAAGCTAATGGGCAAGCAGAAAGCACAAATAAGATCCTATGCAATGTGTTGACTAAATTGGTAAATAATAAACGCTCTGATTGGGAAAAACAGCTACACCATGCTGTTTGGGCATACAGAGTTGCCTATAAAATGGTACTCCAAGCCACACCCTTTTAGATGGTATTTGGCCAAAATGTAGTGCTACCATTGGACTTCTTGATACCTACAATAAAGGTAGCACAAGAGCATGAGTGGACGGGCCATGAGCTCTCCTCTTGGATCTTTGACCTTGAGCGATTAGGAGAAACAAGACTGAGGGCTGTCGCAGGAATATATGCATCTAAAAAACGACAGAAGGCTTACTTTGATGCCCATGTTAAGGATAAAGGATTGAAGGCCGGAGATTTCGTTTTAGTCTACACCCTGAAGCAACATGCAAGAAAATTAGAGAAGTGTGGCTACGGACCTATGATCATAAATAGGATCTCAACGAGTGGAGCAGTACAACTAGCCACATTAGAAGGCGATATTCTACCTAGCTACATAAGCGGGTGCAGAGTCAAGTTATATTAGGAACCTCTGACTGAAGAGATGTTAAATCGACTCAACATTGCCAAGAAACGCAAAGAGGAAGAAAAGCGAATTCGAGAAGAAGCTCAAGCAGAAGCTTTAGAACGCATCAGAAGGATGAAGTTGAGACGACAGGGTAGGGATCAACCTAGGGTAGATGACTATGCGGACCCAGGATATCATATGGCAATGTGTGAAGTCTCTCGAATAAGTGCCCATAGAATAATCGATCGACGCCCATTTGTGACCTTAGAGATAGGACAAGGAATAAGTGCAAAAACTGTGCGAGCCTTGATTGACTCAGGTGCAGCCACTAGTGCTGTTAAATTTTCTTACTGTCAAAAGTTGAAATTAAATGTCAATCCTATAGAAGCCTATCTCATAGGATTGGGAGGTGTGGAAACCCCTTGCATGGGCGAGGTGGAACTTCCCCTCCACATTCAAGATGTTTTAATGACAGTGAAAGTACTAGTGTGTCAAGATGAGGACCTCACTGAGCCTCTGGTCTTGGGTCAAGAGTGGATCTATGACCATGCAGTCACTATAAACCTAAGAAGTGGACTTCTTCAAGTTTGGGTCAATGAGAAACACATTACAATTGAGTTAGAAAGTGAAGCACTCAAGGAATTAGGCAAGGCACACACTCCTGGTCCTTCCAGGAGTACATATGAAGATGAACATGCTGTTCTTGTCCAAAACTATGTGATGCAGAGGAATGATGATTTCAATAAAGAAGTCAAGGACACAACAGAACTCCCTTCTTTTCCAAAGGTCAGAGGGATGCAGCAACCAATGGCAGATCAAATACAGAAGACTACCTATGCCGGAGGCCAAACAAGCGTGAGAAGCAGGATGTCTTAGCCATTGAAACAAGTGTGGGTGCAGAAAGGCGAACATCCTGTTGTGATCAAGCCAACCACACGGGCAAAGATTCTTATTAGTAATCAACAACACGACACTAATAAGAAGTCTTTCAGAAATTCTTCTACGAAAATGAAG
This sequence comes from Ceratopteris richardii, assembly GCA_020310875.1. NCBI lineage: Eukaryota > Viridiplantae > Streptophyta > Polypodiopsida > Polypodiales > Pteridaceae > Ceratopteris > Ceratopteris richardii. The sequence continues at coordinate 85,926,225 of CM035444.1, forward strand.
TCTATCTGGGTACCCAAGAAGTCGATGAAGGCTGGCCCACAATCAAGACAAATTTGGGTGCCTAAGGCTTGCTTGCAGGCTCAAATAGCTACACAGAGGCCACACTCTGTACAACATGGTTCACTCACTCGAACATCTGATACCCATTCTTACACATCACGCACGAACACATATTCTTCCAGGGGCACAAGTAGAATCACGTGTAAATGGGTCCCTAAAAAGCCTCATTTCCAAGCAGACGCCCTTATAAAGCCCTCCAAAGTCTCCACAAAATCAAGACCAACAGCCATTCTGTTTGAGTGGCAGCCCAAAACGTGTAATAAACCCCCCCGACCCTCATTTGTAAAGTCATACCCACTTACTAACTGCATCACTCATACACCACACCTTTCCATTTAGCTCTTAGGATTATCCATTCCCTGATTACACACACGATTACCGAGCACTTGTTGACCTACTAATCTCTCACTAAAGTCATGTTAATGTTGTAACGGGGACACATGAACGCTTGGTGTCCGTTTGCAATGTTAACATTCCTTTGTATATTCTCCCAAAACTGGTGACCAGTTTCCTCGATATGGCCGAGGCAAGAACTAGCTCACAGGCAGGCACCAGCCCTCAGATTGTGGATATTGAAAGTCTTCCTATTGAGGAGGAATTGAAGGAGTGTCGAGTGGCATTGAGAGCATTACATGCCATATCGGTGCAGAATCCTCCACAGGGGCACACAACGGCAGTCAGCAAAAACTCACATTGGTTCAGTGACATGGCAGGACCTCTGGGGGAAGGCACTTACCTATGGGAGGCAGAGATAGAGTTCAACGGGCGCTGGGGCAGGTATCATTTCTTCACCAGGGAATTCGAAAGACTTCAAAATAATGAAGGGCTGAAACCGATATGGAAGAAAGCGGGACTATACGATTACTTCAAAGCCCAATTGCCAAAGCCCGACTTTCTTAGATGCTCGTATTTGATTAGCACCCTCACTCCAAGCAAAGAGAAAAAGGGATACAACACTTTTGTCCTCCCATCTCTCACAAGGGGCAATGAGCTGAAGCGGTTCAAATTGACAAATAATTTGGTAAGAGAAGCCCTCGACATGAAAGGTATGCATATCCCCATCGAAAAAGAGACAATGGTCCTAGATAACATGAAGAACAGGAATCTGACAAAACTAAAAGACATGGTGGCAATGACACCGACTATTGCCATTCACTTGCGAATGGTCATGCAGCATTTTGCATTCCCTGCTCAAGAGAGGTTCACAATGCCACCCAAGAAGATATGGTTCCGTCTATATTTAGCAGATGCCTTCGATTTGACAATCAACATGCCTCACTGGATTATTGACCAAATCCACTTGGCTCATCAACGGTGGTATAAGAAGCAAAAGTCAGTACTGTATGGATGTTGTGCTCTCACAAAGATTGTTTACAGATTTTTGGCATATGATGTGCCAGTTCAAAGGGCACTTATTTGGACCAGGGTGCAAGAATTCCAACATAGACTATCCACCGCAGGGCCTCCATCCAAGAAAATGAGAGGCGCAGTTCAGATGCCCTATGCACAGGCCCGCGGTGCAACACTGACACCAGAGACAACTCCACGGCTTCCAAGGTGTGTGCAACCCTTCACTATCAGATTACCAAGACATAGCACATATGGACCTAATTTGGTGTTTCCTCCTATACCAACCGACTTAGAGTTTCCTCACGGCTTTACATTGGAAGATCTAACTGATGAAGAGGTAGCCAGAATAATCAATGCTACAAATTTAGAAGTGGAGGCAGAGCAGGCAAGCGGGCAGCAGACAATCACAGACCAACCCCACCCAGTCCAACTAGACGTAGTCGAAGTGCAGGATGATGAAGAAGACGAACAAGAGGACGAACAAGAGGGACTGTTCGACGAAGAAGAGAAGGAATATGAGCAAGAAGTTCTACAGGAACTTGAGGGTGCCCGGCTTATACGAAGCAATTGAAAAAGTTGTATGATACTATCAACCGAGTTCAAGAACAGCACAAACTGTCCTTGGCAGCAAGAAAAGCCCTCATGAACCAAATCCTTGAGGAGGAAGGTGTGGATGAGCAATACAGAGAAACCCTTGACATGATCTCTGATGCGTTGGGGGTATCGGAGACAGTGCATACTGCTCTTGCATATTCACGACGATCGGAACGACGATACGACAGATGCCCCCCTCGATCAGGAAAACAAATGAATGTATTAGTATCAGAACCATAGGGCACCACATCCACAACCACGGGCACAACTCATACTATTCATGACACTGAGGAAGCCCGTACAACCAGTGCACCCCCGTCACCCCCCTTACCCCCTCTCCCTCCAACTCCACCACCTTCACCCCCCACTACCAGTGTAACCAGTGCTGTCACCGCCCCACAACCCACTTCCCTTACTGAAGCACAGACCGTTAGTCAACCCACACAACCGACACAACCGATCACCACCTCTCTTGTGTACACTACTACTGAATCTGTAACTCTAATGTAGCCACGGAAAACCCCGTTCCCCTGATCAAACTTCCTGGCAGTTCACATTCACAACTACACACACCACTTTACACCTTCACCACCATCACCGCACCCACAATTCCCATGTTCAGAATCACTCCCACGACTACATCCACTTTTGATCTCATGGACATATCACCCTCCTCCGCACCATACGTCCACAATCTCCCATTCCCCCACCACCAACTTCACCCTTTTCAAGCACAGCATACACGCTCCCATTCCCTTTTCCCTTCCCTTCTGCATTCAACACCTTTCCCGCATCCACTCCCATTAATAATGTATTTAATAATATGTACCAATGTATGTCTCAACTGCAACAGCATTACCAGCACCTAGACGCACAGCATACGAGTCTCTTCAGACGCCATGAATAGCTCCAAGCAAGATTCATTGAATTAGAGAAGGATAAGCGGCTATTATAACAACAGTATACTACATTGCAAGCACAACATGATCAATTAGTCAGCAATCCACCCCAGACAGGTACTGAAGAAAAACAACAACTCGACGACATGTTACATGCTCAGATCACAGACAATCTCAAGCTTCGACGCAATCTCGCCTTATTACGGAAGCACATGTCCGTAGCACTCGAAGAGAATAAGAGACTGCAGAAACAGAACGAAGAAAACCTGGAAGCAGCAATGGAGGGTTCACCACAGGAAATCGACCGAGAGAATTTCAAGGCTATCCCATCTGGAAATATGCAAATCATCTTGGAAACCCATGCCGACCTCCTGGAAGCCCACACAACATTAGAAAGAGAAAGAGATGATCTACTAAAGCAACTGGCAACTCAGCAGGAGTCACCAAGCAAGGTCACAACAGCAGTCGATACTTCAGAAGAAGTCGCAAAACTCAGAGCAGAACTAGAAGAACTACGAAGTAAAGTTCTTCAATACGAACGTCAACCCTCTCCCCTGGCGGAACCGGAACCTGAAGACTTAGTGCCAATTCAAGTGGAGGAGATTTTTGAAGACCCATATGTTCCCATGCCAACACCCGGAGGTAAGCAAATTGAAGAAGGAATGGACACGATTGAGATCGAAGCGCCTGAATGGATGCAAAGGAAGGTTGCTACAACCCATGATGAGAGAGTTGCAGTTCAGATAGCATCTATGTCACGATTGGAAGAAGTCGTCATAAAATCGGATTACTTCAGAAACCTCTCCCATCATAGGTGGATTGGCACGTCTGATGATCTGTATGTTCCATTCTGTGTATTAATGGCGGATTACAATGCTGAAATCAAGCAAGGCACAACAAAAGAACCAACCTCGGCGACACAGTTTGCACCGGATGACATCCCGACAAGTGCCAAGTAGGGGAATATACATCAACCTACTTGGAGGATCCGCCTGCTTGAAACCTACCCTGAGATGGTACGCACGTGGAATAACATGCCTCTATATATCAAATATAATCCCTACTACTGCCCTATCTTTCGAAGAAGGTCTTGGCCGGAGTACACCAAAACAGTTTTGACGGTTAAAGGATGTGAAAAGTGGTTAAATTATGTGTACCTAGCACCTCCTCATGGCCAACCCACAATCAACTACATGATTTCAACCATCCGACACTAGGTAGTCAGGTTCAAGAATGTCCCAGATGTGCCTAAAAATTTTTGAGCTCATGCTGGTTACATTCAGGACATTTAAGAATATCAAAGAACCTCATATTTCGGCTATTGGATTTAATGAAGGGAATCAGGACCTTGTCTACGATATGAGCACCACACCATCCATTAATGTCATATATGCATAGCATGCTCATATAAAGTATCTACCTGCCTGCTTCAAACAGACATTTGAAGAAATGTTCATCACAGGGTTCTGGGAATATCATTCCAAGATATTCATTCCCAGACCATCTCATCTATTACAGTTATTTGCGGTGGAACAAGCCCTACATTCCGAAAAGCTACGTATGCCACATCCAGAAGTTCCAGGGCCAGTAGACTGGGATGCCCTACTCACTGATTTGGCCAAAGGCTTGCGAATAGAAGAACATCATTTAGCCACCGACGTTGTGGATTACTACATCCAACGACCCACTCAACAAGGGTCTGTCAGAGACGACATACACGAGAGAGGGGGGGAGGTGTTGGCAACCAAGGAACTGAAGGACTCACAAGACAAGGAAGTCAACGAAGGGAGTCGGAGCGCAGAGAAGGCACAAGCAGACAGAGTAGTCAATGAAGATCTGGCAAGTAGGCCATTATTTTTTCATGAAGCTAAAGCATATCCAAGAGGTGGACCCACAAGAAGAAGAAGCAAGTAGGGAGCTCCAGGAAATGTATGTCAAACTGTTAGAAGAAATCCCTACAAAAATAGTGATTTTCATCACTAAAAACCATTGTAAATACCATTTCATATTTTTGTAGCTCCATTTTGTGCAAGCCAAGGAGTCCTTGAGCTTGAGGAGCTTTAGAAGTACCTACCTATCAGTTTTCACATTTTTTAGACTCCGTTTGAACCTCCAAATAGGCCAAAGAACCTAAGTTTTAACTAGGCCGGACACTAGGTCTGGACAAGGCCAAAAACTAGTAAAAAACTATAAATAGAGCTAGAGAGCTCATTTTTGAGGTTAGCTTGTAATAGATTTGAACTTGTATGAGAACTTTGGAAGTAATCTAAAAGAACTTCATTGTCCCTCTCTTTGCTCTTGCCTTGTGTGCGCGTGTGTGTGTATGTGTGTGCATGTTAGTGTGCTTCTCACTCACGCACAAGTGCCTTCACTTGCTCGAGGTCATCATACCATCCTCACGTCTTCCTGGATTGACATTGAAGGAGGTGCTACTCATCACTGAGCTACAATAGAGTATCTACTGATGGGATTCAGATGGCTCCCAATAAGATTTGAGTTATGTTATTTTGGCCTATTTCTCAGGATGAGGGGCAGTTATAATCCTTTTTAGGATGTTCTGGTTTTGATCGGAGATTCATTTTTTGTTTAAATGCATCAGTAGTTGTGCTTATGATAAACTTGCTTCAAGGCAAGATTTCTTTGCATGGAAGCAAGAGTAGCAAGATAGTTTTGATACTTTGAAACAAGCTATTTCAAAGACTCCAATACTCAAAGTGGTAGATTCACAGACTTTGAGTTAGAGACAAATGCTAGTGGAATATGCCATAGGGACAATTTTGAGATGGCAGGATAGTGCATGGACAGGAGTTGTATGCAGTGGTGTATGCACTTAAAGTCTAGAGAGACTATTTCTATGGTATAGATTTTAAGGTATACACAAATCACCATACACTTAAGTATTTTTTTGTAGTCAGCCAGATCTTTGAGGCAGTCAGGCTCGTTGGCTAAGCTCATACAGGAGTTTCACATGGAAATCCTGTATAGAAGAGCAAAGAGAATATAGTTGCTGATGCATTATCACGGATAATGTATCAAATGAGATTTACAAATCTAGAAAGCTCATTGCTTCAAGAGATAAAGGAAGCACAGGTGGAAGATCCACATTCGAGCCATCAGTGATGACTCTATTATAGGAGACGAGACAGTTTCAACTGTTTCTTCCCTTAGCAAAACAAACAAGTCCATTCCATATTCCAGTTTCTCACAAGAAAATGGAATAGTTAGACGGAAAGGAAAGGTTTACGTACCAGATTCCCGGGATTTGAGAAGAAACGCCATGCATGATAGTTATGATGTCCCTTGTGCCGGACATCTAGGTGTTGACAAGACAATACAGCTTGTTAGAAGAATATTTTGGTGGCCAGGAGAGCCAGAGATGTCCACACTTATGTTTAACAGGTTTTATGTGTCAAGTCAACAAAGCAGAAAGGATAAAGACTCCACGTCTTTTGTATCCTTTACAGATTCCAGATCACAAATGGGACAGCATATCCATGGACTTCATAGTCGGGTAGTGGGATACTATCCTAGTTGTGGTAGACAAATTGATGATCCATAGGGATCATGACTTTGGCCCATAGGGGTCAGTTCATACTCACGCAGGAGACGATAAAAACTCCACACATGGATCAGAGTGTCAGACATTGATCCACAAGGGTCAATCGATTTGATCCATAGGGATCATTCCATTTGATCCAGGTTTTGTGGACCTTGGAAGATAATTAAAAATCTAGGTGAAGTTGCATACCGATTAGATCTTCCTCTAGATTGCAGATTTCATCCAGTGTTTCATGTTTCTAGGGAGGATAATCTAATAGAAGGTATTGTTTCTTTGCAAGAAAGTAAAAGCACGGATCATTCTCCAGATAGGATATTAGATCAGAGATAGAAGCGACTCAAGAATCATGTTGTCCAGGAGTATTTAGTAGCCTGGAGAGGATTCCCACTTACTGAATCTACTTGGGACTCAGAAGCTCTGGTTCGTAAGTACTTCCTCTCCTTGATAATTGAGGACAATGATCTTTAGAAGGGGGAGAGAGTGTTAGACATTGATCGACAAGGATCAATGCATGTGATCCACATGGATCAGTCTATATGATCCACAGGGATCAGTCTATATGATCCACAGGGATCAGTCTATATGATCCACAAGGATCAATCCATGTGTGTGAGGGACAAGGGCTAGCTAGCCAAGGTCCCATGCTTGGGGGATACCCTAAGGTACTTTGGTAGTAATGGGAGTACTTGGGTAGTAATGGGAATAAGTGTTGCATGATGACCACATGTTCACACTAGACTATTCCAGATCATTGTTATCTTTAGAGTATTCCATTGCTATTTTTAGAGTACAACTGGGTATATATGGATGGGAAGAGAGTCACACACATCATTCAAGCGATTTCTTACAGATGGTGTTCCATTATATTGGGGGTACGTCTCGATGGGAATAGTCTTTAAGATTGACTTTAGTAGTTACTCCTAAATGTTGCAAGTACAAGGAATTAGTTCCCCAATCTTATACAATTTGCAATTGACGCATGAATGGTCACCCTAAAATCATCTCGTAAGCATGATTTTTCCCAAAATCACAAATGGAAAAAGTATGCTCAAACTCCACACCACAAGTGGTGAGAGAAATGCCTTCTAATAAGTCTAATGGTTTTTCTATATGTCCATCAACCATTTGTAGCTTCATCCTGGTAGGTCTTAGTGCGGGTTTACCCCAACATTTCCATAAAGCAGTGGTAGCGATGGCTACTCCGACTCCTGAATCTAAGATGGCTTTGGTGGTGTAGCCCTGATGGGTTATTGGAAGATAAGTGTTACCTTCCTCTCCCTCACTTACATCTCCGATTCTTTCTATGGGTATCTCTGGTACCTTCTTTTTTTTTTAATATAAAGGAAGTTCGGCATTAGCCTCTCTGGTACCTTCTTGTGTGATCCTATCTGTGAGGGAGTAATAGTGATATCAGGGAATTGGTTTGCTACGTGTTTCCACAATTCTGGTTTAAGCTTCAACAACTCCTCAAGAGTGAGATGACATTGCACTTTAGTGTTCTTGATCACTTCCATGTTTCTAGGAATCAATGATTCTTCATTCCTCACTAGTATAGTGGGTGCTCTCATACTAATAGACTTGGCTTCCCAAGATCCTGTGAACTAAGGTAATTCTTGCAAAGAATTAGATTCAAAACTTGTGTGTTCACTCAGTTGCTCTTCCTCTACATCATCGTAGATAGAGGGAATGTCTTGGGGAAATTGTTCTTGCAAGTCATCTATTTTTTGAATAGGAGGATGGGTTCCTTGTTCTTTTCTCCACTTCCCTTCTTGGATTTCTCTTAGAAACTCGTGTGAATATCTATGTATGGAAGACAGATTGTCTTCAATTTCTGTGTTTAGTACTTGAGACAGGGATGATGCATTCTTTTCTTGTGTCTCTGAGTCATTCGAGTTCCTATGCTGATTCTTTTTCTCCTTGCTATCAATCAAGTATTCTAACCTCTCCAATAATCCTTGAAAGTGTAATTCAGGTTTTGCCATGTTATTCCAGTTAAGATAACTAGAGGCTTTGAACATAGTTTGTGCTAATTCTACCATCTTCATACAAAGTTTAGTTATCTCAATTTCTAGATCTGCTCGAGGGTAGTTCTTACCCATTTCTGCTATCTGGGGTCCTTCTTTTAATCTAGCCTGATATGCACAAAACATCATGTCTAGGTTTTCCGGTATGGGTTCTACTAGCACTGATCCTGGTCTCTGAGCTAGGTTCTCTTGATTAGATTCTTGAGAAGTCAATTCTAGGATTTTGGCTCTGGATTCCTTTAAACTTCCTTCCGACTCAATTATCTTTTTACTCCATTTTCTCTTAATTCTTTCTCTGGAATCTTTCCAAGATTTCGTCTTTTTATTACTAGACTCCAACTTCGCTAGGTTCAACTAATTTCTTAGGATTAAGCTGTTGATTTTGTAAGAGCACCTGGGCTCTTGTTATAGCTTGGATAGGCACATATGTTGGGTTGGATCCATCTGCATTGTGTACAATACCTATCACGTTGATCGGTGTCACTTTTTAAGCATTGCCAGGGTTCTTAGGACAATCTTTGATGATATGCTCTTTACCACACTCGGCACAAAAGCCTTGTATGTTATAGTATTGTGACTGTCCTACTATTGGAGGATGTGGAAAATCCTTTATGAAATGATCTCCTTGGCATCTAAAGCATGGTCCTCTAGGGCCCTGTGTGTAAGGAATTGAACTCACAACCTCTTGGATAGGAATGTGATGGGCTAACCACTTGCCCCAAAAGCCATGGTTGAGGATTACTTCCTAATCCTCTCTCTTAGAGTGTAGTATAACCATCTCCTATGTGTCAAGGGTGTGGCTCAATCACTTTATTACATTCTTCCCCCCTTGGTTGATCATTGTCCTCAATGATCTACTCTTGTATCCCTCTAGCTTGGGTGATCAATTCTTGAACTCCCTTGGTAGCCTTGAATTGATGTCCTCAACCTCCCATAGTTTCTTGAACCTTGTTCACAACCTTGGTCTCTTGAACCCTTGCTCTCTGTTGGAGTTTATTGATCTCCAAAGTACAGCTAGAAGTAGGTGAAACCCAACATGACCTAGTTGACTTTTTCATAAACTTGTATGCACAGACCAATTTTCTTGCAGAGCAAATTGCTCTTTACTCACTTGAAATTTTCCAAAACTATTTCACACACATAAACTAGGCTCTAAGAGCTTTCCAACAAGATATAGAACACCTCAAATGGATAAATACACAATGAGCTATGACCTCTGCAATATGCAGCTTTAATGGAGACCTTGAAACAGAGATGAACCTGAGGACACACATCACTTGCAGAGACTACTGCTCTTAACTCACAACTCCAATGACTTTGAAACTTTCCAGAATACAATTAGACTTAAAGAGCTTTCTAACAAGCCAAAGAACACATGATTTGGATACATACACAAGGAAATATGACCTCTGCAAGTTTGAGGTTTAATGGAGACCTTCAGCAGGGATAAAAAAACAGAGAACACACACTACTTGCAGAGAGTATTGCTCTCAGCTCAAAAATCCAATGATTATGAAAATTTACAGGAAGAAAGTAGACAGTAAGAGCTTTCCAATGAGCTACAAACATGTAATTTGGATATATAATGAGGGAGATACAAGCTCTGCAATCTCTGCATACAAAACTACAGCAGTGTAGAGATACACATATGACTCTCTTGGACATCCCACAAGATCACGACTTTTCTCCTCTTTTTATAGCATGGGAAATTAATCTAAAACCTTCCTAATACATCTAAATTCGTGGTAGAAACTTGGATGGAGGTATTACATGATTCAAGTGCTCAAATAAGCAAAGTATTGATGGACTTTGAGAACTAGCCACATCGACCTTCCACTAGGACACCACTGAAGCTCCCTTGTGACTCACTAATTTGACTCACCATGTTCTAGAACTCACGTGGTATTTTTGCTACATTTTATGAATAATATGAGCCTTCTTGAAGTATTTGAAGACTTCCCAAAGGTATTTACATAATTTGAAACTTGTACCCTACATAAAACAAATGTTCGCAACATTCTCCCCCTCAAGTTTCAAAGGGTATTTCCTTCATGCCAAGAATATAGTTGAATCTTTGAAGCTTTGGTCCATCCAAGGATTTGGTGAAGATATCTGCAACTTGATCCTTTGTTCCAACAAAAGAAACCTGCACTTCATTGTTCATGGCCTTCTCTCGAACATAATGATAGTGAACCTCTATATGCTTTGTTCTAGCATGAAAAATAGGATTTGAGGTCATATGAATGCTGCTCAAGTTATCCCCATATATCAGTGGTACATCAACCTGCACATTCAAGTCATGAAACAACTTTTTAAACCACATAACCTCAGTAGTAGCCAATGCTAAACCTCTATACTCAGCCTCTGTAGAAGATAAAGCAACTGTAGGTTGTTTCTTTGAACTCCATGTTAATGTCTTGTTTCCTGCTATTACCACATATCCACTTGTGGATCTTCTGTCATCTTTGCTTCCAGCCCAATCTGCATCACTAAAGACTTTAAGAGTTAGATCAGCATCATGACTATAAAATAATCCTTCGTTCATGGTACCTTTCAAATATCTAAGCACTCTTTTCGCTGCATGCATATGAGGTACTCTAGGTTCATGCATAAACTGTGACAATACTCCCACTGCATAACATATATCAGGTCTAGTTTTTGTTGCATAAATCAAAGATCCTACCATGGATCTATATACATTCATATCATGCAACTCATCACCTTCCTTTGCGCTTAGCTTTACATTACATTCCATTGGAGTAGAAACAAATTTACATTCCTGCATACCAAACCTTTTCAGCATATCACATATATACTTTCTTTGTATCAACCACATACCTTCATCGCTATACACAATTTCAATCCCAAGAAAGTATCTGAGCAAACCAAGATCTGAAATTTTAAATTCCTTTCCCAAATTACCTTTTATCTCATCAATTGCTTTTGCATCATTCCCTGTAATCAACAAGTCATCCACATAAATGCATACATAGACACACATGCCATCTACATGTTTTACATAAAGTGAAGGATCAGCATGACTCGCTGTGTATCCTTGCAGCATAAGATACTTTACCAACCTTGCATTCCATGCCCTTGGTGCCTGCTTAAGACCATACAATGCCTTCTTTAACCTGCATACATGATTAGGACATTTTGCATCCACATAACCATCTGGTTGTGACATATACACTTCTTCATTTAACTCACCATTAAGAAAGGCATTCTTTATATCGAGTTGATATATATTCCACCTTTTACTTGCAGCTAAAGCCAACAAAGTTCTCACCGTTGCCATATTTGCTACTGGACTAAATGTTTCCTCATAGTCCACACCTTGAGTTTGATTATATCCTTTTGCTACAAGTCTAGCCTTATATCTAGACACACTACCATCACTATTTCTTTTAATCTTAAAAACCCACTTGCAACCAATTACCTTTTGCTTTGGTGTACTTGGAACTAAATTCCAAGTCTTGTTATCCTGTAGTGCTTCCATTTCTTCTCTCATTGCTTTCTCCCACTTTTCATCTCCTTTGGCCTCATCATAACATGTGGGTTCATTTTTCTGCTCAACTTTTGTCATAAAAGCATAATGAGTATTCATGAAAGATTCATAAGTATACCTTTGAGGTTGCTTACTTACTCTTGAAGTTCTTCTTACCTCCAATGTAGATGCTCTTCCTTTCTTATTAGGAACCTTTGATGATTCTCCATACTCACATACATCACTAATTTCCTCTCCTTCATCATTAACTTCAACAAGTTTGAGTTTACCTTTACTTTTAACACTTGGAGGTGACTCTTGCCTTAATCTTCCATTGAAAGGTGATCCTCTTTCTTCATCTAAACCACTCCTTTCATCATTTAAACTTCCTGATGGCTGAACTATGCATTCATCTCCTTCAACCACACCTTCTTCATTTTCATCCATGACCTGCAAACAATTCTTATCTGCATACCATGAAAGTGATTCATCAAAGTTTACATCTCTTGACACAACAACCTTATTGGTATGAGGATTATAGCATCTATATCCTCTTTGAGTATCTGCATAACCAATAAATATACATTTTTCTGATTTCGCATCAAGTTTAGATCTCACCTCACTAGGTACATGTACATAACATACACAGCCAAATACTTTCAAATGACTTACACTTGGTTTCCTTCCATGCCATACCTCATATGGTGTCAAATGATGAACTCCAGCAGTCGGAACTCTATTCATAATGTAAACACTTGTGCTAACAGCTTCAGCCCAAAAATAATTAGGCAAACACATATCATTAAGCATGCTTCTAGATGCTTCTGCTATGATTCTGTTTCTTCTTTCTGCGACTCCATTTTGTTGTGGAGTATACCTGCATGTAACTTCTCTTTTGATACCTTCATCATACAAAAAATCAGTAAAAGCTTGAGAGAAATACTCTCCTCCTCCATCGGATCTTAGCTTCTTAATATACCTTCCTGTTTGCTTTTCGACATATGATTTGAACTTCTTGAAACAATCAAAGACCTCACTCTTATGTTTAATAAAATACACAAATATCATTCTACTATGATCGTCAATGAATGATACATAGTACTTATTACCAACCAAGGATGCCTCTTTAGTAGGTCCCCACACATCTGTGTGTATGAGATCTAGCAAACCATCACTTACATAGCTTGAATGCTTGAAAGGTTGTCTACTCTGCTTACCCATTTGACATGCTTCACAAAGATGCACCATATGTTGCTTAGTAAGATCAGGTAATCCTTCAACAATCCTCTTCTTTGATAGCTCCTTTAACCTGTGTACATTCATGTGTCCAATCCTTTTGTGCCATAGATCAAGCTGTGCTATTCGATGCATACCATAAGAGAAATAGTTTGTATGATTTGGGTTTACCTTGAATGTAAACAATCTACCTTGTTTTTGACCTCTAGCAATTAACCTCCTTTGCTTTGGATCCTCAATGAAGCAACCTGCATGATTAAATCTCACTTGTAGACCTTTTTCTACCATTTGACCAACCGACATCAAATTCTTAGTGATCGTTGGCACATAAAGTACATCCTTCAAGCAATTTTTCTTGCTCTTATCCTGCATAACAACATCTCCAACCTGCATAATCTTATGTGTTGTATCATCTCCTGTTTCAACATGACCTTTGCATGACGGATTATGCATATTAGAAAACCATGAAGCATCATGAGACATGTGATTAGAACAACCACTATCTACATACCATACATCGCTATTGCAATTCATCTTAGTTTCTACATTCATCATAAGAAGAGAATCATAATCATCACTTTTACCTTCAACTGCATAATTTCCTTGTTGTTTACCTCTTCTTGAATAGCCTCCTCTTCGATTACCACCTTGATTATTTTCATTTTGATAACAATCTTTGGCATAGTGTCCATACCTTCCACATATATAGCAATTGTTCTTATTATCTTCACTCCTTTGTCTTTGGTTGTAGTTGTAGTAGCCTCTCGTACCTCTAGCGCTTGATCTTCCTCTTCCTCTTGTGTTGAAGAAGCCACTTGAAGTCCTTTGATCATCGCTCCTTCTTCCTCGACCTCTATTTGAACCTCTTCCACCTCTGTTTCCACCTCTTGATGATCCTACATAAAGAGCTTGTCCTTGAGATCCTTTTTGATTTGAAGTAGAACCATTTAGATTCATCTCCTCCGTGACCATGAGGGCAATAAGTTGATCAAAATCTGGTAATTCTCCTCTGACATAAACTGAAGTAATGAAGGGTTTCCATCTCTCATCATCTTTGAGTCCGTTGAGAGTATGTGCAACCAAGTCGTCGTCCTCCACATGAGCTTGAATTGATCCTAGTTGATCTGCAATCTCTTTAACTTTCAATATGTAATCATTGACCGATGTCCTTGTATCTTTCTTTATGTTATTCAACTCATTTTTGAGTTGAATCTTCCTTGCTCTTGTACCTGTAGCATACAACCTTTCCAATGCAAGCCAAACATCTCTACTTGTGTCTAGATCTTGTATGTGTCCTACCATTGAATCTTGAATATTTTGTGATAAAATGAATATAACCCTTTTGTCTCTCTCATTCCAAAGTCTAAACTCCCTCAATTGTTGCTGATTTGGGTCCTCTGGTAATGTGGGTTTGATATCTGTGCCGTCAATCAAACCATACAAGCCTCTACCTTGCAAGTATGCTGTGATTCTAAACTTCCATGCTTGATAATTGGTCTTATCAAGCTTCTCTATTTGTGCATGTTGGTCTCCCATAATACAAATGCTAAGCTTCCTCCTTTAAGCCTCCTTTCCAATGTGTGTGATGAGAAGAAATATAATATTTACCTTGTAAATGAGGTATGTGCACCTTTCTTTGCTTGGATGTTGCTTCAGATGCCTCCTTGCAATCTTCTTCTACCTTTGTGTAGTGTTGATGATGAACTGCTTCCTTGATAGCTTCAAATTCTTCGTCAAGGTATGATAACCTTCTCCAAGCCTCCAAGTACTTGCTCTGATACCAATGTTGGAGTTTATTGATCTCCAAAGTACAGCTAGAAGTAGGTGAAACCCAACAGGACCTAGTTGACTTTTTCATAAACTTGTATGCACAGACCAATTTTCTTGCAGAGCAAATTGCTCTTTACTCACTTGAAATTTTCCAAAACTATTTCACACACATAAACTAGGCTCTAAGAGCTTTCCAACAAGATATAGAACACCTCAAATGGATAAATACACAATGAGCTATGACCTCTGCAATATGCAGCTTTAATGGAGACCTTGAAACAGAGATGAACCTGAGGACACACATCACTTGCAGAGACTACTGCTCTTAACTCACAACTCCAATGACTTTGAAAATTTCCAGAATACAATTAGACTTAAAGAGCTTTCTAACAAGCCAAAGAACACATGATTTGGATACATACACAAGGAAATATGACCTCTGCAAGTTTGAGGTTTAATGGAGACCTTCAGCAGGGATAAAAAAACAGAGAACACACACTACTTGCAGAGAGTATTGCTCTCAGCTCACAAATCCAATGATTATGAAAATTTACAGGAAGAAAGTAGACAGTAAGAGCTTTCCAATGAGCTACAAACATGTAATTTGGATATATAATGAGGGAGATACAAGCTCTGAAATCTCTGCATACAAAACTACAGCAGTGTAGAGATACACATATGACTCTCTTGGACATCCCACAAGATCACGACTTTTCTCCTCTTTTTATAGCATGGGAAATTAATCTAAAACCTTCCTAATACATCTAAATTCGTGGTAGACACTTGGATGGAGGTATTACATGACTCAAGTGCTCAAATAAGCAAAGTATTGATGGACTTTGAGAACTAGCCACATCGACCTTCCACTAGGACACCACTGAAGCTCCCTTGTGACTCACTAATTTGACTCACCATGTTCTAGAACTCACGTGGTATTTTTGCTACATTTTATGAATAATATGAGCCTTCTTGAAGTATTTGAAGACTTCCCAAAGGTATTTACATAATTTGAAACTTGTACCCTACATAAAACAAATGTTCGCAACACTCTCAACCTTGGTGTCTTGAACCTTCTTGTTCGCAACCTTGGTGTCTCGAGCCCTTGTTCTCAACTTCAGTCTTGAACCTTGTTCTCACCCATGCTTGGTATCTTGAACACTCAATCAAGTGCCACCCTCTCGGGATGTACCCTAGGGGATGTACCTTGGCACCATGTACCCTGGCATCGTGTACCCTGGCACCGTGTACCCTGGCACCGTGTACCCTGCGACGTGTCGTGCCGCGCCGTCCCACCTTGCCCAAGCCTACTTCCTAGGCTCTGATACCAATGTAAGGAATAGAACTCACAACCTCTTGGATAGGAATGTGATGGGCTAACCACTTGCCCCAAAAGCCATGGTTGAGGATTACTTCCTAATCCTCTCTCTTAGGGTGTAGTTCAACCATCTCCTATCTGTCAAGGGTGTGTCTCAATCACTTTATTTACACTGTGGTCTTTGCTTTCTTAATTGGGGCTGTGGATTATGGTTTGTGTACATCACGTTAGCATAATCGGGCTCCCAACTGGGTTCCAATGGTGGACTATCGTATTGATATGTTTCCACATGTTCTAGTGACTCCGTGTAATATGCGGGTGGACTATCTACATGAGTAGAGTAAAAAATGTTAGAATTAGGGTCATTTTCTGTGATCAAGGGTGAAGAAGGCACTAAATCCCTATTGAGGTTCTCTTCTGCAACAACGTATTTGACTGGAATGACATTCGCTGGTGAGGTTGGCTACTGAGCTAAAACAGGTTGTGGTCTTTGTTGAGCTTGATAAGGATAGTTCTGAGGAGGCCTATAGTAATGAGGGTGAGCATTGTACTGACCTTGGTACCTACCTGGTTGCGGGTATGCTTGCGGGTAGTTCTGTCGTACTACTTGTTTGTTGTAAGGGCAGTCCTGAGCCATGTGATTCGTGTATCGTCTCTCAATTGTACAATATTGGCCACTAGGGTTGGCTTGTGGTTGTGTTGCATTGGGACACACATTTGCCATATGATCACCACCACAGGTGTAACAACACTTGTTTGTTGTTAACCTAGGCATCTGTTTGCTAGAAACTCCTAGTTTCTGGGCCACTTTTTCTGCTAGGTCCTCTATTGAGCTAGACAATTTTGAGGATGCTAGAGATGAACAGTCTGAGTCTTTATAGACCTTTGAGAGTTCCAAATCATCTCCTAGGTTGTCCTCAATGTCTATACAAATTCTCACACATTGCTCTAGCGTTCTGGGTTCCTTCAAGTACACATAGGAGCATAGTTTAGAGCTCACGAGGCCATCTAAAAACAATGACACTTGCTTGGCCTATGAAGGTAACTCTTGCATTGGACATCTCTCTACATATTGTCTAAACCTACGTCCTGCCAATCTAACTGTTTCTTGAGGGGTCTGTTTGAAGCTATGAATTAATGAAGAAGTATCATGTCTGATTCCACTTTTAGAGAATTCTGTGATGAATAACTCTAACAAGTGATGGATATCTCTAAATTGCCTTTGTTGCAATGGTTAGAACCAAGTTAAAGCCATGTTCTTTAGTGTTAGTCCAAATGCATTGTATTGCGTAAACATGTCTTCTACTTGCTCTGCTCGTAGCACTTGCTTAAATTCCGCAACATGGTCGTAGGGATCTCCTGTCCCATCAAAGTAGTTTTTCATTGACTTTACTAATTGAGTGGGTCTTAATACCCTTGGGTGCTCAAGTGGTCTAGGTAGAGGAAAATCATCTCTACCACCTGGTATTCTAGGTTCCCTTTGTCTTTCCACTCTATCAGTGTCCATGGTTCTATCTCTCCCTATGGGGTGAGTGAAACTTACTTCTGGTCTCTCTTTGTTCTTCTCTCTTTGAGCACCATGGGATGAGGATGTTCCCACACCCTGATGGCTTGTGTTTACATTTGATCGAGATGGGGAGAAGACTAACTCACCTCTCCATGTGTAGGTATTTCTCGCATGGTCTAGTACTACAAATATTTGTTCCGAAGTATCATCCAGTTACACAACCTTTCCAGGTGTATCTGGGTCCTTGAACTTGTAGATCATGATGGAGCCTATCTCACTAGGTTGTTCCATTCTCTACCTCCAAAATGCTTCATCAGTTTCCTTATTTAAGAACAATTCTATGCTTCTATTATCCTGAGGGATCCAATCAATATTTATGTGTGCATTTAGGCATGTATGTGTGATGCATAATATGTCTACTCCATTTTATATTTATGTATGTGTATCTACATGATGTGTATATATCTTTATATATATTATGATCCTCGTTGATTCGAGTAGCTATATATAGAGGCATAAGGTTGGGAGGAGAGACATCTCTCTATTAGGACGTTGGAGGAATAGATGCAATGTGTACATATACTTCAATAATATGGCTAAAAGGCTAAATTAGAGTTTTTAAATTAGGGATTTTAAAACCGTAATATCAAAATTAGTGTTTTCAAATTAGGATTTTTGAAATAGGATATATATATATATATATATATATATATATATATATATATATATATATATATATATATATATATATATATATATATATATATATATATATATATATATATATATATATATATATATATATCAGTGTGCATGCATGTGTGTATGTATGTGTTTCTATATGTGCGTATGCATGTGTTGTGTGTGTGCGTATATGCATGTGTATATGTATATATGGATGTAAATATGATTATATGAGTCTATGTGTGTGTACATATGATTATGCATGTGTATGAGTATGTAAGTATGTGTATGTGTATGTGACTATGTGTATGTGTCTATGTGTATTCATTATATGTGTGAAACTGCATGTATGTGTATGTGTGTGTAAAAATGTGCACGTATGTGTGTGTATGTATAAATATGCATGTATGTTTATATGTGTGTAAATGTGCATGTATGATGTATATGTGTGTGTATGCATGTATTTGTACCTCTAGTCTCGCTCTTTTGTCTCTGTCTCTCTCTCATATACATACATACATACATAAACACACATACTCATATCCACGCATATATACATAAAAGCAATGTGTATCGTGCATTATCGCGATGATGAGCCATAAGTGTCCGCATCTCTTTTAGACACCACTTATGCGACCATCCTGTCCCAAAATCTGTCTCAAGTGAACTAAGTACGTATTTTTTATCCCTCTCATCATGCTCACTACAAAAATAAAAAAAATCATGTAAAGAAAACATAAGATATTTATTTCAATTTAGATGTAAAATTTATACTTACTTCCACGGTAAGTGGACAAGGTGCAGGTAAGAGTCGCATAATGCTTGCATTTTTCTCTTGAACTCCAATCCATTCCCTATGTACACAATGTTCCCCTCTAGCTCTATATCGCACTCTAGCCCTAAGGTGCCTATGCATGTCCTCATAGACAACTCTGCTCTGCTATCATGATCTGGATGTGGTATAGGTGTCCTGAAAATAGATAGATAAAAATAAATAAAAATAAATAAAAATATGTGTTATAATATCATTAAAAAAGTTTATGAAAAAAAACATACCTATGAGTAGATAGCTGTCTTCCTGCATGTGGAGCCGTAGAAGAGCCCTCCTCTGATCGTTGGGTAAGCATCTGGATCGTATAATATAGCTCATCATCATGCATCTCTGAGTGCTCATGCATGATGACCCCTATAGTATCAGACATAACTCTTTCTCTCATAAGACTTTTTATGAGAGTGAGTTTCACCTTTCTCTCTCTACTAGGATCCATAATACCTAACATATGAAACAAAATGGGTTAGAAATCAATATATATATATACATGTACATATGTATGTGTGTATATGTGTATGGTGTATATGTGAGTGTGTGTATGCTTGTAAACATGTATGTATGCATATGCATGTGCATTATGTATGCAAATGTATGCATGTGTGTGTATGTGTGTGTGTATGCATGTAAGTATGTATGTATGCATATGTATGCATGCATGTGTATGTGTGTGTGTATGTTTCTTTATGTGTGTGTATGCATATATATGTGTGTATGTCTCTATGTGTCTGTCTATGCATATATATATGTGTGTATGTGTCCATGTGTGTGTATGTGTGTGTATGTGTGTGTGTGTATGTGTGTGTGTGTGTCTGTGTGTATATACATGTGTATCTGTATATATGTGTCTATGCATTTGTATGTATGTGTGTAAATGTGTGTGGATGTGTGTATGTGTCTGTGTAAGTGTGTATGTGTGTATGTGTGTGTATATGTGTGTATATATGTGTGTATCTATATATATATGTCTATATGCATGTGTATGTGTGTGTGTAAATGTGTGTGGATGTGTGCGTAAGTCTGTATGTGTCTATGTGTGTATGTGTTTGTTTATATATGTGTGTGTGTATCTCTGTGTGTGTAAGTTTATACGTGTGTATGTATGTGTGTCTATGTGTGTAAGTGTGTGTGTGTCTATGTGTGTATGCCTGTGTGCATGCATGTGTAAGTGTGTCTGTGTATGTGTGTGTGTGTGTATGTGTGTGTGTATGTGTGTGTGTAAAACTGTGTGTATATATGTGCTATGTGTGTATGTGTATGCATGTAAGCATATATCTATGGATATGCATGTGCATTATGTATGCATATGTATGCATGTGTGTGTATGTGTGTGTATATGTTTGTATGTCTGTGTATGCATGTATGTATGTATGCATATGTGTGTGTGTATATGTGTGTATGTCTGTGTATGCATGTAAGTATGTATGTACACATATGCATATGCATTATGTATGCATATGTATGCATGTATGTGTATGTGTGTGCATGTCTCTTTACATGCGTGTGTATGTGTGTGTCTCTCTCTACGTGTGTGTGTGTGTGTCTATGTGTGTATATGTATCTATGTGTATGTGTGTATATGTGTCTATGTGTATGTGTGTGAATGCATGTAAGCATGTATGTATGCATATGCATTATGTATGCATATGCATTATGCATGCATATGTATGCATGTGTGTGTATATGTGCGTATGTGTGTGTATGTCTCTCTACGTGTGTATGTCTCTCTACGTGTGTATGTGTGTATGCATATGTATGCATGTGTGTGTATGTGTGTGTATGCATGTAATTGTGTATGTATGCATATGCATATGCATTATGTGTGTATGTGCCTATGTGTGTACGTGTGTGTATGTGTGTGTGTCTATGTGTGTGTATGCATGTGTATGTGTGTGTAAATTTGTGTGTATATGTGTGTGTATGTGTCTATGTGTATGTATGTGTCTATGTGCGTGTATGTGTATGCATGTGCATTATGTATGCATATGTATGCATATGTGTGTGTATGTGTGTGCATGTTTCTATGTGTGTGTATGTGTATGCATGTATCTATGCATATTCATGTGCATTATGTATGCATATGTATGCATATGTGTGTGTGTGTATGCATGTAAGTATGTATGTATGCATATGTATATGCATTATGTATGCATACGTATGCATGTATGTATGTGTGTGTATGTCTCTCTATGTGTGTGTGTACGCATATATGTGTGTGTATGTGTGTACATGTGTGTGTATGTGTGTGCATCTATGTGTGTATGTGTATGTGTGTATGTGTGTGTATGCATGTAAGCATGTATGTATGCATATGCATGTATGTGTGTATGTGTGTGTATCTATATATATGTGTCTGTATGCATGTGTATGTGTGTGTGTGTAAATGTGTGTGGATGTGTGTGTGTGTTTGTCTATGTGTGTGTGTATATTTGTGTGTATGTGTATGTGTGTGTGTCTATGTGTGTATATATGTGTTGGTGTGCATGTGTATGTCTGTGTGTAAATGTGTATGGATGTGTGTGTGTAAGTGTGTATGTGTCTATGAGTGTGTATGTGTTTATGTGTGTGTATTTGTCTATATGTGTGTATGTGTCTATGTGTGTATGTGTATGCATGTATGTATGCATATGCATGTGCATTATGTATGCATATGCATGTGCATTATGTATGCATATGTGTGTGTATGTGTGTGTATGCATTATGTATGCAAATGTGTGTGTATGCATTATGTATGTGTATGTATGCATGTGCATTATGTATGCATATGTGTGTGTATGCATGTAAGTATGTATGTATGCATATGCATATGCATTATGTATGCATATGTATGCATGTATGTGTATGTGTGTGTATGTCTCTCTATGTGTGTGTGTATGCATATATGTGTGTGTATGTGTGTGTGTGTATGTGTGTGTGTATTGTTGAGATATCAAGCTCAACATGTGATGATCCAGGATGACACGTACCAATTTTTCATTTCTCTGACATGTATAGTGGTCACACCGGTATATGTCAGGGATACTTCATTGAGCTTTATTAGATTTATCTATCGAGAGTGATGGCACATTTGTTTCTTGCCAGCTCACTCATTCGCGGACATTAGGTTTTTCCTTATGTACTGATCTTTATATATTGCACTTGTTGGATTCTTGTTTTTAGGTCATTCTTGTACATTCCTTTTTATGTAATAGAAGAAGAAGAAGATCATTCTTCCTTGCCTTAATCTGTGTGTGTGAGTGAGAGTGTGTGTGTGAGTTCTCTTCCTTATTTCCTTCCTCGTGACATGGTATCAGAGCCAGCATGGCTGTAGAGAGCTCGTGGAGAAGGCGACAGTGAAGAGTACACAGCAAGGCGTGGAGAAAATGTGATTCACAAACGACCTCCATTTGCTACGAAAATCGAAGTTTCGGAGCCATCTCGACCTCCATTTTGAGCCCGCAACGTGGGGCCCACAGAAAAACCAAGTTAGTTTCAGAAGCTGTAACTTGCGCTGTGTTCGGCAACACTCATATATTCTAGATCCAGAATTTCAGGGAGATGCTTGGATTACAAGATATGGCATTGAGCTTGAGGGGGAGTGTTGAGATATCAAGCTCAACATGTGATGATCTAGGATGACACGTACCAGTTTTTTGTTTCTCTGACATGTATAGTGGTCACACTGGTATATGTCAGGGATACTTCATTGAGCTTTATTAGATTTATCTACCGAGAGTGATGGCACATTTGTTTCTTGCCAGCTCACTCATTCGCAGACATTAGGTTTTTCCTTATGTGCTGATCTATTGCACTTGTTGTATTCTTGTTTTTAGGTCATTCTTGTACATTCCTCTTTATGTAATAGAAGAAGAAGAAGAAGATCATTCTTCCTTGCCTCAATCTATGTGTGTGCTTCTCCTTGAGAGTGAGAGTGTGTGTGTGAGTTCTCTTCCTTATCTCCTTCCTTGTGACATGTATGTGTGTGTGTATGTGTGTGTATGCATCATTATGTGTGTATGTGTCTATGTGTGTATGTGTGTGTGTATATGTGTGTGTGTGTCTATGTGTATGTGTGTGTGTCTATGAGTGTGAATGTGTTTATGTGTGTGTATGTGTCTATGTGTGTGTATGCATTATGTATGCATATGTGTGTGTATGCATTATGTATGTGTATGTATGCATGTGCATTATGTATGGATATGTGTGTGTATGCATATATCCATGTGTGCATGTATGTGTGTGTGTATGCATGTATATGTGTGTGTATGCATGTATATGTGTGTGTATGCATCATTGTGTGTATGTGTGTATATGTGTGTGTATGTGTGTGTGTCTATGTGTGTGTGTATGCATATGTATGTGTGTGTATGTGTGTGTGCATGCATACCTGGCTTCAACGAGTGTGCTCTTGCTCTCTCTCGCTCTCTTTGTCTCTCGTGCTCTCTCTCTCTCTCTCCCTCTCTCTCTATCTCTCTCTCTCTCTCTCTCTCTCTCTCTCTCGCTTGTGCATCCAAATCCTGGCACAAATGTGCTGGGAGAAATCGATTTTTTTTTAACATTCTAGAGCGTTGCTTATGCGACGCTCTAGAACACTGGATGTCACTTATGCGATGCTAAAACGTCACAGCCAATTTGCCAACATCGCAAATAGCATCGCTAATTAGCAACACTATTTGTGATGCATAGTTTTAGTGTCTCATAAGCGACGCTAGCATCGCTTATGTGACGACCGCTCGTAAAAAAGAAACCAAAAAGAGGACCGTCGTCGCATAAGTGACAAATCCCTTTTTTTTTTCAATTCGGGGGCATCGCTACGCCCCCTTATTTCTTGTAGTGGTAGTGTGTGCTCATGTGCATAGATATTGAGGAAAACTTAGGTGATGATTTAGAGCTTTCAAAGATCTATAAAGACTTAGATAGTGCTACTACTTTCACTTCAAAATCCTCGACTTCAATCGATGAGTTAGTAGAGAAAGTAGCTCAAAATTCAAGAGTCTCTAGCAAACACACCCCTAGGATGGTCTCAGTGAAACCATGTTACAATTGTGGAGGAGACCACATGGTGAATGTTTACTGCAATAGATGCTATGGAGACCATTTCATTTGAGATTGCCCACTTCTTGCATCAGGACATCCCCGATCAGTGACTATTCAAGGCTTTTGCCTTGATTGTGGTACGGAACACTTGTTACGGGATTGCCCAAAGAATCTGGCGAATACGCAGAAGATCACACCAATCAATGTTATTGGCTTGATTATAGAGTCTAGTGGTGTTGAAGCTCAAGGTCAAGGTCAAAGCACAAAGCACAAAAGCACATCAAGGAAGTGGACACACAAGAAGAAGGAGCATGTAGGGAGCTCCAAGAAGCACATGTCAAAATTTCAGAAGAAATCCCTATAAAAATAGTGATTTTTATCACTAAAAAGTATTGTAAATACCATTTTTCATTTTTGCAACTCCATTTTGTTCAAGCCAAGGAGTCCTCAAACTTGAGGAGTATTAGAACTATCCTCCTACAATTTTTCATAATTTTTAGACTCCGTTTGAGCCCCCAAATAAGCCGTGGAACCTAATTTTTAACTAGGCCAGACACTAGGTTTGGACAAGGCCAAAACCACTCAAAAAACTATAAAAAAGGTTGGAGAGCTCATTTTTGGGGTCAGCTTGTTGTAGATTTTAGCTTTATAAGAGAGTTCTTTTGTAATCAAAGATTTTCCATTGTTCCACTCTTTGCTCTTACTTTGTGCGCATGTGTGTGTATGTTTGTGCATGTTAGTGTGCTTTCACTCATGCACTTGTTCCATCACTTGCTCACGGTCTCCATACCAGTCCTCACATCTCTGCGGATTGCTATTTATGAGGTTGATCTCCTCACATTGGTACTTGCCATTGTGCTAGAGTGACAACAAATTTGGCGCCATTGTCGGGGAGAGAGCTTGAAGGACGAGTGTGTGACTGTAAGATGTAGAGTAGCGATGTTGGAAGGTAAAAAATCACCATTTTCAGTTCAGTTTCTAAGTTTTTCTTCATCTTCATCTTCACCATCACCACCATTTCCTCCCATCTTCACCTTCTCAGAGTTTTTCATTTTTCGGTTGTACATTCACTTCGTTTTCACTTGTGGTTGTTGAGCAAGAAACTTAAAAAGGAATGCAGAGCTGAAACACTGAAGAATAACCGTGGAATACACTCAAAATACCCCAAAAACTAGGTGATAGTATCGCGAAGTGAAACAACCTGCATCTAGTATCATGAGTGGAACATCACGGGTTTGGAGAGTGACTTTGCTTCTACAGGGCACATAGGAGTGACAAGGAGTACACAAGGTACACATATTTGCGAAAATGTCTGAATTTGGGCTTCAAAAACTCCAAGTATCATGTCCGGTTGAGTTTTGGTATCGTGATACCAGAACTCCCCTGTATCATGATACTTGTCGAGTATCGTATCACCTCCTTGAGGTATCACGTATTGCCAAGTCGAGGTATCACGATCGTGCCTAAGTGGTATCGTATCGTGCATCTTGCGGTATTGTATCATCCAATAGGAGGTATCGTATCGTGTCGGTTCAGTGGTATCATATCGCGTAGCACAAAGAAGTATCATATCACGATTGGAGTGGTATTGTATCATCAGCCGGTGGTATCATATCATCCACCTAGTAGTACCATATCGTGAGGTCAAGTGGTATCATATCGTTAGCTATCCTGGTATCGTATCGTGAGGTTGGTATCATATCGTGACCACTTCCAGTATCGTATCGTCTTGATAGCAGTATCGTATCGCCAAAGTTGGTATCGGCTGAGCTGGTATCATCCGTAGTGGTATCACGTATCATGGAAAACAGAGGTATCGTATAATGAAAATCTCCTATCATATCGCTTGTTCTGAGGTACTCCCTGAGAGATCCTGTTTCCCTATTTCAACCCCCATAACCTTGGACTGGCATAACTTTCTCATACGAGATCCATTTGTTGTGATTTTGGGTTTGTTGGAAAGCTCGTGGATTTATTTTTTCACAGGCCCATGGGAATCTGAATCTCTTCAGATCAAAGCTCCCACAACATTGGTAAGAAATGAAGACTCAATGGTTCCAACAAACACTGATGTCGTGTCATGTCACTGTAGAAGAGCTGCTAAAAGTAAACTAGAGCCATGGAAACATGTGAATGATCAGGTTCGATAACTTGATTCCTATATGCCAAAAGAAGGCTCTAAGAAGAAAGTACCAGAGATACCTCTAGACAAAATAGGAGACATGAGTGAAGGTGAAGAAGGTAATACTTATCTTCCAATCACCTACCAAGGTTACACAACCAAAGCAATCGTAGATTCAGGTGCTGGTGTTCCTATTGCGACCACCTCCTTGTGGAAGCAATGGGGAAAACCAACGTTAAGACCAAATAGAATAAAGCTTCAAATGGCCAACGGCCATGTTGAGAGACCTCTAGGATTGCTCAAAGGGATAACTCAACCACTTGTGGTGTAGAGTTTGAACACACATTTGCTATATGTTACTTTGAAGAAACTAACGTCTATGAGATG
Organism: Ceratopteris richardii; assembly: GCA_020310875.1. Classification (NCBI taxonomy): domain Eukaryota; kingdom Viridiplantae; phylum Streptophyta; class Polypodiopsida; order Polypodiales; family Pteridaceae; genus Ceratopteris; species Ceratopteris richardii. The sequence goes on from CM035444.1 coordinate 85,953,064, forward strand.
ATCCTAGAAAGACCCTTCCTAGGACAATTGCAAATAGTAAAGGATTGAGGAACCAACTCCTTGTACTTACAACACTTAGCAATCACCACCAAGGTCAATTTGAAGGATTACACCTTCAGAGATGTACCACCCCTACAATGGAATCCTATCCACAAAGCAAAAGAAGATTCAATCTCTGTGCATTTTGGAAGTTCTCCTCACCCATCTTGGATGCATGAAGATACTCATTTCTGGATGTGCAAGGTCACAAAGGAAGAGGAAAGAGGCCTAAAAGGGAGAGAAGAAGGAACTTCTCAAGGAGAAAGACCAATTAAAGACCCAGCCTATACACCGATCATATTTCGAGATGAGGAATCTGAGCCTCATGGTTGGGTAGAAATCTTAGCTACCATGGACATTGAAGTCAATGAAGAACAATGGACACCTCATTGTGATGAGGAGGGTTATGATATTTCAGTGCTCATGTGTCAACCCTTGTGGGAAGAATGTGACCCTAGTGATGTCATAGAAGAAGAAGACAACGATGATGATCTAGAGTCCATTGTGATGGATAGTTGCTTTGAATCAGAAAAGCACTATTTAGAGGATGTAGGAGTGTTTAACCAAAAAGAAGAAGAACCTCTCACAAGCACTAAAATGGTAAATTATAAGGATGGGAGTGAGGGTAGTTGAAAGAAAAAGAAAAGAAAAGTAGTGAAACAAGAAGAGGAGGAATCATCGTTCGAGGTACCAAAAAATTTCAAGAAATATGAAGTTGAAGAGCGGAAAATTTTAATACGAATGCCTAAGAGAGAGGCCATTGTAGGAGAATCATATGATAATAAAGAAAAGACAAAAAAAAAATTTAGTAACCATTGAAGAGAAAGAAGAGCGATGTACATACATAGGAGATGACCTAAGTGCAAAAGAAGAAGCAGAGCTTGTAGCTCTATTAAGGGAATATATGGACGCGTTTGCTTGGCACTATAGAGATTTGAAGGGAGTAGATGCAAAATTTTTCTCTCATATGATCCCCATGACCGCTGATGCCAAGCCCATCAAACAAAAACCCTACACATATAATAAAACTTATGCAGCTATAATCACAGAAGAAATTGACAGGTTGATTGAAGCTCGATTTATCTATGATATTGAGCATATTGAATGGGTGTCCCCTAGTGTAGTGGTGCCCAAAAAGAATGAAAAGTTGCGAGTGTGTATTAACCTTAAAAAAGTTAATGCCACTATGATCAGAGATAGTTATCCGCTTCCAATCACTGAACATTTATTGGAGTGTGTTGTGGCCAAAGAAGTTTATAGCTTTCTTGATGGATTTTTGCGTTACAATCAAGTAGCCATTGCCCCTAAAGATCAACACAAAATGGTGTTTGCCACAAAGTGGGGAATCTTTGCATTCCATGTGATGCCATTTGGGCTCACCAATGCACCTACAACATTCCAAAGGCTCATGTGTCATGTCTTCAAAGAGTTCTTGCGAAAGAGCTTAGAAGTATATGTGGATGATTTATGTGCTCATTCCCAAGAAAGAAGACTCCACATCCCTGAGCTTAGACAAATTTTTAACGTGTAGAGAATATCGAGTGTGTCTGAACCCAGAGAAGTGTGCATTCATGGTACGTCAAGGTAAAATCTTAGGTCATATTGTTTCTAAGAACGGAATATCTACATATGAGGATAAAGTAAGATCCATAGTAGAGTTTTCGAGACCAAGGAATGTTAAGGAGGTACAAGCTTTTATGGGCCATTGTGGATATTACCGCAGATTTATCCACATGTATGCGATCATAACCAAACCTCTTTATGCCTTGTTGACAAATTTTGAGTGGAACGATGAGTGTGAAAATTCCTTTAATGAGTTGAAGAGATGTTTGTGCACAAACACCAATACTAACCACTCCTGATTGGAATAAGCCATTCCATGTCCATGTGGATGCATCCAATTATGCAATAGGATGTGTGCTGTCACAACCAACAAGTGAAGGGAATTTGGGCTTGCCTATAGCATATGCTAGCAGGCAAATGAATGATGCTGAACGAAACTATACCACCATTGAGCGAGAAGGTTTAGGCATGGTATATGTTGTGAAGAAGCTTGGACACTATCTATTGGCCAACAAGTTCAATTTTTTTATTGATCATCAAGCTCGTGGATTATTAGATATAGTATTTTGAAGTTGACCCTCAGGTGGACTAGGAAACCAAGGAGTTCCAAAGGAATTTTAACAATACAAGAGAACCTTGGTTCCAGAAGACAAGGCTTACGAACCTGAGATCTGGTAGACACCTAGGTAAGGATAGATAAAGCATTAGATCATCTGAGGCGAGTGTCAACCATACAACTAAGTCTTGGGCACAACAACTAAGTGGTTATCCCAACGTGCTAAGTTTCAACACAAGTGATTCAGAAATGTCTTTTAGCATGGAGAGACCCCCACATACCTCAGGTACTGCATATTTACAGATAGGAGAAGATCCCTATAAGACACAATTGGAGTATATCAAGAGCAACCGATTAGGTGCTTGCATCTATGAGGATGGCGTGAGAGGATAAGTAGTCCAACTCAAAAATCCAGACCAACCCTTTGGACGTAAACACCCCATGGTCAAGTTCGAAGAGGGTTCATACATTGATAATGAGGGAACCATGTATGTGGTTACCAACCTACCAGATAGGAGATATGAGTTAGGAAATATCATTCCTTATAATGAGATAGGATACCTAGAGAAAGGAGACCTAGGACGAGAACCCAAGACTCCTAGAGGTAAGTCAGTCTTGACTAGGGTCATCACTCCAGATTGGATCCCTCAAGACAAAACATAGAACTGTTCTTGAATAGAGAAATGGAGGAAGCCTTTTGGAGATTCAAGCCATGTCAACCTAGCCCAATAGTCACCATCTACGAGTTCAAGGATCCGGAGACACCAGGCAAAGTTGTCTATCTAGATAACACATCGAAAAAAATGTTCTTGGTAATAGAACATGATAGGCATGCATACACTTGGCAAGGTGAATCAATTTTCCCTCCATAGAGATCTAATGGTTCCCATGGCATCCAAGGAGTAGGATCATCCAAGGCTCATGAAACCCAGAGGGAAAGCACGAGAGAGAGACCTGAGGTAAGCTTTGCAAACACTCTGGGTAGAGACAGATCAGTATTTGAAAATGAAAGACCTGAAAGGGAGAGACACATAGCATAGAGGCATCAAAGAGATGAACATGATTTTCCATTGCGTAGACTCTACGAGTACTCAAGAACCCTTAGACCCTCTCAAGTGGTTGAGGCAATGAAGAACTAGTTTGATGGATTTGGAGACCCTTATGATCATGTGGCTGAGTTCAAACAAGTGTTAAGAGTTGAGCAGGTTGAGGACTTTTTGACCCAGTTTGAGGCATTTGGTTTGACTCTCAAGGGTACTGCCCTAGCTTGGTTTCAACTTCTGAATAGTCGTAATGATCGGAACATAGGTGAACTGCTAGAGGAATTCATTGTAGAATTTTCCAAGAGTGGTATCAGGCATAACACATCATCCTTGATCCACAACTTCAAGCAGACACCCCAAGAAACAGTGCGACTTGTAGGAAGAAGGTTCATACAGTACATAGAAAGATGCAGTATGCTAGAGTTACCCACACCAGCTAAACAAGTGGCTTTGTTCTTAGATGGCTTACTTAGCACCAAGTTTAGATAATATGTGTACTTGAAAGAGCCTAGATCCATAGAAGAGTGTGTGCGCATGTGCATTGACATAGAGGAGAACTTGGGTGAGGAGTTAAAATTGTTCAAACTCTATAAGGATTCTCATAGTTCTACTAGTCATACCTCTAGAACCTCCACTGAGATAGATGAGATAGCTGAGCAAGTTGCCAAGAAGCTAGGAATTCAAAATAGGCAAACACCAAGGTCACCTCATTGAAGCGATGTTACAACTGTGGAGGAGACCACATGGCTAATGTTTGCCGAATGATGGCTCAGCCCTAAGGAAACCCTAATGCTCTATATTGCACCATTGAGAGGAAATACACAAATCATATGGCTCAAGATTGTCCATACAATAGACAGGCTATCAGACAAAATTATCAGCAACCTTACCAGTAGGGTAGGTATCAAAATCAATACCAACAGCCATATTATAGGCCATAACAACAATAGCAGGCACCATATAGGCCACAACCAGTTCTAGGAAACCAACCACCAGCTCCTGCCAATGTGATCCTTGTTAAGTATGCAGTGGCATAGGAGAACCTTAATAGAGCATTGGTGCCACTAACCTAGTTGGTCTCAGAAAATGACTCTCATGCTCATAGTTTAGACTGCTCCCATGAAGATAGTCCATTGCCCCCAACCAGTCCTAGTAAACCAACCACCAGCTTCTGCCAATGTGATCCCAGTTAAGTATGCAGTGGAAGAGGAGAACCTTAATAGAGCATTGGTGCCACTAACCCTATTGGTCTCAGAAAATGACTCTTATGCTCATAGTTCAGACTACTCCCATGAAGATAGTGTGAAGAGATGGATAGGTATGTGCTTGAAGATGAAGAGGTGTTGCAAAATCCTTGATCTACACCAGCCAAATGAACTCCACGAGTATGTGGTGGGCCCTTTTAGCTTTCCAATGGATGTATTAGACACCCTATATACCTTGGAAGATCACTCTCAAAAAGATAGATCAAAACAGATAAGTTGGAGTTAGCTCAGAGGTGAAAAACTTGCTATTTTGGTTCATACACATGTCCAGTGTTTTGCATAATTCTCTGAGCACAGAAACAATTAGCTTAATTCCTCTTGGGGAAGTCTAGATAACTTAAAGAGCTAACTTTCAAGAGTAATCTCATAAAAAATAATGAACCACACACTGAGAATGAGTTTTAACAAGTGATGACATCATCCCGATTTTCACGGGCTGCTACAGTTTGAGAACAGTGAGCAGAAAACTGAACATAAACCCAGATTTAAGAAACCAATGATTATGAAAATTTGTATGCTTATACTAGACAGTATGATGAATCTAAAAAGCTTTAAATAATTGAATTTGGGTACGTACACACTGAGAAACAGCTCTGACAAAATGAGTAAAAAAGTCGGGTACCTGACAGAGAAGTGAAAATGACAGACATGGTTGACTTCAACTAAACATAACTGAAGATTGCAATACCTAAATGAAATGAAATTTTGTGAGAATATATTAGACTTTTAGAGCTAACTTTACCAAGTTAAATCACTGAAAATGATCCGCCAAGCTTAGAGAAACAATCTCTGCAAACTGACTGAGAAAACTGAGAGATATGGCAGTGAGTAGTACACTTCACAAGAACATGGAAATATGAACTCAAATGATCATGAAAATGAAAGTATATTGCTTTTACAATACAATGGACTTACTGATACATATGTGTGCCTTGTAATCACACCTTGATATGGCATAAAGCTCAGCTCTTGGAGGTCTTCACATAGGTCTCTCTAACCACGACTAAAGCTGCCATCTATTTATAGTTGAGTTTGGGAGGCTAACTTCCCTCAATCACTCTCCAATCAATTAGTGATTGATTTGATTCTCTACCTACCACAAATCACAAATTCGTGGATCCTCTTTCCGTTTTTGATCAAGTGGACTCAACCACTTAAGATTCTCTCACTTTTACATTAAGTAAACTCTTCAAAAGTTACAAGAGGTAGTTCACAAGTGAACTTTGCATAGTCTTCATTTTAAAGCTTCTTCTATGACTTTGTGGGACTCAATCCAATACTTAGGCTTGTCATAGACTTGCTCCAACAGCTCCCCCTCAAGCCAAGTACGCTTGAGGTCTTCAAACTTCTAAGATTACCTGTAAACCAATCATAGCCTTGGATTTGCAAAGCTTTGTACCATTCAATGCTTTGGTTAGAATATCTGAACATTGTTGATGAGTGGACACATATGAAATTTGAATCTCTTTGCTTAGAACCTTCTCTCTTACATAGTGATAATGAACTTCAATATGTTTAGTCCTTGCATGAAAAATAGGATTAGCAGCCAAATGAATAGAACTCATATTGTCACTATAAATAGTTGGAGTTCCAAACTCCAATCCAAGATCTTTGAATAATGTCTTCATCCACATAGCTTCCTGAGTAGCTATGGCAAGACCTCTGTATTCAGCTTCAGTAGAAGAGAGAGCAACTGTGGGTTGCTTCTTGGATGACCATGAAATAAGCGTTGAACCTGCAAAGGTAAGATAACCTGAAGTGCTCCTTCTACCTTCTTTGGAGCCAGCCCAATTTGCATAAGAAAATAGCTTCAAACCTAAATCAAATACATAAGGATAATAAAGTCCTTCATTTATGGTTCCTTTGAGATACTTGAGAATCCTTTTGGGAGCATCCATATGTGATTTCCTTGGTGTGTGCATAAATTGACTTAGCACACTCACACTGTAACATATATCTACTCTTGTCAATGTGGCATAGTTGAGACTACCCACTAGACTTTGATATGATGTGATGTCCTCTATGAGTTAACCTTCATGTGAGCTCAATTTGTGATTGACCTCCATTGGAGTACCTCCAATCTTACAATCTTGCATCTTGAATTTTGCCAACATGTCCATAATGTACTTTCTTTGAGTGAGAAACAAACCATGATCTTTGTAGACAACTTCCAAACCTAGGAAGTAGGTAAGTGAACCCAAATCACTTATCTTGAACTCTTCTCTCATCTGATGTTTGATCTTCTTCATACCATCTGCATCATTTCCTGTCAATATAATATCATCTACATATACACATAAGTAGATGACCTCAGAATTACTATTTTTGATAAAGAGTGAAGGATTTGCCTTGCTTGGTTGAAAGCCTTTGTCCTGCAAGAATGAAACAAGCCTGAAATTCCAAGCTCTTGGGGCTTGCTTGAGACCATACAATGCTTTGTTAAGTTTACACACATAATCAGGATAAACTTGATTCTCAAAACCACGTGGTTGTGCCATATATACCTCTTCTGTTATCCAACCATTCAAGAATGCATTCTTTACATCTAGTTGAAGTATCTTCCAATTCTTGGAAGAGTCAATACTAAGCAAAGCCCTAATAGTAGGCATCTTTGCCACAGGAGAGAAGGTCTCTTCATAATCAATTCCCTGAGTTTGTGCAAAGCCTTTTGCTACAAGCCTTGCCTTATACCTGTTAATGGAACCATCAGAATTCTTCTTGAGTTTATAGACCCATCTTGAGCCTATTACCTTCATGGATGAACTCTTGGGCACCAAATCCCAATGTTGTTTTCCTCAAGTGCTTCAATCTCTTCCTTCATTGCATGCTTCCATTCTGATTTTGCTTTGGCTTCTTCAAATGATGATGGCTCCTCTTGGTTTATGTCCTGTGCTATGTAGATAGAATGTTTAGTTACTAATGAGGTGTCAAACCCATACCTTTTTGGTTTTTTCTTTTCCCTCATAGATCTTCTTAGACCATGATGTGATGATTCTGCCTCATGTCCAAGTTCCTGCAATTTTGCTTTAACTTTAGACTTCCATGCTTTGACCTTTTCCATCTGAGATTCTTCATCATCCTCTGAGGTGTCTTGTTCTTCAATCTTTGGTTGTTCTCTACCAAGCTTTGGAAAATCTTCTTCAAGATCATATGGTAAATTGACCTTCCTGCATGAATCTTCATACCATGAATTGTTTTCATAAAAAACTACATCTCTGCTTACCAAGAATCCTTTGTTGGTAGGGTTGTATAACCTGTAACCCTTTTGATTGTTGTCATATCCAATAAATACACACCTTTTTGCCTTTGGATCCATCTTGCCTCTAACCTGTGAAGGAACATGAGCAAAAGGAATACAACCAAAAATTTTACAATGATCTAAGCTTGGTCTTCTTCCTTTCCAAGCCTCATATGGAGTCATCCCATCAAGGGATTTTGAAGGCAACCTGTTAATCAAGTAAGTGGCTGTAGATCCAGCCTCAACCCATAGATAATTAGGTAAATGCTTTTCATTTAACATGGACCGTGCAACTTCAACAATTGTCCTATTCCTCCTTTCTGCCACTCCATTTTGCTCAGGAGTGTACCTTGTAGTTACCTCTCTTTTGATTCCTCTTTCTTGAAAAAAAGAATCAAACTCATGGGAGAAGTATTCTCCCCCTCCATTTGACCTTAGCCTTTTTAGTGATTTACCTGTTTGATTCTCCACAAGAGCCAAATATCTTTTAAAACATGAAAAAACTTCATCTTTGTGTTTCATAAAGAATAGGATAGTCCATTTGTTGCAATCATCAATAAAGGAGACATAATACCTTGATCCAGATATTGAAGCTTCCTTGCTAGGTCCCCATACATCTGTATGAACCAACTCTAAGAGATCTCCATGCATATAACCTTTCTTCATGAATGGTAACCTGTGAGACTGTCCAAATTGACATGCACTACACTTATAAATCATATGTTGTTTTGACAAATTAGGGAGTCCAAGTACACTTTGGTCCCTGAAAATTTGCTTCAATGACCTTTCAACAATATGTGCTAACCTTTTGTGCCATACTTCCAATTCTGTGAGTGTCTGACTACCATAATTAAAGAGAGCAATATTTCTAGTGTCTTGTAATTCAAATGTGAACAATCTACCTGCCTTTTCACCTTTTGCAATTCTTCTGAATCCTTGACTTGGATCTTCAACAAATGCTCCTGCTTTTGTGAACCTGACTTGCAACCCTTTCTCTACTATCTGCCCAACACTTATCAAATTCTTTGTAATGGTAGGGACATAGAGTACCTTACTGAGTAGGTTGATGTTTCCATCAGGTGCTTTGACATTGCCTATTTTCTCCACAAGATGTTTTGTGTCATCTCCTGTTTGTACCTCATGCTTATTCCTTGGATCTTCTAAATCTGATAGGAGTGCCACATTTCCTGCCACATGATTTGAACAACTTGAATCTATGTAGAAAACATGCTCATCAGATTTACCTTGTGGCATAGCCATATTCATGATCAATAATGAATCCTCTTTGTTTGAGTCTTCTGTGTAGTTATTGTAGTCTCTCCTTCCTTTGTAGCCTCCTTGATAGTTTGAATGATTGTAGTTGTTGTAGTTGCCATGATAATTGTTGAACCTTCCTCTTGAGTAGCCATAACTTCCTCTATTGTATCCTCTGCCTCTTTGATTCGTGGAATTGCTAAAGCAATTTTCAGTTGTTGATTAGTTAATCCACAAATAGAACATGAATTGGAGACTTGGGATCTCCCCCTACCTTGTCTACCTCCTCTTCCTCTACCTCTGCCATGTCTTCCTCTACCTGCATAGTTAGCTTGATATGTACCTGCTTCATCATCTAGTTTCTTTGCCTTTCCTTTGTTATCTTTGGACTTGCTTTTATCAGTGTATAAAGTTGAAGATTGATTAGCTTTAGAGCTTTCTCCATTTTTGATAAGCTTTGCCTCTTGAGTAAGTAGTTTTCCAATGAGTGTATTGAAATCAGGTACATGCATGTCCATGTACAAATCCATAGCTATGGTGAATGCATCCCACTTGTCATCTGCCTTCAAGCCATTGATGACCTGCCTTACAAGTTTCTCTTCATCTATTACCTCTCCAATGCTTTCCAACTGATCTGCTATGTCCTTGAGCTTTGTGACAAAATCAATCACATTTTGTTTGGGAGCCATCTTGAGAGTTGTGAAATCCAGCCATAGTTGATGCTTCCTAGCTTTAGTACTTGAAGAGAAGAAGGCTTCAAGTCCATCCCACACTTCCTGAGATGTCTTACAAATTCTAATGTGAGGCAACAAAAAATATGAGATAGAGTTGAGGAGATAAGACCTTGCAAGTGCATCCTTGGAGCACCATGTGCTCAATCTTTCTTGCTGTTCTTGTGTTGGTTGACTTTGTTCCTGAAACTTGACATAACTTCATCTCCAGCCACATAACCATATAAAATTCTACCTTGGAGATAAGCTTCCATTCTTAATGACCAAGCTGAGTAGTTACCTCTGTCCAATTTGTCAATTGATGAAGGAAATCCATCGGCCATGTTGTCCAACCTTGCTCTGATACCACTGTGAAGAGATGGATAGGTATGTGCTTGAAGATGAAGAGGTCTTGCAAAATCCTTGATCTACACCAGCCAAATGAACTCCAGTAGTATGTGGTGGGCCCTTTTAGCTTTCCAATGGATGTATTAGACACCCTATGTATCTTGGAAGATCATTCTCAAAAAGATAGATCAAAACAGATAAGTTGGAGTTAGCTCTGAGGTGAAAAACTTGCTATTTTGGTTCATACACCTGTCCAATGTTTTGCATAATTCTCTGAGCACAGCAGCAATTAGCTTAATTCCTCTTGGGGAATCTAGATAACTTAAAGATCTAACTTTCAAGAGTAATCTCATAAAAAATAATGAACCACACACTGAGAACGAGTTTTAACAAGTGATGACATCATCCCAATTTTCACGGGCTGCCATAGTTTGAGACCAGTGAGCAGAAAAATAAGCATAAATCCAGATTTAAGAAACCAATGACTATGAAAATTTTTATGCTTATACTAGACTATATGCGAAATCCAACAAGCTTTACATCATTGAATTTGGATAAGTACACATAGAGAAACAACTCTGACAAAATGAGTAAAAAAGTCGGGTACCTGACAGAGAAGTGAAAATGACAGATAGGGTTGACTTAAACTGAACATAACTGAAGATTTCAATACTCAAATGAAATGAAATTTTGTGAGCATATATTAGCACTATAGAGCTAACTTTACCAAGTTAAATCACTGAAAATGATGCACCAAGCTCAGAGAAACAATCTCTACAATCTGACTGAGAAAACTGAGAGATATGGCAGTGAGTAGTACACTTCACAAGAACATGGAAATATGAACTCAAGTGATCATGAAAATGAAAGTATATTGCTTGTACAATACAATGGACTTACTGATACATATGTGTGCCTTGTAATCACACCTTGATATGGCATAAAGCTCAGCTCTTGGAGGTCTTCACATAGGTCTCTCTAACCACGACTAAAGCTGCCATCTATTTATAATTGAGTTTGGGAGGCTAACTTCCCTCAATCACTCTCCAATAAATTAGTGATTGATTTGATTCTCTACCTACCACAAATCACGAATTCGTGGCTCCTCTTTCCATTTTTGATCAAGTGGACTCAACCACTTAAGATTCTCTCACTTTTACATTAAGTAAACTCTTCAAAAGTTACAAGAGGTAGTTCACAAGTGAACTTTGCATAGTCTCCATTTTAAAGCATCTTCTATGACTTTGTGGGACTCAAGCCAATACTTAGGCTTGTCATAGACTTGCTCCAACAGATAGTCCACAAGCTTATTACACAGAGTCAATAGAGCATAGTGAGGCTTATTCCTATCAATACGAGGCACCACTTATGGAACAAAATTGGGAGCAAGAATACTTCAATGTCATGTACACGAATCCTAATCCGAGGTCTCAAGCAAGACAAGTAAGAACACAATCCTGTAGAGCACCATGTTTTAGATTTCAGGGCGACCATTTCATTCATGAATTTCCCCACCCATCAACTCTGGAACAAGGTCAAAACATCGCGAATTTCCCCACCCATCACAATACAAGACTTTTGTCTTGAGTGTGGCAAAAAACACCTCCCAAGAGAATGTCCCAGGAACCCCTCTAGTGCACCCAAGGTTACATCCATTAATGTGGTAGGCTTAGTGGTGGATTCAAGTGCTAGTAGTAGTAATGTGGCTCCCATACATGTAGTTACTAGGGCACAAGCCATACAAAAAGAAAAACCAGCTGATCAATCAGAGTCAAGTGAATCAGGAGAGCCTAGTAAGAGGAAAACAAGAAGTTGGAAGTATACCAGAGAAAAAGCTAATCACAAGTGGAATAAAAAGTTATATGAACTAGAAGAAAGCCTGAAAGATGAAAAAACAAAAATAGAAGACATTGCATCTCAAAGCCCCTCCCAAAACTCCATCCACACCACCTCATTCCACCCCACCAGCCATTGTAAATAGACCGCAAGCAGGGTTTGTTCTTGGAGATCCAACCCGAGAAGACTTGGACATGATGTTCAATGCCTACTAGGCTTGACTTAAAGAAGGCCCAACAGCTCTAAACATAGACAAGAGTTACCTTAGAGCAGATTTTCTGTCAAGTCAGATTTGCATTTTCAAGGCTTACTAGAAAGATTAGAGCAATTGGTAAAAAAACCCTAGGTTGCTTTACCTCCACAGGCTCAACCAATGATTGAAAGAGAAAGATCACCACCAACAAAAGCTTATGTTCCTGATTCCATAAATGATGGAGCACCTCTTTCAATTCAACAATACTCTCAAGAGTTCTTGTGTGAAATACAAGAGGAGAAATGGGCCAAGGAGAAGTATAATTGCCCTCGTATTCTTGAAATTGATGACCTTCATGATCAATTTCCCCAAGATATTCCATCTATCTATGGAGACCAAGCAGAGCAACAAGAAGATGAAAGCTTAGATTTTGAATCTAATTCTTTACAAGAGTTGCCTCAATTCATAGGCCCATGGGAATGTGAATCTCTTCAGATCGGAGCTCCCACAATATTGGTAAGAAATGAAGACTCAGTGGTTCTAAGAAACACTGATGTCGTGAAGAATACTAAGGTTCGGTGTCATCTCAGCGTAGAAGAGCTCCTAAAAGTAAAACAAGAGCTATGGAAACATGTGAAGGATCACATTCAAGAACTTGATTCCAATATGCCAAAAGCAGGCTCTAAGCAGAAAGTACCAGAGATACCTCTAGACAAAATAGGAGACATGAGTGAAGGTGACTAAGGTAATACTTATCTTCCAATCACCTACCAAGGTTACACAACCAAAGCGATCGTAGATTCAGGTGCTGGCGTTGCTATTGCGACCACCTCCTTGTGGAAGCAATGGGGCAAACCAATGTTAAGACCAACTAGAATGAAGCTTCAAATGGCCGACGGCCATGTTGAGAGACCTCTAGGATTGCTCAAATGGATAACTCTAACCACTTGTGGTGTGGAGTTTGAACATACATTTGCTATATGTGACTTTGAAAAAATAATGTCTATGAGATGATCCTAGGAAGACCCTTCCTATGACAATTGCAAATAGTACAGGATTGGGGAACCAACTCCTTGTACTTACTGCACTTAGGCATCACCACAAGGTCAATTTTAAGGATTACACCTTCAGAGATGTACCACCCCTACAATGGAATCCTATCCACAAAGCAAAAGAAGATTCAATCTCTGTGCATTTTGGAAGTTTTCTTCACCCATCCTGGATGAATGAAGATACTCATTTGTGGATGTGCAAGGTCGCAGAGGAAGAGGAAAGACACGTAAAAGCGAGAGAAGAAGGAACTTGTCAAGGAGAAAGACCAATTAAAGAACAAACCTATACATTGATGATCTTTCTAGATGAGGAATTTGAGCCTCATGGTAGGGCAGAAATCTTAGCTACCATGGACATTGCAGTCAATGAAGAACAATGGACACCTCATTATGATGAGGAGGGTTATGATATTTCAGTGGTCATGTGTCAAACCTTGTTGGAAGAATGTGACCCTAGTGATGGCATAGAAGAAGAGGAGAATGATGATGATCTAGAGTCCATTGTGATGGATAGTTGCTTTAACTCAGAGAAGCACTATTTAGAGGATGTAGGAGTGTTTAACCAAAAAGAAGAAGAACCTCTCACAAGCATTAAAACGGTAAATTCAAAGGATGGAAGTGAGGGTAGTTGAAAGGAAAAGAAAAGAAAAGCAGTGAAACAAGAAGAGGAGGAATCATTGTTCGAGGTACCAGAAAATTTCAAGAAATATGAAGTTGAAGATCGGAAAATTTTGGTACGAATGCCTAAGAGAGAGGCCATCTTAGGAGAATCATATGATAATAAAAAGATGACCTAAGTGCAAAAGAAGAAGTAGAGCTTGTAGCTTTATTAAGGGAATATAGGGACGAGTTTGCTTGGAACTATAGAGATTTGAAGGGAGTAGATCCAAAAATTTGCTCTCATACGATCCTCATGACCGCTGATGCCAAGCCCACCAAACAAAAGCCTTACACATATAATGGCACTTATGCAGCTAAAATCAAAGAAGAAATTGACAGGTTGATTGAAGCTGGATTTATCTATGAGATTGAGCATACTGAATGGGTGTTCCCCATTGTAGTGGTGCCCAAAAAGAAAATAAAGTTACGAGTGTGTATTAACCTTAAAAAAGTTAATGCCGCAACGATAAGAGATAACTATCCACTTTTAATCACTGAACATTTATTGGAGCATGTTGTGGGCAAGGAAGTTTATAACTTTCTTGATGGATTTTCAGGTTAGAATCAAGTAGCGATTGCCCTTGAAGATCAACACAAAATGGTGTTTGCCACCATGTGATACCATTTGGGCTCACCAATGCACCTGCAACATTTGAAAGGCTCATGTGTCATGTCTTCAAAGAGTTCTTGTGAAAGAGCTTAGAAGTATATGTTGATGATTTATGTGCTCATTCGCAAGAAATAAGGCTCCACATCTTTGAGCTCAGATAGATTTTTAACAAGTGTAGAGAATATCGAGTGTGTCTGAACCCAGAGAAGTGTGTGTTCATGGTACGTCAAGGTAAAATCTTAGGGCATACTGTTTCTAAGAACGCAATATCTACAGATGAGGATAAAGTAAGAGCCATTGCAGATTTGTTGAGACCAAGGAATGTTAAGGAGGTACAAGCCTTTATGGGCCATTGTGGATATTACCACAGATTTATCCACATGTATGTGATCATAGCCAAACCTCTTTATGCCTTGTTGAAAAATTTTGAGTGGAACGATAAATTTGAAAATTCCTATAATGAGTTTAAGAGACATTTGTGCACAACACCAATACTAACCATTCGTGATTGGAATAAGCCATTCCATGTCAACGTGGATGCATCCAATTATGCAATAGGATGTGTGCTATCACAACCAACACATGAAGGGAATTTGGACTTGCCTATAGCATATGCTAGTAGGCAATTGAACGCTGCTGAACGAAACTATACCACAAGTTAGTGAGAAGGTTTAGGCATGGTATATGCTGTGAAGAAGTTGAGACACTATCTATTGGCCAACAAGTTCAAGTTTTTTTTTACTGATCATCAAGCTCGTGGATTATTAGATATAGTATTTTGAAGTTGACCCTCAGGTGGACTAGGAAACCAAGGAGTTCCAAAGGATTTTTAACGATACAAGAGAACCTTGGTTCTAGAATACAAGGCTTATGAATCTGAGATCTAGTAGACACCTAAGTAAGGATAGAAAAATCATTAGATCATCTGAGGCCACTGTCAACCATACAGCTAAGTCTTGGGTACAACAACTAAGTGGTTATCCCTACATGCTAAGTTCCGACACAAGTGATTTAGAAATGTCTTTTAGCATGGAGAGACCCACACGTACCTCAGGTACTGCTTATTTACAGACACGAGAAGGTCCCTATAAGACACAATTGGAGTATATCAGGAGCAATCGATTAGGTGCTCGCATCTATGAGGACGGCCTAAGACAATTAGTAGTCCAACTCAAAAATCCAGACCAACCCTTTGGACTTGAACACCCTGTGGTCAAGTTCGAAGAGGGTTGCATACATTGATAAGGACAGAACCATGTATGTGGTTACCAGCCTACCAGATAGGAGAGATGAGTTTGGAAATATCATTCCTGAGAATGAGATAGGAGGCCTAGAGCAAGGAAACCTAGGACGAGAACCCAAGACTCCTAGAGGTAAGTAAGTCTTGACTAGGGTAATCAATCTAGACTGGATCCCTCAAGACAACAACAACATAGAACTATTCTTGAATAGAGAAAAGGAGGAAGCCTTTTGGAGATTCAAGCCAGGTCAACCTAGCCCAATAGTCACCATCTACGAGGTCAAGGATCCAGAGACACCAGGCCAAGTTGTCTATCTAGATAACACATCGGAAAAAATGTTCTTGGTAACAGAACATGATAGGCATGCATACACTTGGCAAGGTGAATCAAATTTCTCTCCATTGAGATCTAATGTTTCCCATGCCCTCCAAGGAGTAGGATCATCCAAGGCTCATGAAACCTAGAGGAAAAGCACCAGAGAGAGACCTGAGGTAAGATTTGCAAACACTCTGGTCAAAGATAGATCAGTATTTGAAAATGAAAGACCTGAAAGGGAGATACATAGAGCACAGAGGAATCAAAGAGATGAGGATGATTTTCCATTGCCTAGACCTCGGGAGCACTCAAGAACCCTTAGACCCTCTCAAGTGGTTAAGGCAATGAAGAACTATTTTGATGGATTCGGAGACCCTTATGATCATGTGGCCGAGTTCAAACAAGTGTTAAGAGCGGAGCAGGTTCAGGACTTGTTAACCCAGTTTGAGGCATTTGGTTTGAATCTCAAGGGTACTGCCTTAGCTTGGTTTCAGCCTCTGAATAGTCATAATTACCGGAACATAGGTCAACTGCTAGAGGAATTTATTGTAGATTTTTCCAAGAGTAGTATCAAGCATAACACATCATCCTTGATCCACAGCTTCAAGTAGACAGCCCAAGAAATAGTGCGACTTGCAGGAAGAAGGTTCAAACAATACATAGAAAGATGCCCTATGCCAGAGTTACCCACATGTAGCTCAGTGATGAGTAGCACCTCCTTTAATGTCAATCCGGGAAGACATGAGGATGGTATGAAGACCTCGAGCAAGTGAAGGCACAAATGTGTGAGTGAGAAGCACACTAACATGCACACACATACACACACACGCGCACACATGGCAAGAACAAAGAGAGTAAGACAATGGAATCACTTCTATTGCAACCAAGTTCTCATACAAGCTCAAAACTACAAGAAGCTAACCCAAAAATGAGCTCTCTAGCTCTATTTATAGTTTTTGACTAGCTTTGGCTCTGTCCAAACCTAGTGTCCGGCCTAGTTAAAAATTAGGTTCCAGGGCTTATTTGAAGGCTCAAACGAGGTCTAAAAAATACGAAAATTGGTAGGCAACTACTTCTAAGGCTCCTCAAGCTCGAGGACTCCTCGGCTTGTACAAAATGGAGCTACAAAAAGGTGAAAATGGTATTTACAGGGGTTTTTAGTGATGAGAATCACTTTTAAATGGTGTAAGGGTTTTGAAAAAAATAAAGGGTTGCCTTAGTGCTAGATCTGCTTGTATGCTCGTACTTGCCTCTTCTCGTATACTGCCAACACTCTCCCCCCCCTAGTGTCTGTCGCCTCTGACAGACCTCTGCTCCACTGTTTGATCGATGTACTTCTGTAGGAGGTCGGTTGCCAATTCTTGTTCTTTTATACGTAGTCCCTGGACCAAATCGCTCTGGAGGGCATCCCAATTCACGGCTCCAGGCATGTTAGGTTGTGGTGTAGTGTAGAGCTCTGAATGCATTGTTTGCTCGCACGCAAATAGTTGCAGCAGGTGGGTTGGTCGTGGTGCAAATACCTCTGAATGTGCTTCCCAAAATCCCGTGGTGAACATGTCGTCGAAGGTTTGCTTATAGCAGGCAGGGAGATATCTGATGCGTGCGTGCCATGCATAAGCAACTCGTATGCTTGGGGTTGTGCTCATATCATACAAGAGGTCATAATTGCCATTGATGAAGCCAGGAATCGGAGGCTGAATGTTACATACGTTGCGGAAGGTTTTGAGCACAACCTGCATCATATCAAATATCTTGAGTAGCATCTGTGCAGCTACATCTGGCATGGAGTGGAGGCATGGAAGCCAATATCGGATGGTAGCCATCATGTACGCTATTGTAGGTGGGCCTGTCGGTGGTGCGATTTTGGGGTAGTTCAGCCACTGTTTGCAATTCACATTGTTCTGAACCTTGATGGCGAATGCTTTCCAGGAGCGTCTTCTTTGTACCGGTCCAAAGCATGGGTTATATTTCAGATGCATGGGAGCATGATCCCATGTTCGTAACATTTCCGGATAGGTCTCCAGTAACTTTTTTCTCCATATGGGCTGGAATATGGCCCCTTTTTTGGCGGCTTCTGGGATGTCCTCGGGTTCGAACTGTGTTGCGAAAGAGGGATACTTGTTGGTTATGCGTTTGATCTCAGCATTGTAGTCCGCCAATAATACAAAATAAGGTTTATATTGTAACTCTGAGCTAGTTATCAACCGCCTAGGAGCCAAGTGCGAGAAATATTCAGACTTGAGTATAGACTCCTCAATGGTTTTCATGGCCAGCATCTGAGTTGCTACGCGCTCTTCGTGAGTGTGGCCCATCTCCTCTACTTGCTTCATCCATGCCGATGGGGGCTCCTCATATGTGTCTTGGCCTTCCTCCGTAATTCTGCCTCCTGGAAGGGGTTGAGGCTCATAATTGTCTTCAAATGTCTCCTCCACTGGAATGACTACTGTTTCTTCTTCTATGGTTTGATCAGGTGGAGAGGGAGGTCGTTCATACTGTAACAACTTGATTTTTAGTTCTGCAACCTGTTGTCGTAGCTCAAGTACCTCACTGTTGGTTGAAGGTTCAGGTTCTGGCGAAGTAGCGGCCTCGACCGTCTCTTTAGGTGTGGGTGGGTGTGTTGTCGGTACTTTGGATCCTCGTAGTTCCTTTATCTGGTCTGCCAACTGATCATGGGCCTCCAAGAGGGTTGCATAACCTTCTAAAACCTGTTGAATATGCTCTGAGGGGACAGCCTGGAATTTTGCAGGGTCTATAGGTGCTCCCGGGGTGTTTTCCATGGCCGCTTCTAGGTTCTCCTGGTTTTGTTGTTGTAGCCTTCTGTTCTCTTCTTGAGCCGCTGCTAGATGGCGACGTAGTAGAGCCATGTTGCATTGAAGTCTCGCATTGCGGCCCATTTGTTCTCTGAGTTGTTCCTCCATAGCTTTGCTTGTCTCTGCATACTTAGCTTCGAGTTCTGTCTTTGATTGTTGGAGGTCAGTCACCTGGTGTTGTAGTGTTGTATTACCTAGTTCCAAGGCATCGACTCGTGCCTGGAGTTGAGCCGAGAGATTGCACAACTCTGTGTTATTTTCTTCTAATAGCTTATACTCTTTCTTAAGCTGAGTGGCCGCTTCAACCATGGTGTCTAGTGCACTACTAAATGATGTGGATGCATGGGTAGAGGTGGAACATGCAAAGGGTCGGGAAATGGGGAAGGGAAAAGTGGATGATGTGCCTATGAGTGAAGTGAGATGTGATGATGGTGGAACAGACGTGGCGGTGGGTGCTCCTGTGGATGGTGAAATATCCATGGGATCGGATGTGATAGTGTGTGAAGAGTGAATTGTGAATACGGGAACGGTAGGTGGTGTGTTAGTGGTGGCAGTGAATGTGGGGGAGTGGGGTTGGGGAAGGGACTTTTTATTATAATTCTCCACCTGTTGGAGTATATTTACAAGGTTTGTCCAGAATGACGGTTGTGTGACTTGGGTTGAGCCTGAGGGGGTTAACAGGGGTACAGTGGGTAGGGGTTGGGAGGAAGGAACTGTGTGGGTGAATGGAAAAGGTTGGGATAAGGTTTGGCTAGTGGCAAGTGGTTGTCCCAGGGCGGGGAGATAAGAGGGGTGACCTATTATAGTTTGATCGGTGGCAGGATGACCTGTGTGGGGTTCAAAAATTTGGGCAGAAGTGATGGCTGTGGGTAAAGGGAAGGCTGTAGAAAAGGAGGTGTGTACATTGGTTTCACCATGGGTGGATATCGGTTGTTCAGAAAGACTCGTGGAAAAGGGTTCTGAAGGTTGGCTGGGAGGTGATGGCAGAGGTGGTGAATGTGTATTTACATCTGGTTCGTCACTGGGACTAGGGCTAACCATCTGAACATCTTCTGTCATTGAAGTAGGCAATACGGTAGATACCTCCATTTGAATCATCTTTCCCCATCGTGGCCTTGTATCTATCCTTCTTTGATCATAAGATAGACCA
Organism: Ceratopteris richardii; assembly: GCA_020310875.1. Taxonomy (NCBI): domain Eukaryota; kingdom Viridiplantae; phylum Streptophyta; class Polypodiopsida; order Polypodiales; family Pteridaceae; genus Ceratopteris; species Ceratopteris richardii. The sequence continues at coordinate 85,972,947 of CM035444.1, forward strand.
ATGTTCTCATGGCTTCCATGATGCCACAGGTGTCCGCCAAAAGGTTCAACGATTCGACAAAATGTGGGTCGATGTTCTCCGATTGCAACATGTGGTTTACTAGGGCTCGATTCACTTCTTCTGACATCTTGTGTCTCCTCTGCACCTGCTTGATTGTCCGGTATAGTCTTTTGAGTTGTGCGGTATAGGCAGGGGCTTCCTCTTCACTGTCTTCTGGTTCATTTCTTTGTGCACCTTCCTGAACTTGTGTGTTTGGGTCATGAGGATGTTATGCCACCTCTTCCCCATGTACTCTGCTTGCTTTGCCCTGTGGCAGTTCTCTTTGGAATGATGCTCCTGGATCGTCATTGTCAGGGAAACCTTCACTGTCCGACAAGTGGGCCGTCTGCAGGAATCTTTCAAAATCAAAGTTTGGATCTTCTGTGAAGTTGGCCATAGATGCAAACTCTACATCGGTAGGTAGTGGAGGGGCGGATGGAGTGGGTTGTACCACATCCCCTGCTTGAACTCCTTGAAGATGGATCGTGACTGGTGCTACCTAGGCTTCTTCTCTGGGGGAAGCTTCGGTCGTGGCCTCGTGAGGGATCATTACCTGGGAGAGGGATCCACGCATCCGTTTCGCAGGTTGGCTCCCTAACTTCCGCCCTTTGAAAAACTCCAGCTGTGAATATTTTAGGGCTCTGGCAACCGGCACATCATATGGAAGACATCGATAGATAATCCTTGTAAGCGCACAACAGCCGTGTAAAGTAGGCTTCCTCACACCCCGCTTGCCTGCTTCATACACTTGGTCCAAGATCCATACAGGCATCTTAATGGGCAAGCTTCCAGTCTCTGCTAGATATAGCCCATACCATATTTTCTTGTGAGGTTGGGTGAAACGGTCTTGAGCTGGGAATGCGAAGTGTTGGAGGCACATCCGCAATGGTATGGCGATGTTGGGGGTGAGGGCGCACATTTCTTTTAGCTTCTTGATTCTGTTGCTTTTCATCGACTCAGGTATCAAGGGGTCGCGGTCAGAAGGTACATGCGTGCCATACATCTGAAGTGCTTCCCTGATTAAAGTAACATTCAATTCGAACTTCCTCATTTCCTCCAGATTTGACAAGGAGGGCACCCAGAATGTGCCTGAATGATCTTTATCACCTGTCGGCTTCAATATGGCAATTAGGTAGTAGCACCTGAGGAAATCGGGTTTAGGCAGAGCTGCACTAAAATAAGTTTGTAATCCTGCTTTTTGCCAGATATCTTGAAGTGGAGCTGCATTCTGTAAGGTTTCGAATTCTCTTGAAAAGAACTGGAAGGTCCACCACACTCCTCCACACTCCATCTTGGACTCCGATATATGATCTGCGTCTCCCAAGTTTCTTGGCATTTCATTGAACCAATGAGAGTGCCCTTTTACTCTTTCGGTTAGGCCATTTGGTGGATCTGGAATAGGAATTCTCCGCACATTCACGAACTCTTCAGGCCGAGCTGTTGGTGGGGCCTCCACCGGCATGGCATCCCAATTGATTTGAGCACCAGAGCCTGCCTGAGAGCTTGTGCCTGCTACTGCTGCCATGGGAATCAGGTGCTTATCTGCTAGAAGAAGAAAGGCACATTAGTGTTGCATAGGAAACAGGATGTAATGGTGTTCCCTTCACAATACTAACATGACAATCCCGAAGGTTAGTGGTCAGAGATGAAGTGCTTGTGATAGGTGTGAGTGGTGATTAGAGGTCAGTATCATCCTAGATGCCTACTTTGGTTATGCAATGGACTCGGAATGCACCTATGTCAGAGTGGATGGATTTACAAAAATTGGGTCAGGGGGTTTGCTACATGGTTTAGGTCTCCAAACTTTGATAGGGGATTCGTAGCTCTTAGAGCTAAAGACAGGCAACGGTTTATGAACTAGGTTGTGATGGATTTGGGACCTTTTGGGTACCCATTTCCAGGCATTCCTCGATGTGACTGAGTGTGGGTCAGAGTGGTTTTTAGGTAGATTTCCTGCGTTGTTAGTCGAGCGGACTTGAGAGTGTTGAATTATGCCACTAACTAGAGTTGGAGCTATTTGGGCTCGTAAACAGGCCTTGGGCACCCATATGTGTCTAGCATTGGGGCTAGCCTTCCTTGACCGCTTAGGGACCCAAATAGATGTGGTGTGCCTAGGAGGTTTCCTAGGGTACTCCTTCACTTGTGTCCGTGATGGTGTGGCTTGTTTGTTGTCTCCTCGGGAGTCTTCTATTAGAGTGGTGGGTTTTCCATCCTTGCGTATCTAGATCTGCTTCGCGCCACGAGGTGCTCCGTGTTGCACGGGTTGGCGCTCCTGCCTCCTGATCAGCGGCCTCCTTCGTGTCGAGTGATGTTCGGTCTGCCCGTTTAGAATCTTCTTTGGATCAGTTAGGAACTCCTTATTGGCTCCTGTACCTTCAGTAAGATTGACAATCCTCTGCACCATAGAAGTTTGGACAAGAACAACATTGTTATCTTCATGTGGATTCCTGGAGGGACCAGGAGTTGGTGCCTGTTCTATTGGTTTGAGTGCTTGATTTTCTAATTCAATCGTGAGACGGCTTTGGCCTACCCAAGCCTGAAGAAGTCCTCTTCTTAGGTTGAGGTTGACTGCGTGATCATAGATCCAGTCTTGGCCTAAGACAAGAGGTTCGGTCAGATCCTCGTCTTCACACACTAGCACTTTTGCTGGCATGAGGACCTCTTGTATGTAGAGGGGAAGATCCACCTCTCCCATGCAAGGGGTTTCAACACCTCCTAATCCTATCAGATATGATTCTAGGGGTTTTACCTCCAATTGCAGCTGCTGGCAATAAGAAAGCCGAACTGCACTTGTGGCTGCTCCTGAATCAATTAAAGCTCTCACGCTTGTTGTGCTGTCTCTTTGTCCTATTTCTAGGGTCACAAAAGGTCGTCGATCCACTATCTTATGGGTACGTTCACCTGAAGCCTCACACATGGCCATGTGATAGCCTGGAGACTCTTGAGTGTCAATCATAGGCTGATCCCTCCCTTGTCTCCTCAACTTCATTCGTTTGATGCGCTCTAAGACCTCTGCCTGTGCTTCTTCTCGAATTCGTTTTTCCTCCTCTTTACGTTGCTTAGCAGTATTGAGTCGACTTAGCATTTCCTCCGTGAGGGGTTCCTGATACAGCTTGACTCTGCATCCGCTAATATAGTTTGGGAGAACATCACCCTCTAAAGTGGCTAGTTAAACTGCTCCACTCGTGGAGATCCTATTGATGATCATAGGTCCGTAGCCTCTCTTTTCTAGCTTCCTTGCGTGTTGTTTCAATGTGTAGACTAAAACTAGATCTCCTGCTTTCAAGCCCTTATCCTTCACATGGGCATCAAAGTATGCCTTCTGTCTCTTCTTAGCTGCATATATCCCTGCAGCTGCTCTCAGTCTTGTTTCTCCTAATCGTTCAAGGTCAAAAAGTCTAGAGGAGAGTTCATGACCCGTCCATTCGTGCTCTTGTGCTACTTTCAATGTAGGTATTAAGAAGTCCAACGGTAGCACTGCGTTTTGGCCAAATACCATCTGAAAGGGGGTGGCTTGGAGTACCGTTTTGTAGGCGACTCGGTATGCCCAAACAGCATGGTGTAGCTGTTTGTCCCAATCAGAGCGTTTATTGTTCACTAATTTTGTCAACACATTGCACATAATCTTGTTTGTGCTTTCGGCTTGCCCATTAGCTTGAGGGTGATAGGGGGCAGACTTTTTATGTACTATCAAGAACTCTTGGAGCAGATTTTCAATAACTTCATTCAAGAAGTGAGTGCCTCTATCACTGACTAGCTCTATAGGTAACCCGTATCTTGTGAATACATTCTCAAACAAGAATTTAGCAGTTGTTTGAGCATCGTTCTTCGTTGTGGCTTTTACCTCTACCCACTTTGTTAGATAGTCTGTCGCAACAATGATATATTCTGCATGGGAACCCTTAGCTGGGGGATTAATAGGACCTACGAAGTCTATTCCCCACTTAGAGAATGCACGTCCACCCATCATAGGTTTCAATGGCATCTCATCTTTACGTATAGGATATTGAGTTCTCTGACAGACATCACATCGTTTCACATAGGTATGTGCATCCATGTGAAGGGTCGGCCACCAGAAGCCCGCAAATAGTATTGCCTTGATCACCCGATCTGGTCCAAAGTGTCCTCCTGCTACACCTTGGTGAGCAGTTTCCAAGATCTTGAGATATTCACTCTCATGGACACAGTCTCAGGTAACCGTCTTTACCACGTTTGTATAGATTATCACCAATAAGTGAGTAATCCTGGGCTTCTTGTTCTAAACTCCTTTTCCCAGCCAGAGTCATGTCTGGAGGGAATGTTTTAGTCCTCAGAAAGGATACTAGCGGTTCACTCCAATCCGGCACTATGGACACTTGGTAAAGAGTGGCATGCTCCACCGGTGGTTTAGTGCAGCAGATTGGGCATTCCTTGCACAACTTTTGGACATCAGCTTCCATAGTCGGCCAATGCACTCCGAGTCTCCTGAGTGTCTGTAGGGTTCGTTGCTTTAAATAGTGTTGCTCTAATGCACCTACATGTGCTAATTGCAACCATTTAGCGTATTCATCCTCTTCCACACAACAGGCCAAGATTCCTTGATCAGTGTGCTTGTACATACTTCCTGCCATGATGTGATACTTCTGGGCTTTTACTACCTCTCTATCCTGTGTGTTTATTACTGGGTGATTAGGCCCGTATGTCAATACTGGCACTAGTGGCTTAGCCCACTGTGGCACCACTTCCAAATTAAACAAGTAAGCATCAGGAAGGTCATCTGACACTCCTTGTGGGGCTTCTCCAGATGTGAGCCTAGAGAGATGATCTGCTCTCAAATGAGTCCTCCCTTTTCTCACCACTACCTCAAAGTCATATTCCATTAGTAAGAGAAACCATCTTACTAATCTACCTGTATTGCATGGTTTGTTTACCAAGTACAACAATGCCTGATGGTCAGTAAAAAATTTAAACTTATTTGCAAGCAAATAATGTCTAAACTTTTTAACTGCATATACCATGCCTAATCCTTCTCTCTCCGTAGTGGTATAATTTCGTTCAGCTGCGTTCAATTGTCTACTAGCATAGGCAATTGGAAGATCCATATTACCTCCACCCGTAGGTTGGGCGAGTACACACCCAATAGCATAATTGGATGCATCCACATGAACATGGAAGGGCTTATTCCAATCTGGTGTGGTTAAGATTGGTGCCGAACATAATCTTTGTTTAAGCTCTTGGAAGGAATTCTCACATTCATCAGTCCACTCAAAGTTAGTCAGAAGTCCGTACATGGGCTTTGCTATGATGGCATACATGTGTATAAACCGTCGGTAATAACCACAATGCCCCATGAAAGCTTGTACTTCCTTGACATTCCTTGGCCTAGGTAGCTCTGCTATGGCTCTCACTTTCTCTTCATCAGTGGATATGCCATTCTTTGACACTATGTGTCCTAAAATCTTACCTTGCCTGACCATGAAAACGCACTTTTCTAGGTTTAGGTAGACTTGATATTCTCTACATTTGTCAAAGATTTGTCTGAGTTCAGGGATATGGGTTTGTCTAATGTTGGAATGAGCACAAAGATCATCAACATAGACTTCTAAATTCTTCCTCAGGAACTCCTTAAATACATGGCACATCAGCCTCTGGAAGGTTGCTGGTGCATTGGTAAGCCCAAATGGCATTACCCGAAAGGCGAATATGCCCCATTCAGTGGCAAAAGCCGTCTTATGCTGATCTTCGGGGGCTATGGCTACTTGATTGTAGCCCAAAAATCCATCAAGGAAGCTGTACACTTCCTTGCCTGCTACTCTTTCTAAGAGATGTTCTGTGATGGGAAGCAGATAGTTATCTCGGATTGTGGCTGCATTAACTTTCTTCAAGTTAATGCACACACGCAACTTTCCATTTTTCTTGGGCACCACTACGATGGGGGATACCCATTCAGTGTGCTCAATTTCATAGATGAATCCAGCTTCAACCAGTCTATCTATCTCCTCTTTGATCTAAGCAGCATAATTATCATTATATGTGTATGGCTTTTGCTTAGAAGGTTTGGCATCGGAGGTCATGGGGATAGTGTGTGAGCATATGTCAGGGTCCACTCCTTTCAAATCCTTGTAACTCCAAGCAAATACATCTCTGTATTCTCTTAGCAAGGCTATTAGCTCTTGTTCTTCCTCTTCTGTCAGGTCATGGCCTATGTACGTGCATCTCTCCTCTCCTTCTTCCAGAGCTACCACAATTTTCTTGGTGGTTTCTTTGTTATAATAGGCCTCCCCTGATTGCGCCTCTCGTTTAGGCATTCTGATCATGACTCTCCTGTCATCTATCTCATACTTCCTAAAATTTTCTGGGACCTCAAACAAAGATTCTTCCTCTTCTGGTGTGAATTCTCTCTTCTTTCTTTTCTTTCCTTCTTCCTTCAGGGTCACATGTGTGGCTAGTCTTACATCATTTGTAAGCTCTCCATACCTCTGGGGTTGAAATTCTACTTCATGGAAGTATTCTTCATCTGATGCAAAAGGTGGGTCCATAATGATTGACTCTAGATCGGAGTCACTCGCATCCTCAAATGCATCAGGGTTAGGTTCGCATTCTTCTAATACTGCCTCTCCCATGATTGGCTCTATGGAGAAGACTGAAATGTCATAGCCATCCTCATCATAGTGGGGTGTCCATTGTTCTTCATTGATGGCTACATCCATTGTTGCTAGGATTTCTGCCTAGCTGTGGGGTTCAAATTCCTCATCAGGAAATACTACAGGTGCATAGGCTGGGTCTTGAATGGGTCTATGTGTTTCGTTTGCACCTATTTCTCTGGCCTTTTCTCTTTTCTCCTCTTCTACTGCCACTTTGCACATCCATAAGTGGGTATCTTCATGCACCCATGAGGATCCTGATCCTATGGAATGCACCGATTCTGTATCATCTTTGGCTCTATGGATGGGATTCCATTGAATAGGAGGAACATCTCTATGAGAGTAATCTTTGAGATTCACTTTGGTCGTAACACCTAAGTGTTGTAGGTACAAAGAATTGGTTCCCCAATCCTGTACCACTTGCAACTGTCGCATAAAAGGTCGTCCCAGAATCATCTCATAGGCATGGTTCTTGCTAAAGTCACATATGGCGAAAGTGTGCTCAAACTCAACACCACAAGTAGTGAGAGTTATTCCCTCTAACAAGCCTAAGGGTCTCTCTATGTGACCATCAGCCATTTGCAATTTCATCCTTGTGGGCCTGAGTGCTGGTTTGCCCCAACGCTTCCATAGGGAAGTGGTGGCAATTGCAACTCCTGCACCTGAGTCCAAAATTGCCTTGGTGGTGTGCCCCTGGTAGGTAATGGGAAGATAGGTGTTCCCTTCTTCACCTTCACACATGTCTCCTATCTTATCCAAGGGTATTTCTGGCACTGTTCTCTGGGATCCTACCTGGGAACGAGGTTTTGCTATCTCTGGTACTTGTTTGGCTACATGTTTCCATAGTTCTGGCCTTACTTTGAGTAGCTCTTCTAAGGTGAGGTTGCACTGTACTTTAGTGTTTTTCACCACCTCTGTGTTCCTAGGTATGATCGAGTCTTCGTTTCTTACCATGACCGTGGGTGCTCTCATACAAGTAGATTTAGCTTCCCATGGGCCTGTGAAGTGGGGTAATTCTTGTAAAGAATTAGACTCAAAGTCTAATCTTTCCTGAGAGTGGGTGCTCTCCTGCTCCTCGTAAATGGATGGGATGTCTTGTGGGAATTGGTCGTGTGCAACATCCACAAGTTCAATGGGAGGAGGGACTTCACTTTCCTTAGCCCATTTGTCTTCTTGAATCTCTCGTAGGAATTCTGGTGTGAACCGATTCATAGAAGATGATGTGTCTGGCTCCGTAGAGTTAGGCACATAGGCTTCATGCACATAGGCTTCCTGGGCAGGAAGACTTGCTCCTTCACTTGCCTTGTCCTTATGTTGAGAGGCGGATTCCTTTTCTGATTGTGCAATCAGCTTCTCTATTATTTCTAGCAGTCCATCAAAGTGCAACTGTGTCTTTGCTGAACTAGAGACGTTAAATAGGCGACTGGCTTCAAACATGGTCTGAGCCAATTCCACCATCTTCGTGCAAATTTTGGTTCGTTCTAGCTCTAGTTCTGCTCTAGGGTAACATTTCTCATGATCGGTTACGTTTGGTCCTTCTTGGATTCTGGCCTGATAGGCTTTAAGCATCATATTAAGGTCCTCGGGAGTGGGATCTGCTAGGACTGATCCTACTTTTGGGGGTGGTGGGTTTAGGTGAGGCGGGTTGGAGGATGGCGGTTCGGATGGAGTTGGGAATGGTGGAGGTGGGGTAGTGTGAGAGGGAGTTTGAGATGTGAGTTTAGTTATCCTGGCCTTTGTTTCTCTGAGGCTTTCTTCGAGTTCACTCATCTTTTTTGCCCATTGCCTTTTCATTCTTTCACAACTATCTCTCCAAGCTCTAGTTCTTTTCTTTGTCATGCTCTCTGTTTCACTAACTTCTGGGCTCTTTTCCTGGCCTACCCCTTGGTTTTGCTGCAATGTTTGAGCTCTAGTGACTACCTGTACGGGTGCAGTGGAAGTGACACTTCCTGTGGAATCTACCACTAACCCAATAACGTTAATAGGAGTGATTTTTGGCATATTGTTAGGATTCTTAGGGCAGTCTCGTAAGAGATGCTCCTTTCCACATTCTTGGCAAAAGCCCTGGATCGTCAGTGACTGGGTTGTGTAGGTGGAGGCAAGGGACATTCACGAATGAGATGATCTCCCTGACATCTGTAGCATGGTCCTCTAGGGAATGGGGGTCTTACTTGTCTAGGTTGAGGTCTAGGGTTGGGGTTTGCATACATGACGTTTGTGTAATCTGACTCCCAACTAGGTTCATTTGGCTCTTCACTATAGTAGGACTCACCATGTTCTGGAGACTGCATGTAGTAAGCCTGGGGACTATCAACATGTGTAGAATCAAAGCTATGGTCACTCGGATCACTGTCTGATAGCAATGGGGTGACTGGGACTATGGCTCTGTTCGGATTTTCTTCAGCAGATGCATATTTCACTAGGATCACATTGGTTGGAGCAGGGGGTTGCTGCACTAGGACTGGTTGAGGTCTCTGCTGCCCTTGATAAGGTGGCTGATAAGTTTGCTGTGGTCTGTTGTATTGTTGTGGTGGGTACTGATTCTGGTATCTACCCTGTTGTGGATATGGCTGAGGGTAATTTTGCCTAACAGTTTGTTTGTTATATGGGCAGTCTTATGCAGTGTGGTTGGTGTACCTGCGCTCTATGGTGCAGTACTGGCTACTAGGATTCGCCTGGGGTTGGGCCATAATGGGACATACATTTGCCATATGGTCACCGCCACAAGTGTAACACCGCTTAACTGGGGCAAATCTCGGAATTTGTTTGCTAGAGACACCTAGTTTTTAAACTACCTTCTCTGCAAGTTCCTCAATGGATGTGGATTGACCAGATGTGAGGCTACTAGAGCTATCAGAATCCTTATAGATTTTTGATAGTTCTAATTCCTCACCTAGATTGTCCTCAATGTCTATGCACATGCGCACGCACTCTTCTATCGTTCTGGGGTCCTTCAGATACACATATGACCTGAGCTTGGTGCTCAACAATCCATCTAAGAACAAGGCCACTTGTTTGGCTGGTGTGGGTAACTCCGGCATCGGGCATCTCTCCAGGTACTGCCTAAATCTTCTTCCAGCTAGTCTGACCGTCTCTTGAGGTGTTTGTTTGAAGCTATGAATTAGTGAGGAAGTGTTGTGCCTGATTCCACTCTTAGAAAACTCAATGATAAATGCCTCTAAGAGCTGGCCTATGTTTCTGAAATGCCTCTCGTTTAGTGGTTGAAACCACGTAAGGGAAGTGTTCCTAAGGGTTAGACCAAAAGCATTATATTGTGTGAATAGGTCCTCTACCTGTTCAGCTTTCAATACTTGCTGAAATTCTGCCACATGGTCATAAGGGTCTCCCGTGCCATCGAAATAATTCTTCATGGACTTCACCAGTTGAGTTGGTCGCAGGGTCCTAGTGTGTTCTCTCGACCTTGGCAAAGGAAAATCGTCAGCATTCCCTTGATTCCATGGGGTTCTATGTCTCTCAAGTTCCACTCTATTCCTTTCCGTTCCCGTTCTTTCTCTTCCCAGGGAGTTGGCAAAACTTACCTCAGGTTTGTCTCTACTTCTATCTCTTTGAGCTCCATGAGCTTGGGAGGTCCCAGCTCCTTGGTGACCAAAGGACACATTAGACCTTGGTTGGGGAAAAACAAATTCACCCTTCCAAGTGTAGGCATGTCTGTCATGCTCAGTGACCATGAAGATTCTCTCTGATGCATTGTCTAGGTAGGTTACTTGGCCTGGGCTATCAGGGTCTTTAAACTCATAGATCGTGAGGGCACTCACTTCTTGAGGTTGAGCAGATTTATATCTCCAAAAAGCCTCATCGGTTTCTCGGTTTAAAAGCAGATCTATGCTTTTATTATCCTGTGGAATCCATTCTGGAGTCATGATTCTGGTCAAGATAGATTTACCCCGGGGAGTTCTCGGCTCTTTCTCTAAATCTCCTTGTTCTATATCACCCATGTCGGTCTCTGCAATCACATTTCCAAACTCGTCTGTTCTATTAGGAAGAGTGGTGACTACATAAATAGTCCCCTCTTTATCCAGGTATGCTCCATTCTCGAACTTGACTACCGGGTGTTCTAGTCCATGGGGTTGATCGGGGTTCCTAATCTGGACCACAGATCTTCTCAGTCCGTCTTCGTAGATGCGAGCACCTAGACGATTCGTTGTGATGTATTCCAATTGAGTCTTGTAAGGTCCCTCTGGCTTTTCTAGATAAGCCACCCCTGAACTACCTACTGGTCTCTCCATGTGATAGGACATCTCCGAATCACTTGTTTCTGATCTGGGAGTGTATGGGTAATCACTCAACTGCTGGGCCCAAGACCTGGCAGTGTGATTGACACTAGCTTCAGAAGATCTGAGGCTTTGTTTATCTCGGCCTAAGTGTCTGCCTGATCTAAGGTTCATATGCCTGATTTATCTACCCCCTTGGACCCAAGCACACTCTCGTTGCAAGTTAATTTGCACCAATCACTTTGTTCTTTGAGTTGAATATTATGTTTATGATCTTGTCTGAAATCGCGTCGTCAGGAGTACTTAAGTGAATTTCGCACTTGATAAGTGATCGACTCCAGTTTACCCTTTGTCCCTTAGGGTTTTCGCACTTAAGACCTATTTAATTCTTGCACTTGGTTGATTAATTCTCTTGGACTTGATTCATGCCTAACGTTGCCCTAATTAATTACCACACCTAAGTCGTACTTAGCCTAGGCTAGGAATTGACAAAGGAGGGTTGAGAGATCTTCCAACCTCAATTAGCTGGTTGACCAGACTGCTACACAAGCCCAGGAAGCCTTCTCCCAAGCTTGGTACTCACCCTTGCTAGCTTGCTTTGGATTGCCTTGAGTGCACACAATGTTCCTGCAAAAGCTCATCAGTCAGTATTGCTCTATTACCACAAGTAATTGAAAGACACACATCAATATTTTCAGTCCCCCCTGGAGTAACTCACTGTACCCCCTCAATCTTAGGACCATCTAGTCTCACCTAAAGGCCAACTTGAAAATACATGTTCTAAAACTCCACGTATGATTCTACAAAAAACCAGTCGAGGTCCACATAGGATTTTCAACAAGCTTTCCAACGAGACCAAAATCTCATCAATCGGAGTTTGTATGGTGAAGTTATGACCCTTCAGGCACTTAGGGGTCCAAACAGGCTTTCAGGGTTCAGGAAGTTCCTCCCTGGTTTCTAGGTCTTTTGCCCACTCCTAAGGCTCTTATATCCTCCCAATGTGTCCAAGATTAAACCCAAAGATACCTCAATTCAGTCAATTAATTTACTCTAAATTTTCATGCGTTAAGCCCATGTATCGCGATAGGTCGGGTCGAGGTGTTGCGATAGCTCGTGAGGTGTCGCGATAGTCCCAAGTGTCGCGATAGCTCGTGAAGTGTCGCGATAGGTCGTGAGGTGTCGCGATAGGTCGTGAGGTGTCACGATAGGTCGTGAGGTGTCGCGATAGCTCGTGAGGTGTCGTGATAGGTCGTGAAGTGTCGCGATACTCCCAAGTGTCGCGATAGGTCGTGAGGTGTCGCGATAGGTCGTGAGGTGTGGCGATAGGTCGTGAAGTGTCGCGATACTCCCAAGTGTCGCGATAGCTCGTGAGGTGTCGTGATAGGTCGTGAAGTGTCGCGATACTCCCAAGTGTCGCGATAGCTCGTGAGTGTCGCGATAGCTCGTGAGTGTCACGATACCTCGAGGTGTCGCGATAGCTCGAGATATGGTGAATTTTTCAGTTCTGTCTAATGATCCTAGGAGCTCTCAGCCTGCGCAGTGTCGTGGTGCACTCAGAAACGCGATTAGTCGAAGTTTTCGGAGTGTCGTGATAGCTCGAGCTCGACGCCTTGGGGACTGTGCAGACAGATTCCGTACCTGCTGAGCTTGCTGGAGATGATGATGGAGCTGCAACCTGCAAGAAAAATGCAAAAACACACAAAACAAGGACACACACGCTCGCTCTCTCTCAAACTCGCACACAACAAATGAGGGGAATGACGAGGAAGAGGGAATATGTAGTGGAGAAGGAGGTGGAGGTGGAGATGGAGAAGGAGGTGAAGATGGAGATGGAGAAAAATCAGAAATTTACCGACTACTTACCATTCCAACGCGTCCTCTCTACGTCTTACCATCACACGCTCGTCCTCAAAGCTCGAATCCCCGGCAACGGTGCCAAAATTTGGTGTAGCTCAGTGATGAGTAGCACCTCCTTTAATGTCAATCCGGGAAGACATGAGGATGGTATGAAGACCTTGAGCAAGTGAAGGCACAAATGTGTGAGTGAGAAGCACACTAACATGCACACACATACACACACACATGCACACACGGCAAGAACAAAGAGAGTAAGACAATGTAATCACTTCTATTGCAACCAAGTTCTCATACAAGCTCAAAACTACAAGAAGCTAACCCAAAAATGAGCTCTCTAGCTCTATTTATAGTTTTTGACTAGCTTTGGCCCTGTCCAGACCTAGTGTCTGGCCTAGTTAAAAATTAGGTTCTAGGGCTTATTTGAAGGCTCAAACGAGGTCTAAAAAATACGAAAATTGGTAGGCAACTACTTCTAAGGCTCCTCAAGCTCGAGGAATCCTCGGCTTGTACAAAATGGAGCTACAAAAAGGTGAAAATGGTATTTACAGGGGTTTTTAGTGATGAGAATCGCTTTTAAATGGTGTAAGGGTTTTGAAAAAAATAAAGGGTTGCCTTAGTGCTAGATCTGCTTGTATGCTCGTACTTGCCTCTTCTCGTATACTGCCAACACCACACCAACCAAACAAGTGGCTTTGTTATTAGATGACTTACTGAGCACCAAGTTAAGATCATATGTGTACTTGAAAGATCGTAGATCCATAGAAGATGTGTGTGTGCATGTGCATTGCCATAGACAAAAACTTGGGTGAGGAGTTAGAATTTTCCAGACTCTATAAGGATTCTGAGAGTTCTACTAGTCATACCTCCATAACCTCCATTGAGATAGATGAGATAGCTGAGCAGGTTGCCAAGAAGCTAGGAGTTCAAAATAGACAAACACCAAGGGTCACCTCATTGAAGCAATGTTACAACTATGGAGGGGACCACATGGCTAATGTTTGCCCAATAATGGCTCAGCCCCAAGGAAACCCTAATGCTCTATATTGCACCATTCGGATGAAATACACAAATCATACGGCTCAAGATTGTCCATACAACAGACAGGCTATCAGACAAAATTATCAACAACCTTACCAGCAACGTAGGTATCAAAATCAATACCAACAGCCATATAGCAATATGAGGCACTATATAGGCCACAACCAGTTCTAGAAAATCAACCACGAGCTCCTCCCAATGTGATCCGAGTTAAGTATGCAGTGGTAGAGGAGAACCTTAATAGAGCATTGATGCCACTAACCCCATTGGTCTCAGAAAATGACTCTCATGCTCATAGTTTAGACTACTCCCATGAAGATAGTCCACAAGCTTATTGCACAGAGTCACTAGAGCATAGTGAGGCTTATTCCTATCAATACGAGGCACCACTTATGGAACAATATTGAGAGCCAGAATACTCCAATGTCATGTACACGAATCCTAACCCGAGGTCTCACACAAGACAAGTAAGACCACAAGCCCCTAGAGCACCATGTTTTAGATGTCAGGGCGACCATTTCATTCACGAATGTCCCCACCCATCAACTCCGGGACAAGGTCAAAACATCACAATTCAAGTCCCATTAATGTGGTAGGCTTATTGGTGGATTCAAGTGCTAGTAGCAGTAATGTGGCTCCCATATAGGAAGTTACTAGGGCATAAGCCATACAACAAGAAAAACCAGTTGATCAATCAGAGTCAAGCGAATCAGGAGAGCATAGTAAGAGGAAAACAAGAACTTGGAAGGATACCAGAGAAAAAGCTAATCTGAAGTGGAATAAAAAGTTATCTGAACTAGAAGAAAGCCTGAAAGATGCAAAAACAAAAATAGAAGACATTGCATCTCAAAGCCCCTCTCATGTCGAAACTCCATCCACACCACCTCATTCCATCCCACCAGCCATTGTAAATAGATCGCAACCAGGGTATGTTCTTGTAGATCCGACCCCAAAAGTCTTGGACATGATGTTCAAGGCCTACCAGGCTCGACTTAAAGAAGGGCCAACAGCTCCAAACGTAGACAAGAGTTACCCTAGAGCAGATTCAAAGATTGAATGGACAAAAATGTGCATGTAAATGGTAGAACTAGCTCAGGCTATGGTCGAGACTAGTCAATGGTTCAATCAGAGAAACTCTATCAAGGCAGATTTGCATGGGCTTACTAGAAATATTAGAGCAATTGGTAAACAAACCCCAGGTTTCTTTACCTCCACAGGCTCAACCAATGATTCAAAGAGAAAGCTCACCACCAACAAAAGCTTACATTCGTGATTCCATAAATGATGGAACACCTCTTTCAATTCAGCAATACTCTCAAGAGTTCTTGCAAGAAATACAAGAGGAGAAACGAGCCAATGCGAAGGATAATTCCCCTCCCATTCCTGAAATTGATGGCCTTCATGATCAATTTCCCCAAGAAATTCCATCTATCTATGGAGGCCAAGCAAAGCAACAAGAAGAAGAAATCTTAGATTTTGAATCTAATTCTTTACAACAGTTGCTTCAATTCACAGGCCCATGGGAATCTGAATCTCTTTCAAAGCTCCCACAATATTGGTAAGAAATGAAGATTCAGTGGTTCCAAGAAACACTGATGTCGTGAAGAACACTAAGGTTTGATGTCATCTTATCATAGAAGAGCTGCTAAAAGTAAAACCAGAGCTATGGAAACATGTGAAGGATCATGTTCTAGAACTTGATTCCAATATGCCAAAAGCAGGCTCTAAATAGAAAGTACCAGAGATAGCTCTAAACAAAATAGGAGACATGAGTGAAGGTGAAGAAGGTAATACTTATCTTCCAATCACCTACCAAGGTTACACATCCAAAGCAATCCTAGATTCAGGTGCTGGTGTTGCTATTGCGACCACCTCCTTGTGAAAGCAATCGGGCAAACCAACGTTAAGGCCAACTAAAATGAAGCTTCAAATGGATGAGCGCCATGTTGAGAGACCTCTAGGATTGCTTGAAGGGATAACTCTAACCACTTGTGGTGTAGAGTTTGAACACACATTTGCTATATGTGACTTTGAAAAAAATAACATCTATGACATGATCCCAGGAAGACCCTTCCTACGACAATTGCAAATAGTACATGATTGGGGAACCAAATCCTTGTACTTACAACACTTGGGGGTCACCACCAAGGTCAATTTGAAGGATTACACCTTCAGAGATGTACCACCCCTACGGTGGAATCCTATCCACAAAGCAAAAGAAGATTCAATCTCTGTGCATTGTGGAAGTTCTCCTGACCCATCCTGGATGCATGAAGATACTCATTTGTGGATGTGCAAGGTCGCAGAGGAAGAGGAAAGATGCCTAAAAGCAAGAGAAGAAGGAACTTCTCAAGGAGAAAGACTAGTTAAAGATCCAACCTATACACCAATGATCTTTCGAGATGAGGAATTTGAGCCTCATGGTTGGGTAGAAATCTTAGCTACCATGGACATTGCAGTCAATGAAGAACAATGGACACCTCATTGTTATGAGGAGGGTTATGATATTTCAGTGTTCATGTGTTAGCCCTTATTGGAAGAATGTGACCCTAGTGATGTCATAGAAGAAGAAGAGAACGATGAGGATCTAGAGTCCATCATGATGGATAGTTGCTTTAACTCAAAGAAGCACTATTTAGAGGATGTAGGAGTGTTTAACCAAAAAGAAGAAGAACCTCTCACAAGCATGATCTCAAGAGACTTCTAGATCAAGTAAGTAAGAAGATACGAAGTAAGTAACTTTCAAGATCTTCTTTTTCAAAGAAGAACAAGTCTTTGCCCTTCTTGAAAAACAAGATCTTGGAAGTTACTTTCTTCATATCAACAAGTGTTGAGTGTGTGTGGCTCAGATGCCTTATGGCATATTTGGGAGTTAGTTAGTGTTCTACCACCACCATCTTTACTGATAGTCAAAGCGCATTGATAGTTGTGAGGAAACCGATGTTCCATGCTTGCACTAAGCACATTGAGGTGTACTATCTTTATGTCAGGGAGAGGTTCTCTGCTGGAGAGATCAATTTGGCATATGTACCCACACAAGAGAATGTTGCATACATTTTCACAAGGGGTCTGCCTAGGGGGAAGTTTGAAGCTTTCCGCAAAGCTTTGGGCTTACTTCCTTTTGTGGATCGATTCCACATAGCTTGGCACTCCTTTTACATGAGTGCCAGCTCCTTGTTCACCACATCACTCTGAGGGGGGATTTGTTGATATATTTTGGTAGTGATGTGTGTTAACACACTAGGACTGCTGGGACACTTTTTTCCCTCTTTAGGAGGTCTTTTCCCTTGGGTTGTATATATGCCTATAACCCTAACGAGTCACTTATCTTTGTACATTCTCTTGGTAATACATTCAATATTTTGTGTTGTGCTCGAAGTTTCTTCTTCTTCATTGTGCTATCTGTGTGCTTCGACATACCTCAAACTACAGCATCTAATCCTTCTAAAAGGAAGATTTCTTTCAAAGTTTCCATGTTTGCTTAGCAAGCTGCATCATTACTAGAGATGCAATCATGGAGCTCAACATATATCTATTGAACATCAAAGTTCAATTGATGCTAAGGCTCAAACACTTTTCTTTAATTTCTATCATCTATTGGGGTAGAATCTGCTGAGAGTTCCATGCTCCACCCTTTTGTCCCAAGTCCACTTTCATTCTCATGCAAGCACATATATCCCACATGCAAGGGAATTCTCCCAAACTCCATATAAGCAAGGCCTCCCTTCACTTCCAACAAGCTCATTCACTCTAGCTCTTGGCAAGAGTGCCCTCACTCTCCTCATGGAGTCCTCATGCTCATAGAGCATCTTATGTAAGTCATTTCCATTTCTCATTTTAATTCATTCATCATTTTTTCTTATCTTTTGTTCCTTCCTCCTTACTTTGATTAATGTATGATTAATAGTAGATTAGGAGTAGTTTCTCTCTATTTCAACATGGTATGAGAGCATAGGTTATTTTTGTTATAGTTCATGCTTTCATTTCAATTTTCTATTTGCCTCTTATTATATAGGGTTATGCCTTATTTTTTTTTCCTTCCCTCCATCCCGTCCCGTATGCTTCTTGAATTTATTTTTTTATTCCTCTGTTATGTTTTTCATTTGTGAATTGCTTTAGCTTCTAGTACTTTAGATTCTGTTTCAGCTTGAAAATCAAGTGCTTTTAAGCACTACAATATGCACTAAGCACATTGAGGTGTACTATCTTTATGTCAGGGAGAAGTTCTCTGCTGGAGAGATCAATTTGGCATATGTACCCACACAAGAGAATGTTGCATACATTTTCACAAGGGGTCTGCCTAGGGGGAAGTTTGAAGCTTTCCGCAAAGCTTTGGGCTTACTTCCTTTTGTGGATTGATTCCACATAGCTTGGCACTCCTTTTACATGAGTGCAAGCTCCTTGTTCACCACATCACTCTGAGGGAGGATTTGTTGATATATTTTGGTAGTGATGTGTGTCAACACACTAGGACTGCTGGGACACTTTTTTCCCTCTTTAGGAGGTCTTTTCCCTTGGGTTGTATATATGCCTATAACCCTAACGAGTCACTTATCTTTGTACATTCTCTTGGTAATACATTCAATATTTTGTGTTGTGCTCGAAGTTTCTTCTTCTTCATTGTGCTATCTCTGTGCTTCGACATACCTCAAACTACAACATCTAATCCTTCTAAAAGGAAGATTTCTTTCAAAGTTTCCATGTTTGCTTAGCAAGCTGCATCATTACTAGAGATGCAATCATGGAGCTCAACATATATCTATTGAACATCAAAGTTCAATTGATGCTAAGGCTCAAACACTTTTCTTTAATTTCTATCATCTATTGGGGTAGAATCTGCTGAGAGTTCCATGCTCCACCCTTTTGTCCCAAGTCCACTTTCATTCTCATGCAAGCACATATATCCCACATGCAAGGGAATTCTCCCAAACTCCATATAAGCAAGGCCTCCCTTCACTTCCAACAAGCTCATTCACTCTAGCTCTTGGCAAGAGTGCCCTCACTCTCCTCATGGAGTCCTCATGCTCATAGAGCATCTTATGTAAGTCATTTCCATTTCTCATTTTAATTCATTCATCATTTTTTCTTATCTTTTGTTCCTTCCTCCTTACTTTGATTAATGTATGATTAATAGTAGATTAGGAGTAGTTTCTCTCTATTTCAACATGGTATCAGAGCATAGGTTATTTTTGTTATAGTTCATGCTTTCATTTCAGTTTTCTATTTTCCTCTTATTATATAGGGTTATGCCTTATTTTTTTTTTCCTTCCCTCCATCCCGTCCCGTATGCTTCTTGAATTTATTTTTTAATGCCTCCGTTATGTTTTTCATTTGTGAATTGCTTTAGCTTCTAGTACTTTAGATTCTGTTTCAGCTTGAAAATCAAGTGCTTGTAATCACTACAATATGCAATAATAGTGCTTATAAGCACTCGAGTCCTTGGTGCATTACTCATATGATTTTTGAGAGCACATTTCTTGCTATCATTGGCTTCTAAGGCATTCTATTCAGAGAGCAACTTATATGAAAGAGCAACCATAGCGGATTCCTTCAAGTTATGTTGTGTACGTTCATAGTTGGTTTGAAGTCAATAGGACTCAAGTGACCTATTCTTATCAAGAGGAAGGAGAAAATTTGCTATCAGCTCATGAATGGCCATACTTTGCACATGGAAAGATTCGAATAGGGACAAAAAAGCTAGCAGCAGTACAATTCAAACTGGAAGGGTCTAATAACGGAGAATACGCTATGTACTCTTGCCCAAACAATGAAGAGCTGCTTTGGATCAAGACGTCTTGCTGGAAAGGATTTGACTCTACCCAATGCCAAAGAAAGTAGAAAGGGTGGCAATTGAAGAAGGGCATCATGGAAGGGAGAGTATCAAACCTGACACAAAGAAGATGGCTCTACTTTTGACCTGTGTGCAACGAGCTCGAGTGGCATGGCTGAAGTCGTGCCTAAAAAGCAATAAAACAGGCTACAACTTTCGGTTTTATGTGCAAGAATTTCATTGAAAGACTATCACGATGAAGCTCCTATGGAGCATGTTAGCTGAATATTTGAACAATTGAGGTAGGCATAATGAATCTTTAGTGCAAGTCAGACATGGAAGAGGAATGACCTGCACCAAAATCAACTCCCTCACAGAGTATGATAGCAGAGACTGCTACGGGTATCAAACTCTCTGATATGACAAGGATGCCATGGCCGAGCTTCCACGGAATCTTCACTCTATATGGAGTGATGGTGCAGATAGATGTTTATGCTCAGGCCAAGAGAGATCGACCCTGCACCAACTCTTTTATTGTCAACCACGGGACAGCCGCCATTAGCACAGTCAGATTGATTTGTGTCTGTAGAATGGATATAGATGGTCGCATCATTCAACCATAGCTGTAGAGCTTCAAGAGATTGGTCTTTATGTATATCAGACTCCGAAGACACCAATTCTGGGAACGTGCTCACTCCAAAGACACCAATTCTGGGAACGTGCTCACTGCGGGCTAAGAAGGTAGATTAAAAGGTCACTCTCGAGTCTCCACTCAAATTGTCGAATCTCACGATAGCCCACATGGTGGAAAAGATCTCCACTGGCTGTACCTGCGCTGGCTCCACTATGTACAAAAAGAATGGGTAGCAAAAGTTGCACTACAGTCGGATGTCAGCAAATTTTGCGGGCTGACTGAAGCAAAACGCATTCGTTGCAATGATATCAGTTTATGTCATCGCTTATGACATGTATGTCCTCATAAATTACGCCGTCTCCTGAAAAGTGATGAAATTGCAAAATGTGGACATGGCACATGCCCACATCATGACACATGAATTCATACTTTACTTAGCAAGGTTCAGTGAACCTGATTTGGACTAGCAACGTTTTTCTCTTACGTCACGTGAGAATCTTATGGGATGGCTTGCATCGTTTTGTCCAGAAGTTATACTTGGTAATGCAAATTAGAACTACCCTACTATATGCAGGCTCACTCAAAAGGTTGAAGCCTCATGTTGTAACACACATCTTTTTGTGATGACACACATATGAAACTTATAAGGGATTAGACACCACCTTAAGTAGTACTCAAGGTAGGACCTTCCCAAGGCCATCATATGAGTAATCTTTCTATCTCTTCAAAGATATTGAGTATTACGGTGCTCTAACTCATTTCAAGCCCCATGTAAAGGGATTAGACACTGCCACAACAAAGTGGTAAGACCTTCCCTATGGCTTGAACAAATGACACTGAAAGCCCACTACAAGGCCACGAAGCTCACAAGACAAAGGCTAAACCAACAACAAAAGACCCAAGAAAAGAAAAATGCTCAAAAGGTGGCAAATGGTTCCATAAACACTACCTACCCCATGTTGTAAACCCTTGTACATGTCTAGGGATCCCATATGTCCCTAGATCCCATTAAAAACCACTTGGATCCCAAATGTCCAAGTATATGTCTTGGAATCCCGTATGTGCCAAGATCCTAGGGATGCCATATGTCCCAAACTTGGATCCCATATGTCCAAGTTATGTCTAAGGATCCCATATGTCCTTAGATCCTAAAAACTAAATGGACTAAGTGATCCCATATGTCACTAGTCCCCCATATTAAAAACAAAAGGGTCATCACATGGAGGGGGGGTGTTGAGAGTTCCATGCTCCACCCTTTTGTCCCAAGTCCACTTTCATTCTCATGCAAGAACATATATCCCACATGAAAGGGAATTCTCCCAAACTCCATATAAGCAAGGCCTCCCTTCACCTTTAACAAGCTCATCCACTCTAGCTCTTGGCAAGAGTGCCCTCACTCTCCTCATGGAGTCCTCATGCTCATAGAGCATCTTATGTAAGTCATTTCCATTTCTCATTTTAATTCATTCATCATGTTTTCTTATGTTTTGTTCCTTCCTCCTTAGTTTTATTAATGTATGATTAATAGTAGATTAGGAGTAGTTTCTCTCTATTTCAATAGAATCAAGTGAAATCATTCACTTAAAAGTGCTCATGGAACTAGGGAAGCTTTTCTTATTTTATCATCCTACTTGGATGCATGAGAAATTACACAAGAAAGTTTCAATTTTCTTTTTAAACTTGACTTTATGATTCTCTAAGTATCTCATGGACTTAGAGTCATCATAAAACTTATAAGTTTCCAAGTAGTCATGTCTTCTTGCTCATCAAGTTGGCAAGAAAATTGAATGCTTGAATTGTTTATGCTTACTTTTACTAAGCAATGCATCTAAGATACTTAATGGAACTCATCATTAAATATGCAATACCTAAGTATCACTTTGGGAAAGAATGGAGTAGTTACTTGAGTTGCAAGGTAGCTAATAACTTTGCAACTAATTAGTTTTATGTCTTCCCAAATGTCTAACTTGAGCTTGAAAAAGTACTGTAAATACTAGGAAGATACATTCATTCATTTACTTAGCAAAAAATCATGCATTGTTATATGAAAATGCATGTGCTTGCATGCATGTGTTGGCATGTTTTTGTTTTCATGCCCTAAACTAAATCAAGCAATTCTTGAGCTTGCAATGCATACATATCATGCATCCATGCACAAACTTACTAACTTGGCTTCCTTTAAAAGATATAAACAGACAAGTGCACAAGCTTGAGTGCATCAAATTCCTTTTCAAACAAGAAGTAGGCATGTGTTGTGCATGAAAACAAACTTTTGAAAGGAGAAATGCACAAATACTCATTCATTTACATGCATGAAGTCGAAATGAGGATTCATGGATGCAATCAAGCACTTGATGAATTCTCCAATACATCTATGCTTGTCCATTTTGTATTCATTTATCGCTCAAAACCCACATAAAAATTATAATAAATAAAGACTTATACTATGCTTCCATAATAATTAAATGCAAGCTACATGAAAGCAAAGAGCAAAGCAAGCATTGAAATCAAAACATGAACTTGACAAATACTTATCTTCAGATCAAGCTATGTCCTTCATTTTCCATGAGAAGAGACATTCTCCACCCTCATTAGCTTCAATACCTTTGCTTCATTCTCCACATATGAAGTGGAAAGGTCACCTCCTTTGAACCGGGCTCTAGAGGTATATGCACAAGAGGAGGGACTCTAATTGGAATTTGAATTTGGGTTCCAAATTGGATTTGAATCAAATGAAAATCTGGCTCCAAAATCAACTTCTATTTCCACTTGTAGGGAAGGCTTGTTGCACAATTTGATGAGAGAGCTTCAAAATGGTGGAGATAAATCCCACATTCGAGAGCAAAAAGCTTATAGATGCTATGGCCTAGGGGGCCTATTCACAATCTGCTTGAAAGTGGAGATATCTTGTACAACAATGTGGTTAGCATCCTCATAAGCTTGCAGACTGCAAAGAAATAGGCGATCGTTTTGATTCCGATCGACGGTTAGTAGGGATCCAATGATGAATATCTCCTTAACACTAAGTTGATCTTTTGCTCTCCTCTAGCTAAGCTCATGTGCCTGCACCCGTGAACTTATTATATGTATTTTTTTCACAACTTTGGGTGCACTATTGTATAGCCGATTTGGTTGATTTCCATGAGATACATGGATATATGAGCTTGCTTTCATGCCGTAGATGTGAGTCAAGTCTTACGTCACCATGTATGACCTGAATACTTGTTACAACACTTTTCCTTTGTAGAACTCTATGGAAAGAACTTCAAGCATGGAAACTATGGTCTAAGCATGTGAAAAAAAAATAAAATCCGAACAACTTCACACATGAAAAGGATCACAAAAATGCACACGAAAATGAGAACATTTCTCATTAAAACTAGCCTAGAGTGAAGAGGATGATGAACCATCAAGGTCACCATGGAAGCTTGCCTAGAGCTTTGATACCAATACAAGAGGCTCACCATTAGGACCACCATGTAATAGAGAGATGACTGTTATCCCAACCATATGCCTCTTATATATCTCTCTCTAAGTGATTTCCTTCTTGGGTAGATGGGTTCTAACCATCCATGTGTCGGCCATGTAACTCCATGCGTGCCAAGTGTCCTAGTTAACTAGAGTTAATGCAAATGGATGCTTTTAGAAGGTTCTAGATCTCTTTGGGAAAAGCTCTCTGCCCATCCTCGCCATGGGGGTTGAACCCAAGACCTCCTCCTTCACACCCTTGAGACTTAACCACTAGACTAAGTGGATCACTTGTTTAGAAAAGCGCATGATGTTCTACGTAAGTCTAGTGTCGAGATTTTTGGTCATACACACGAGTGACCAAATGGTATCCAACTTCATATATGTCTGAATTCGCAAGACCCTTAGATTGTAGAAGTACGTTATTACAATTCATATCATTTGCTCTAAGGGTGTTGTCTACACATTCCCCTTGAGTGGCTTATATGTGAACCATTTCCATATACATGTGTACATTTTACTCTTGAGTTGGCTAGAGGTTTTTCCACATGTAATCACATAAACATGAGAGAAACATATGTGAAGCTATATATTAATTAGGGATTAACTCATATATCTCACTTCATTTGCTCTCGTATTGCTCATCATTGTTCATTATCTATAAAGAGAGAAATCGATTCCAATCATTGTGTCTCTTCTTGTGTCGATCTTCTTGTTTGATCTTGCGTGTGCATCTTTGAGTCGTTCCTCACTCTCTTCCACACCCAACAAGGACTTTGGTTCATCCCTCATGATTGTGGTGGGATTTTATTTTTCATGAGACTTGTAGATCCTTCTAGAAGCATCCAACTTAAGTAAACTTCACTTGAATCAAGTTGATTGGGGCACATGGTGAGTTAACCACTAGTAGACTTTAGAGATGGAGGCACTTGGTGAGATGTTCTGGACATGCACATGACAAGTTGAGATAACTTGAGTTCTAATACTCAAGTATAGATCTATATATGAGATGTTTGGGAGGCGAAGAGCACCTCTTCCCTATGGTGTTTTGAAGATAGTGTTGTTCAAATATCATGGATCATCAAGTATCACACATAAGTGGTAGCATACCAATATGATGTTTCTACTTTTCATACAAAATCTAGCAAGATAAGAAATTCTACATGAAAGTAGTGCGTTAGGACACCTTAGTATCCTTTTCTAAAACTATTGTTAACCACGACCAAATTGAAATTACCTTTCAATCATACTCTACAAAAAAGACACCTCCTCTAAAATCACAGTTGTAAGCATGTCTTTGACTTTAAACACTTGGATCCACAATTAAAATTTGTATAATCTCATGAAAGATTCTTGCTAACTTCAAGTGACATAATCTTTTCCGTACATCATGTGCATTATAAATTTAGTAATTTTATAATATCACTGTTGATAAAACTTCTCCTTTCCATTTCATATTGATAAATTTTCCATTCTTTTCTATCACATGGTGGATGTTTCCACTAAATGTAAGAAATTAGAGCTCATTGGTTGGAAAACTTGAGACGTAATCAAGTAAAGTTTCTCTAAACTCAAAACGCATTCTAAATTTGAGAGTAGACACAATAAAGTGCATAAAACATGTACTAATCTTACTATGTTGACAAACCTATGTACCTAGGATTCCAGAAGTGTTTCACTAGTATGTGCTACCTCTTTACAACAAGTGATTGTCTATCTATATTATTTTCCCATTATATAAAGCGAAATGGTCATATATCCAGAAATCACAAACCCAAGAAAAAAAAGGATTCATGTAAGATCTTAGTGAGAAACGTCTATTGAAATTGACTTGAATGCAAACACAATTTTCTAGAAAAAAGGATTATAAGAAAAAAAGTTTCACAAAATTATACCTTCACTATTTCACTAATTTCAATCATGCAACAAACACTTTTTCCTTAGCAAAAAACGCACACTATAACTCATGGATAATTAAGAATTCAAGGTAGAAAACACAGTTATAGGATTTGCAATCTAGATTAAGTCATGAAATATCCTTTTTTTATTGGAATGATATTCAATTATATATTTTCTCACTTTTAAAATATTATTTCACCTAGAAATGGATGAGTTTTTGCTAAATTGTTGAACTTTCCACAAAGGCTAATTTTTTTGCTTACTATTTAGGAGGGATGCCTTAGAAGATTATCCATTAAAAACGGATTATTTTTTGAAAAATTAAGTGTTCTTCATGTTTCATGTCTACATTACTTATCTATTATTCTTTATCATTATTTAATTTCATGTTCTTTTTTTCTTTTTAAAAACTTGGCCCCCTTAATTCATGTCATCTTAGACATGAATGTATTTCTTGGTGTTTTTTGGATGAATAGGCAATGGATGCATGAAATGATGGAGTTTAAATGGTCTTCACTTGAACTTCTTCTCTATTTTATAAGAATTCGTTATGGATTGGTTGAAAAAGTACTCAACAAGTGCCTCTTGATCTAAGCTTTGCACCATCCACGGTATTGTGCCTTTAAAAGATAATATTATTCTTGACATGATGTGGGATTTTTATGATTAACTTGACGTGATACTCCATGTATAGTTGAGCACCCCAAATAGCCATGGTGGTGGAGTTCTTTACTTAAGGAATATATGCCACTTTTGCAATAAGGGGTTGGCAACATAATATAATTTGGGATGTATTCATAAGGTCAAATGCCCTTTTTCGTAGGCATTTGATGAGACCATGAATACAAGACAATTTTGAAGCATACACATTACAAGGGTAGTTATATCTTGATGTGCAGAAAGTTAAACAAAGACCATAAATATAGAGTACAATGTCTTTGTGAGGGTAGTAGCCTTTAATTTGGGCCTTAAAAATACAAAATGGATAAAAAATATATGGAATAAACATCAAAATCGTCTTTGGACTACATACATGAAGCCTAAAACATACATAAATATACCATGTTGGACTTAGTCTAGCATTATACTATGGTCCACTAGTCACCCATAGACTAAGTTCTAATTGGCCTATGGTCCAATTATACTAAGGATCCAATTTGATACACTATGTGAGAACACAAGTGGATTCATCTCAACTTGATAATGTAAGAAGAAGTTACAACTAAAACAAAAACAACCTTGTAAACTACGTCATTACATACATAGGTAGTGAGCAATGGCTAACTACAATAGAAATATAAGCAAGCAAATGGATACCTTATCAGTGGGGGCTATGTGTAGTAGATTCCTAACACTCTAAGCTAACTAGCAAAGAGAGGGCTATTCATGGGCATGCACGCATGACTTGGATTCATACATATATAGGCTAACAAAAAGTATTTCTTCACTTTAGGGGGAATTCATCAATGGACACTTAACCTTTTGGAGAGCTATGAATTAGGAAAGTGGTTGAAACTTCTTTGTTGAGAAAATAAAACTCCTAGAAAAAAATATATCTAGCAAGATATCACAAGAGTAACTAGCCTAGACCACCAAAGGAAAAAAAATAACACATATTCACCCATCCAAATCCACCCATATATATACATCTAGGCCAAGGGGGTGCATGTCCTTAGGCTCATCTAAGTGTCCAACCTAGTTTCCCTCATGTGGACACTTTCCCAATGACCTTCACATGCCCTCTTATTCATCAATGGTTATCACTTAGAGAAGCTTCTCTCATGTACACCCCAAGGTGGCATTTAGAGAAGCTTCTCCCAAGATGAAGGTTCCTACTTTGAGGATAAATCAATCCTAAAAATCACAACCAATCAATTGGGATCTCATATGAATAAGTAACCCAAGGGTTCAAACCAAGGGTTTAAGCCAAAAGTTCCAGCATGTGCCAAGGGGGGGCTTGTGGGATTCAAACTCATGACCTACTGTAGCTCAGTGACGAGTAGCACCTCCTTTAATGTCAATCCGGGAAGACATGAGGATGGTATGAAGACCTCGAGCAAGTGACGGCGCCAATGTGTGAGTGAGAAGCACACTAACATGCACACACATTCACACACACGCGCACACACGGCAAGAACAAAGAGAGTAAGACAATGGAATCACTTCTATTGCAACCAAGTTCTCATACAAGCTCAAAACTAGAAGAAGCTAGCCCCCAAAATGAGCTCTCTAGCTCTATTTATAGTTTTTGACTAGCTTTGGCCCTGTCCAGACCTAGTGTCCGGCCTAGTTAAAAATTAGGTTCCAGGGCTTATTTGAGGGCTCAAACGAGGTCTAAAAATTATGAAAATTGGTAGGCAACTACTTCTAAGGCTTCCCAAGCTCGAGGACTCCTCGGCTTGTACAAAATGGAGCTACAAAAAGGTGAAATGATATTTACAAGGGTTTTTAGTGATGAGAATCACTTTAAAATGATGTAAGGGTTTTGAAAAAAAATGAATGGTTGCCTTAGTGCTAGATCTGCATGTGTGTCCGTACTTGCTTCTTCCCGTGTGCTGTCAACACTCTCCCCCCCCTAGCGTCTGTCGCCTCTGACAGACCTCTGCTCCACTGTTTGATCAATGTAGTTCTGCAGGAGGCCGGTTGCCACTTCTTGTTCCTTGATGCGTAGTCCCCGAACCAAGTCTCTCTGGAGGGCCTCCCAATTGACGGCACCCGGCATGTTCGGTTGTGGCGTTGTGTAGAGTTCTGAGTGCATCGTTTGTTCACACGCGAATAGATGTAGCAGGTGGGTTGGCCGTGGTGCGAACACTTCGGAGTGTGACTCCCAAAACCCCGTGGTGAACATATCATCAAAGGTTTGATTGTAGCAGGCAGGGAGATATCTTATTCGTGCATGCCATGCGTAAGCTACTCGAATGCTAGGGGTCGTGCTCATGTCATAGAGCAAATCATAATTACCGTTGATGAAGCCCGGGATTGAAGGCTGGATGTTACGTACGTTTCGAAAGGTCTTTAGGACCACTTGCATCATGTCCAAAATTTTGAGCATCATTTGAGCAGCGACATCCGGCATGGGGTGGAGGCGTGGCATCCAATGTCTGATAGTGGCTATCATGTATGATACTGTAGGTGTGCCGGTTGGGGGTGCGATTGCAGGGTAATTGAGCCATTCTTTACAATTTGCGTTGTTCTGAACCTTGATGGCGAAGGCCTTCCATGATCTTCTTCTTTGTACTGGCCCATAACAGGGGTTATACTTCAAATGCATGGTAGCGTGATCCCATGTTCTCAGCATTTCCGGGTATGTTTCCAGTAATCTTTGCCTCCAAGTAGGTTGAAATATCGCCCCTTTTCTGGCTGCCTCTGGGATGTCCTCTGGTTCGAACTGTGTTGCGAACGAGGGGTACTTGTTGGTTATGCGTTTGATCTCAGCATTGTAGTCCGCCAACAATACAAAATAAGGTTTGTATTGTAACTCTGAGCTAGTTATCAACCGCCTAGGAGCCAAGTTTGAGAAATATTCAGACTTGAGTATGGTCTACTCTATGGTTTTCATGGCTAGCATCTGAGTTGCAACACGCTCTTCGTGAGTGTGGCCCATCTCCTCGACCTGCTTCATCCATGCTGACGGGGGCTCCTCATATGTATCCTGTCCCTCTTCAGTGATCCTGCCACCTGGAAGAGGTTGTGGCTCATAAGTATCTTCGAATGTTTCCTCCACTG
Source organism: Ceratopteris richardii (assembly GCA_020310875.1). Taxonomy (NCBI): domain Eukaryota; kingdom Viridiplantae; phylum Streptophyta; class Polypodiopsida; order Polypodiales; family Pteridaceae; genus Ceratopteris; species Ceratopteris richardii. The sequence goes on from CM035444.1 coordinate 86,002,233, forward strand.
GAATGACTACTGTGTCTTCTTCGATGGTTTGATCAGGTGGAGAGGGAGGTCGTTCATACTGTAACAATTTAATTTTTAGTTCTGCCACCTGCTGCCGTAGCTCAAGTACCTCATTGGTTACTGATAATTCTGGCTCTGGTGAGGTTGCAGCGTTGGCCATCTCTTTAGGTTCTTGTTGGTGTGGTGCTGGCACCTGGGCTTTCTGTAGGTCTTTGACTTGGTCAGCAAGCTGATCATGAGCTTCTAAGAGAGTGGCATAGGTTTCTAATATTTGTTGTATATTCTCTGAGGGGATGGCTTGGAATTTAGCAGGGTCGATGGGTGCCCCTGGAGTATTTTCCATGGCTGCTTCGAGGTTGTCTTGATTCTGTTGCTGTAGTCTTTTGTTTTCTTCTTGGGCAGCCGCTAAATGGCGTCGGAGTAGGGCCATGTTTCGTTGTAGTCTAGCGTTACGGGCTAGTTGATCTCTAAGTTGATCTTCCGTTGCCCTACGCTTCTCTGTATGTGTGGACTCGAGCTCCACCCGGTATTGTTGGAGGGTGGTCACCTCTTGCTGTAACTCCGTATTAGACAACTCCAAGGCAGTGACACATGCCTGGAGGTGGGATGACAATGTATAGAGCTCCTTATTGTTTTCTTCTAATAACTTGTATTCCTGTTTAAGTTGGGCAGCCGCTTCGAGCATGGTGTCGAGTGCATTACTAAATGAGGTGGGTGCAGGGGTGAGGGTGGACGATGCAAGGGGTCGGGAGATGGGAAAGGGAAAAGTGGATGTTGTGCCTACCATGTCTGGCAATGGTGATGTGAGTGACGTGACACGTGGTGATGTTGGAAGAACCGTGGTGGTGGGTGATCCTGTGGATGGTGAGATGTCCATGGGATCGGACATGAGAGTGTGTGATTCGTGCAGTGTGAATACAGGAATGGTGGGTGGTGTGATAGTGGTGGCAGTGAATGTGGCGGAGTGGGGTTGGGAGAGGGACTTTTTATTATAATTATCCACCTGTTGGAGTATATTTACAAGGTTTGTCCAGAAAGATGGTTGTGTGATTTGGGTTGAGCATGAGGCGGTTACTAGGGAAGTGGTGGATAGGGTTTGGGTGTGGGTGAATGGGAAAGGATGGGATGAGGTCTGGCTATTGGCAAGTGGTTGTCCAAGGGCGGGGAGATAGGAAGGGTGACCTATTATGGTTTGATCGGTGGCAGGATGACCGGTGTGAGGTTCAAAAATTTGGGTGGAAGTGATGGATGTGGGTAATGGGAAGGATGTAAAAACAGAGGTGTGTACAATGGTTTCATGAGGGTTGGATATCAGTTGTTCCGAAAGACTAGTGGAAAGGGGTTCTGAGGGTTGAATGGGAGGTGGCGGTGGAGATGGTACCTGTGTAATTACATCTTGTTCGTCAATGGGATTTGCGCTCATCATGTGAACATCCTTGGAAACTGTAGTAGGCAAGGCTGTAGAGACCTCCATTTGAATCATTTTCCCTCGTCGTGGACGTGTATCAATCCTTCGTTGATCATAGGTAGGGTTTTCCTGATAGACCATTGTCCTCAATGCTTCCCCGATCCCACATGTCTCAGCCAATAGGTTCAATGATTCCACAAAATGTGAGTCGACATTCTCATTTTGAAGCATTTGATTCACTAGGGCTCTATTCGCCTCTTCTGTCATCTTGTGTCTTCTCTGCACCTGCTTGATTGTCCTGTATAGCCGTCTGAGTTGTGCTGTGTAGGCAGGGGCCTCCTCTTCACTGTCTTCGGGGTCATTTCTTTGTGCACCTTCATGAACTTGTGTGTTCGGGTCATGAGGATGTTGTGTCACTTCTTCCCCATGTACTCTGCTCGTCTCGCCCCGTGGCTGTTCTCTTTGGACTGATGCACCCGGATCAACATTGTTAGTGGAATCTTCACTGTCTGATAGGGGGACCGTCTGCAGGAATCTTTCAAAATCGAAGTTTGGATCCTCTGTGAAGGTGGCCATAGATGCAAACTCTGCATCGGTAGGTAGTGGAGGGGCGGATGGAACGGGTTGTACCACCTCCCCAGCTTGAACTCCTTGAAGATGGATCGTGAAAGGTGTGACCTGAGCTTCTGGTCGGGGAGAAGCTTCGGTCGTGGCTTCTTGAGGGATCGTTACCTGGGAGAGAGATCCACGCATTCGTTTTGCAGGCTGGCTCCCTGACTTCCGCCCTTTGAACAACTCCAATTGTGCATACTTTAAGGCTCTGGCAACTGGCACATCATATGCAAGACATCTATAGATGATTCTTGTAAGCGCACAACAGCCATGCAAAGTGGGCTTTCTCACTCCCCGCTTGCCTGCCTCATACACTTGGTCTAAGATCCATACCGGCATCTTAATGGGCAAGCTTCCAGTCTCTGCTAGATATAGCCCATACCATATTTTCTTGTGAGGTTGAGTGAAACGGTCATGAGCGGGGAATGCGAAGTGTTGGAGGCACATCCGCAAAGGTATGGCGATGTTGGGGGTGAGGGCGCACATTTCTTTTAGCTTCTTGATTCTATTGCTTTTCATCGACTCAGGTATCAAGGGGTCGCGGTCAGAAGGTACATGCGTGCCATACATCTGAAGTGCTTCCCTGATTAAAGTAACATTCAATTCAAACTTCCTCATTTCCTCCAGATTTGACAAGGAGGGCACCCAGAATGTGCCTGAATGATCTTTATCCCCTGTCGGCTTCAGCGTGGCAATTAGGTAGTAGCACCTGAGGAAATCGGGTTTAGGCAGAGCTGCACTAAAATACGTTTGTAATCCTGCTTTCTGCCAGATATCTTGAAGTGGAGCTGCATTTTGCAATGCTTCGAATTCTCGTGAGAAGAACTGGAAGGTCCACCACACTCCTCCACATTCCATCTTGGATTCCCAGATGTGATCCGCGTCTCCCAAATCTCCTGGCATCTCATTGAACCAGTGAGAATGCCCCTTTACTCTTTCGGTTAGGCCATTGGGTGGATCTGGAATAGGAATTCTCCGCACATTCACGAACTCTTGAGGCCGAGCTGTTGGTGGGGCCTCCACTGGCATGGCATCCCAATTGATTGGAGCACCAGAGCCTGCCTGAGAGCTTGTGCCTGCCGCTGTTGCCATGAGAGTAGGTTGCTTATCTGCTGGAAGAAGAAAGGCACATTAGTGTTGCATAGGAAACAAGATGTAATGGTGTTCCCTTCACAATACTAACATGACAATCCCGGAGGTCAGTGGTTAGTGGTGAAGTGTTTGTGATAGGTGTGAGTGGTGATTAAAGGTCAGTGTCATCCTAGATGCATACTTTGGTTATGCAATGGGCTCAAAATGCTCCTGTGTTAGTGTGGACGGATTTACAGAATGGGGTCAGGGGGTTTAATACACAGTTTAATTCTCCAAACTTTGATAGAGGAGTCGTAGCTCTTAGAGTTAAAGACAGGTGAAGATTTCTGGATGAGAGTGTGATGTATTTGGGACCTTTTGGGTACCCATTTCCAGACATTCCTAGGGTTGATGGGAGTGGAGACAATGAGAGGTGTAGGTATCTTTTCATTTTTTGAGTAGTTGGCCACGAGTGTTTGTGAATGTTGCTTCATCCTAGTGCCTGAAGGTGAAGTAATTTGAGCTTGTAAGCAGGCCTTGGGCACCCATATCTGTCTAGCATTAGGGATGGCCTTCATTGACCGCTTAGGAACCCAAATAGAAATGGTATGCCTAGGGGTTATCTTAGAGGGCTTCGTCACTTTGTTCCTTGATGGTGAGGCTCGTTTCTTGTCTCCTTGAGAGTCTGCTATTAGAGTTGTGGGTCTTCCATCCTTGCGTATCCAGATCTGCTTTGCGCCACGAGATGCTCCATGTTGCACGGGTTGGCGCTCCTGCCTCTTGATCATCAGCCTCCTTTGTGTCGAGTGATGTTCGGTCTGCTCATTTAGAATCTTCTTTGGATCAGTTAGGAACTCCTTATTGGCTCCTGTACCTTCAGTAAGATTGACAATCCTCTGCACCATAGAAGTTTGTACAAGAACAGCATTGTTATCTTCATGTGGATTCCTGGAGGGACCAGGAGTTGGTGCCTGTTCTATTGGTTTGAGTGCTTGATTTTCTAATTCAATCGTGAGACGGCTTTGGCCTACCCAAGCCTGAAGAAGTCCACTTCTTAGGTTGAGGTTGACTGCGTGGTCATAGATCCAGTCTTGGCCTAAGACAAGAGGTTCGGTCAGATCCTCGTCTTCACACACTAGCACTTTTGCTGGCATGAGGACCTCTTGTATGTAGAGGGGAAGATCCACCTCTCCCATGCAAGGGGTTTCAACGCCTCCTAATCCTATCAGGTATGCTTCTAGGGGATTTACCTCCAATTGCAGCAGCTGGCAATAAGAAAGCCGAACTACACTTGTGGCTGCTCCTGAATCAATTAAGGCTCTCACGCTTGTTGTGCTGTCTCGTTGTCCTATTTCTAGGGTCACAAAAGGTCGTCGGTCCACTATCTTATGGGTACGTTCACCTGAAGCCTCACACATGGCCATGTGATAGCCTGGAGACGCTTGAGTGTCAGTCATAGGCTGATCCCTCCCTTGTCTCCTCAACCTCATTCGTCTGATACGCTCTAAGGCCTCTGCCTGAGCTTCTTCTCGAATTCGTTTTTCCTCCTCTTTACGTTGCTTAGCAGTATTGAGTCGACTTAGCATTTCCTCCGTGAGGGGTTCCTGATACAACTTGACTCTGCATCCGCTAATATAGTTTGGGAGAACATCCCCCTCTAGAGTGGCTAGTTGTACTGCTCCACTCGTGGAGATCCTATTGATGATCATAGGGCCGTAGCCTCTCTTTTCTAGCTTCCTTGCGTGTTGTTTCAATGTGTAGACTAAAACTAGATCTCCTGCGTTTAAACCCTTATCCTTCACATGGGCATCAAAGTATGCCTTCTGTCTCTTCTTAGCTGCATATATCCCTGCAGCTGCTCTCAGTCTGGTTTCTCCTAATCGTTCAAGGTCAAAAAATCTAGAGGAGAGTTCATGACCCGTCCATTCGTGCTCTTGTGCTACTTTCAATGTAGGTATTAAGAAGTCCAACGGTAGCACTGCGTTTTGGCCAAATACCATCTGAAAGGGGGTGGCTTGGAGTACCGTTTTGTAGGCGACTCGGTATGCCCAAACAGCATGGTGTAGCTGTTTGTCCCAATCAGAGCGTTTATTGTTCACTAATTTTGTCAATACATTGCATAGGATCTTATTGGTGCTTTCGGCTTGCCCATTGGCTTGAGGGTGATAGGGGGCAGACTTCTTATGCACTACCAAGAATTCTTGGAGCAGATTTTCAATAACTTCATTCAAGAAGTGAGTGCCTCTATCACTAACTAGCTCTATGGGTAGCCCGTATCTTGTGAATACATTCTCAAACAAGAATTTAGCAGTTGTCTGAGCGTCGTTCTTCGTTGTGGCTTTTACCTCTACCCACGTGGTTAGATAATTCGTGGCAACGATGATATACTCAGCATGGGAACCCTTAGCTGGGGGATTGATAGGACCTACAAAGTCTATTCCCCACTTAGAGAATGCACGTCCGCCCATCATAGGCTTCAGTGGCATCTCATCTCTGCGTATAGGATACTGGGTTCGCTGACAAATCTCACACCTCTTCACATAGGTATGTGCGTCCATGTGAAGGGTGGGCCACCAAAATCCTGCAAATAGAATTGCTTTGATCACCCTATCTGGACCAAAATGTCCTCCTGCTACACCCTGGTGAGCTGTTTCCAAGATCTTTAGGTATTCACCTTCATGGACACATAGTCTCAGGTAACCATCCTTACCCCTTTTGTATAAATTATCACCAATGATGGTGTAATCCAAGGCTTCTTGTTCCAAACTTCTTTGCCTGGCCAAAGTCATATCTTGAGGAAATGTTTTCGTCCTCAAGAAGGATACTAGGGGTTCACTCCAATCAGGCACTATGGACACTTGATAAAGAGTGGCATGTTCCACAGGTGGTTTAGTGCAGCAGATTGGGCATTCCTTGCACAACTTCTGGACATCCGCTTCCATGGTCGGCCAATGCACTCCTAGTCTCCTCAAGGTCTGTAGGGTTCGTTGTTTTGAGTAGTGTTGCTCTAATGCACCTACATGTGCTAATTGCAACCACTTAGCGTACTCGTCCTCTTCTACACAACAAGCCAAGATTCCTTGATCCGTGTGCTTGTACATACTTCCAGCCATGATGTGGTACTTTTGAGCTTTGACTACCTCCTTATCCTGTGTGTTTACTATTGGATGATTAGGTCCATATGTAAGTATTGGCACTAAGGGCTTGGCACATTGGGGCACCACTTCCAAGTTAAACAAGTAAGCATCAGGTAAGTCATCTGACACTCCTTGTGGGGCTTCTCCTGATGTGAGCCTTGAGAGATGATCTGCTCTTAGGTGAGTTCTGCCCTTTCTCACTACTACCTCAAAGTCATACTCCATTAGTAAGAGAAACCATCTTACTAATCTGCCTGTATTACATGGCTTGTTCACGAGATATAACAATGCTTGGTGATCAGTAAAAAATTTAAACTTATTTGCAAGCAAATAGTGTCTAAATTTCTTGACTGCATATACCATGCCTAATCCTTCTCTTTCAGTAGTGGTATAATTTCGTTCAGCTGCGTTCAACTGTCTACTAGCGTAGGCAATGGGAAGATCCATGTTACCTTCGCCAGTAGGTTGCGCGAGTACACACCCAATAGCATAATTGGATGCATCCACATGAACATGGAAAGGCTTATTCCAATCTGGCGTGGTCAAGATTGGTGCTGAACATAATCTTCGTTTAAGCTCCTGGAAGGAGTTCTCACATTCATCAGTCCACTCAAAATTAGTCAGAAGTCCGTACATGGGCTTTGCAATGACGGCATACATGTGAATGAATCGTCGGTAATAACCACAATGCCCCATGAAAGCTTGTACTTCCTTGATATTCCTTGGCCTAGGTAGCTCTGCTATGGCTCTCACTTTCTCTTCATCAGTAGATATGCCATTCTTTGACACTATGTGTCCTAGAATCTTGCCTTGCCTGACCATAAAAACGCACTTTTCTGGGTTCAGGCAGACCTGATATTCTCTACATTTGTCAAAGATTTGTCTGAGTTCAGGAATATGGGTTTGTCTAATATTGGAATGAGCACAAAGATCATCAACATAGACTTCTAAATTCTTCCTCAGGAACTCCTTAAACACATGGCACATTAATCTCTGGAAGGTAGCTGGTGCATTGGTAAGCCCAAATGGCATTACTCTGAAGGCAAAAATGCCCCATTCTGTGGCAAAGGCTGTCTTATGCTGATCTTCCGGAGCTATGGCTACTTGATTGTAGCCCGAAAATCCATCGAGGAAGCTGTACACTTCCTTGCTTGCTACTCGTTCTAGGAGATGTTCTGTGATGGGAAGCGGATAGTTATCTCGAATTGTGGCTGCATTGACCTTCTTCAAGTTAATGCATACACGCAATTTTCCGTTCTTCTTGGGCACCACCACAATGGGGGATACCCATTCAGTGTGCTCAATTTCATAGATAAATCCAGCTTCAACTAGTCTATCTATCTCTTCCTTGATCTTGGCAGCGTAGTTATCGTTATATGTATAAGGCTTTTGCTTAGAGGGTTTAGCATCTGAGGTCATGGGGATAGTGTGTGAACATATGTCAGGGTCAACACCTTTCAAATCCTTGTAACTCCAAGCGAACACATCTCTGTATTCTCTTAGCAAGGCTATTAGCGCATGCTCTTCTTCCTCTGTTAGGTCATGACCTATGTATGTGCATCTTTCTTCTCCTTCCTCGATGGCGACAACTATTTTCTTGGTGGTTTCCTTGCTATCATAGGCTTCTCTTGCTTGTGCCTCACGTTTAGGCATTCTTATCATGACCCTCCTGTCATCTATCTCATATTTCTTAAAATTTTCTGGGACCTCAAACAAAGATTCTTCCTCTTCTGGTGAGACTTCTCTCTTCTTCCGTTTCTTTCCTTCTTCCTTTGGGGTCACATGTGTGGCTAATCTTACATCATTTGTAAGCTCTCCATGCCTCTGGGGTTGAAATTCTACTTCATGGAAGTATTCTTCATCTGATGCAAATGGTGGGTCCATGATGATTGACTCTAGGTCGGAGTCACTTGCATCCTCAAAGGCATCAGGGCTAGGTTCGCATTCTTCTAGAACTGCCTCTCCCATGATTGGCTCTATGGAGAAGACTGAAATATCATAGCCATCCTCATCACAGTGAGGTGTCCATTGTTCTTCATTGATGGCTACGTCCATTGTTGCTAGGATTTCTGCCCAGCCATGGGGTTCAAATTCCTCATCAGGAAAAATTACAGGTGCATAGGCTGGGTCTTGAATAGATCTATGTGTTTCTTTTGCACCTACCTCTCTGGCTTTCTCTCTCTTCTCTTCTTCTACTGCAACCTTGCACATCCATAAATGAGTGTCTTCATGCATCCATGAGGATCCAGACCCTATGGAATGCACAGATTCCGTGTCATCTTTGGCTCTATGGATGGGATTCCATTGGATAGGAGGGACATCTCTATGAGAGTAATCCTTGAGATTGACTTTGGTCGTAACACCTAAGTGTTGCAGGTACAAGGAATTAGTTCCCCAATCCTGTACCACTTGCAACTGTCGCATGAATGGTCGTCCCAAAATCATCTCATAGGCATGATTTTTGCTAAAGTCACATATAGCAAAGGTATGTTCAAACTCGACACCACAAGTGGTGAGGGTTATTCCTTCTAGCAATCCTAGGGGTCTCTCTATGTGACCATCGGCCATCTGCAATTTCATTCTCGTTGGCCTGAGTGCCGGCTTGCCCCAACGCTTCCATAGGGAGGTGGTGGCAATTGCAACTCCTGCACCTGAGTCCAAAATTGCCTTGGTGGTGTACTCCTGATAAGTAATGGGAAGATAGGTGTTCCCTTCTTCACCTTCACACATATCTCCTATCTTATCCAAGGGTATCTCTGGCACTGTCCTATGTGATCCTACCTGGGAACGAGGTTTCGCTATCTCGGGCACTTGATTGGCTACTTGTTTCCACACTTCTGGTCTAACCTTAAGCCACTCTTCCAAAGTGAGATTGCACTGCACTTTGGTGTTCTTCACTACCTCTGTGTTCCTAGGTATGACTGAATCTTCGTTTCTTACCATGACTATAGGTGCTCTCATACAGGTGGACTTTGCTTCCCATGGGCCTGTGAAATGGGGTAGTTCTTGTAAAGAATTAGACTCGAAGTCTAATCTTTCTTGAGATTGGGCACTCTCCTGTTCTCCATAAATGGAAGGAAGGTCTTGTGGGAATTGATCGTGTGTGTCATCTATCAGCTCAAAAGGAGGAGGGACTTCACTCTCTTTAGCCCATTTGTCTTCTTGAATCTCTCGTAGGAATTCTGGTGTGAATCGATTCATAGAAGATGATGTGTCTGGCTCCGTAGAGTTAGGCACATAGGCTTCAGGCACATGGGCTCTCTGGGTAGGAAGACCTGCTCTTTCACTAGCCTTGTTATGGTGTTGAGGGGCGAGTTCCGTTTGTGATTGTGCCATTAGATTCTCTATTCTTTCTAAGGAGGGGGGGCTGTCTGGTTCAGTGGAATTGGGCACATAAGCTTTCGGTGGGGGATGGGTCATGTTTTTGCTTGCTTTATCTCTTTCTTGATTTTTTTCTTCCTTGGCAGATCTTGAAATTATGCCCTCCAACTTCTCTAGAAGTCCATCCAAGTGTAATTGTGTCTTGGCTGAGCCCGAGTAATTGAAAAGGCGACTGGCTTCAAACATAGTATGAGCCAATGCGACCATTTTCGTGCAAAGCTTGGTTCTTTCTATCTCTAGGTCAGCTCTAGGGTAGCACTTGTCATGATCCGTTACATTTGGCCCTTCTTGGATTCTGGCCTGATATGCTTTAAGCATCATGTCTATGTCTTCAGGAGTGGGATCGGCTAATACTGATCCTACTCGGGGTGGTGGGTGGGATACGTGGGGTGTATTAGAGGGTGGAGGGATGGAGGGTGATGGGGATGGTAGCGGTGGGAATGTGTGAGAGTGCGGTTGAGATGTGATCTCTATGATCTTTGCTTTGGTTTCTCTCAAGCTTTCTTCAAGTTCGCTCATCTTTTTTGCCCATTGCCTTTTCATTCTTTCACGACTATCCTTCCAGGCTCTCGTTCCCTTTTTGGTTATGCTCTCTGTTTCACTCACCTCGGGGCTCTTTTCCTGACCAACACCTTGGTTTTGTTGTAGTGCCTGGGCTCTTGTGATCACCTGCACTGGTGCACTGGAATTCACACTCCCTGTGGAGTTTACAACTAACCCAACAACATTGATAGGAGTGATTTTAGGCATGTTATTAGGGTTCTTTGGGCAATCTCGTAGGAGATGTTCTTTCCCGCAGTCTTGACAGAAACCCTGAATGGTTACTGGTTGAGGTTGTGTAGGGGCAGGCAGTGGACAATCACGTATAAGGTGATCCCCCTGACATCTGAAGCATGTTCCTCTAGGAAATGGGGGCCGTACCTGTCTAGGTTGAGGTCTAGAGTTGGGGTTTGTGTACATGACATTAGCATACTCAGGTTCCCCACTATTTTCACTTGGGTCCTCATAATAGTATGACTCGTTATGCTCGGGTGACTGCATGTAATAAGCCTGTGGGCTATCAATATGTGTGGAGTCAAAACTATGGTCACTTGGATCACTGTCTGATAGCAACGGGGTGATTGGGACTATGGCTCTGTTCGGATTTTCTTCAGCAGATGCATATTTCACTGGGATCACATTGGTTGGAGCAGGGGGTTGCTGCAATAGGACTGGTTGAGGTCTCTGCTGCCCTTGATAAGGTGGCTGATAAGTTTGCTGTGGTCTGTTGTAGTGTTGTGGTGGGTACTGATTCTGGTATCTACCCTATTGTGGATATGGCTGAGGATAATTTTGCCTAACAGTTTGTTTGTTATATGGGCAGTCTTGTGCAGTGTGGTTTGTGTACCTGCGCTCTATGGTGCAGTACTGGCTACTAGGATTCGCCTGGGGTTGGGCCATAATGGGACATACATTTGCCATATGGTCACCGCCACAAGTGTAACACCGCTTAACTGGGGCAAATCTCGGAATTTGTTTGCTAGAGACACCTAGTTTTTGAGCTACCTTCTCTGCAAGTTCCTCAATGGATGTGGATTGACCAGATGTGAGGCTACTAGAGCTATCAGAATCCTTATAGATTTTTGATAGTTCCAATTCCTCACCTAGATTGTCCTCAATGTCTATGCACATGCGCACACACTCTTCTATCGTTCTGGGGTCCTTTAAGTATACATATGACCTGAGCTTGGTGCTCAACAATCCATCTAAGAACAAGGCCACTTGTTTGGCTGGGGTGGGTAACTCCGGCATCGGGCATCTCTCCAGGTACTGCCTAAATCTTCTTCCAGCTAGTCTGACCGTCTCTTGAGGTGTTTGTTTGAAGCTATGAATTAGTGAGGAGGTGTTATGCCTGATTCCACTCTTAGAAAACTCAATGATAAATGCCTCTAAGAGCTGGTCTATGTTTCTGAAATGCCTCTCGTTTAGTGGTTGAAACCACGTAAGGGTAGTGTTCCTAAGGGTTAGACCAAAAGCATTATATTGTGTGAATAGGTCCTCTACCTGCTCAGCTTTCAAGACTTGCCGAAATTCTGCCACATGGTCATAAGGGTCTCCAGTGCCATCGAAGTAATTCTTCATGGACTTCACTAGTTGAGTTGGTCGCAGGGTTCTAGTGTGTTCTCTCGGCCTTGGCAAAGGAAAATCGTCAACATTCCTTTGATTCCATGGAGTTCTATGTCTCTCAGGTTCCACTCTATTCCTTTCCGTTCCCGTTCTTTCTCTTCCCAGGGAGTTGGCAAAACTTACCTCAAGTTTGTCTCTACTTCTATCTCTTTGAGCTCCATGAGCTTGGGAGGTCCCAACTCCTTGGTGACCAAAGAACGCATTAGACCTTGGTTGGGGAAAAACAAATTCACCCTTCCATGTGTAGGCATGTCTGCCAAGCTCCGTGACCACGAAGATCCTCTCTGATGTATTGTCTAGGTATGTTACTTTACCTGGGCAGTCAGGGTCTTTAAACTCATATATTGTGAGGGCACTCACTTCCTGAGGTTGAGCAGATTTATATCTCCAAAAAGCCTCATCGGTTTCTCGGTTTAAAAGCAGATCTATGCTTTTATTATCCTGTGGAATCCACTCTGGAGTCATGATTCTGGTCAAGACAGATTTACCACGGGGAGTTCTTGGCTCTCTCTCTGAGTTCCCTTGCTCTATATCACCCATGTCGGTCTCCGCAATCACATTTCCAAACCCATCAGTTCTATCAGGAAGAGTGGTGACTACATATATAGTCCCCTCTTTATCTAGGTATGCTCCATTCTCAAACTTGACTACTGGGTGGTCTAATCCATGGGGTTGATCGGGGTTCTTAATCTGTACCACCGATCTTCTCAGGCCATCTTCATAGATGCGAGCACCTAGATGATTAGTCCTGATGTATTCCAGTTGAGTCTCGTAAGGTCCTTCTGGCTTTTCTAGATAAGCCAACCCTGAACTGCCTACTGGTCTCTCCATGTGATAGGACATCTCAGAATCACTTGTTTCTGATCTGGGAGTGTATGGGTAATCACTCAACTGTTGGGCCCAAGACCTGGCAGTGTGATTGACACTAGCTTCAAAAGATCTGAGGCTTTGTCTGTCTCGGCCTAAGTGTCTGCCTGATCTAAGGTTCATATGCCTGATTTATCTACCCCCTTGGACCTAAGCACACTCTCGTCGCAAGTTAATTTGCACCAATCACTTTGTTCTTTTGAGTTGAATATTATGTTTATGGTCTTGTTTGAAATCGCGTCGTTAGGAGTACTTAAGTGAATTTCCGCACTTGATAAGTGATCGATTGCAGTTTACCTTTTGTCCCTTAGGGTTTTCGCACTTAAGACCTATTTACTTCTTGCACTTGGTTGATTAATACTCTTGGACTTGATTCGTTCCTAACGTTGCCCTAATTAATTACCACACCTAAGTCGTACTTAGCCTAGGCTAGGAATTGACAAAGGAGGGTTGAGAGATCTTCCAACCTCAATTAGCTGGTTGACCAGACTGCTACACAAGCCCAGGAAGCCTTCTCCCAAGCTTGGTACTCACCCTTGCTAGCTTGCTTTGGATTGCCTTGAGTGCACACAATGTTCCTGCAAAAGCTCACCAGTCAGTATAGCTCTATTACCACAAGTATTTGAAAGACACACATCAATATTTTCAGCCCCCCCTGGAGTAACTCACTGTACCCCCTCAATCTTAGGACCACCTAGTCTCACCTAAAGGCCAACTTGAAAATACATGTTCTAAAACTCCACGTATGATTCTAGAAAAAACCAGTCGAGGTCCACGTAGGATTTTCAACAAGCTTTCCAACGAGACCAAAATCTCATTAATCGGAGTTCGTATGGTGAAGTTATGACCATTCAGGCACTTAGGGGTCCAAACAGGCTCTTAGGGTTCAGGAAATTCCTCCCTGGTTTTTAGGTCTTTTGCCCACTCCTAAGGTTCTAAAGTTATACCAAGGTGCCTAAAATTAAGCTCAACTACCCTTCCAATCACTCAAAAATAACCCTAAATTTTCATGCGTTTAAAGGCCGTGTATCGCGATAGGTCGGGTCGAGGTGTCGCGATAGGTGGCGAAGTGTCGCGATAGCTCGTGAGGTGTCGCGATAGCTCGTGAGTGTCGCGATAGGTCGTGAGGTGTCGCGATAGGTCGTGAGGTGTCGCGATAGGTGGCGAAGTGTCGCGATAGCTCGTGAGGTGTCGCGATAGCTCGTGAGTGTCGCGATAGGTCGTGAGGTGTCGCGATAGGTGGCGAAGTGTCGCGATAGCTCGTGAGGTGTCGCGATAGCTCGTGAGTGTCGCGATAGGTCGTGAGGTGTCGCGATAGGTCGTGAGGTGTCGCGATAGGTGGCGAAGTGTCGCGATAGCTCGTGAGGTGTCGCGATAGCTCGAGGTCAACGCCTCGGGGACTGTGCAGACAGATTCTGTACCTGCTGAGCTTGCTGGAGATGATGATGGAGCTGCAACCTGCAAAAAACATGCAAAAACACAAAAAAACAAGCACACACACTCGCTCTCTCTCAAACTCGCACACAACAAATGAGGGAAATGACAAGGAAGAGGGAATATGTAGTGGGGAAGGAGAAGGAGGTGGAGATGGAGAAGGAGGTGAAGATGGAGATGGAGATGGAGAAAAATCAGAAATTTACCAACTACTTACCATTCCAACGCGTCCTCTCTACGTCTTACCATCACACGCTCGTCCTCAAAGCTCGCTCCCCGGCAACGGCGCCAAAATTTGGTGTAGCTCAGTGACGAGTAGCACCTCCTTTAATGTCAATCCGGGAAGACATGAGGATGGTATGAAGACCTCGAGCAAGTGACGGCGCCAATGTGTGAGTGAGAAGCACACTAACATGCACACACATTCACACACACGCGCACACACGACAAGAACAAAGAGAGTAAGACAATGGAATCACTTCTATTGCAACCAAGTTCTCATACAAGCTCAAAACTAGAAGAAGCTAGCCCCCAAAATGAGCTCTCTAGCTCTATTTATAGTTTTTGACTAGCTTTGGCCCTGTCCAGACCTAGTGTCCGGCCTAGTTAAAAATTAGGTTCCAGGGCTTATTTGAGGGCTCAAACGAGGTCTAAAAATTATGAAAATTGGCAGGCAACTACTTCTAAGGCTTCCCAAGCTCGAGGACTCCTCGGCTTGTACAAAATGGAGCTACAAAAAGGTGAAATGATATTTACAAGGGTTTTTAGTGATGAGAATCACTTTAAAATGATGTAAGGGTTTTGAAAAAAAATGAAGGGTTGCCTTAGTTCTAGATCTGCATGTGTGTCCGTACTTGCTTCTTCCCGTGTGCTGTCAACACCTACTGGCTAAGAGTATGATGGGCTAACCACTTGCCCCGAAAGCCATGGTTGAGGATTACTTCCTAATCCTACCTCTTAGTGTGTGGTTCAACCATATCCTACCTATCATATCTTGAGTCTAACACTCTCTTCCCCTTCTAGATATCATTATCCTCAATGATCAATCCTTGATCTCCCCTTGAATAGATGCCCTCACCCTTGCACAGTCTCTTGAACCTTTTTCTTCTCAACCTTGGTCTCTTGAACCCTTGCTCTCAACCTTGGTCTCTTGAACCCTTGCTCTCAACCTTGGTCTCTTGAACCCTTGCTCTCAACCTTGGTCTTTTGAACCTTGCCTTTCCGCTTCTTGGCCACTTGCCTATGGACTTACCTTGTTCGCAACCTTGGTCTATTGAGCCCTTTGTTCTCAACCTCAGTATCTTGAACCTGGTTCTTACCTATGCTAGATATCTTATATCCTCAATCTAGTGTGTTCATTATCTCCTTCTCTTTCTCTCTTCTTCATTCGCTTTCTATGTCTCTTTCTTCATCTCTCATTTTCTCTTACTCCTTCTCTTTGTTTCTCTCTCTCTTTCTCTCCTTCTTTTCTTTCTCTTTCTTTCTCTTTCTTTCTCTTTCTTTCTCTTTCTTTCTCTTTCTTTCTCTTTCTTTCTCTTTCTTTCTATCTCTACTTCTTCTCTTTCTCTCTTCTCTTTCTTTCTTTCTTCTCTTTCTTTCTCTCTCTCTCTCTCTCTCTCTCTCTCTCTCTCTTTCTCTCTCTCTCTCTCTTTCTTTATTTCTCTCTACCTTTCTCTTTCTCTCCCTTCATTCTCTTCTTATCTCTCTATCTCTTTCTCTCTTTCTTTCTTTTTCTTACTCTCTCTCTCTCTCTATTTTGTTAATATTTTAGAGCAAAAAATGAAAACGAAAGCATACATGATACAATATTGTACTAGTTGGATAGGCCACAGTGTTGTCGAATAGCAGGTGAGGGTTCAAATCCCGAGACTAGCAATCAGGTGTTCTTGTGCATCCACGATCTTAGAAGACTCTTGAATATGATTTATTGCATCTTGTTTTGCACCACCCAAGGATGCTCAAAGTTTGAGCTTCACACAAGCCTCCAAACATTCCTTTTGAGCTGCATGCGAATCCCTTCACGGATGATTAAGATGAAGATGCCCTAAAATAGCATCGAATCCTCCCCTTTTTGCAAGCCAAAGATTCTTCTCCATCTCCATCAAGCTCTCCCCAAGGTTTCTCTCTCCCTCATGCTTTGATACCAAATGTTAAAGTTGAGAATGATATGGTTGGGACTCACCTCCCAGCGTATTTATAGCCCTTGCCTAGTCACCATCTAGAGTTCTCTCTAAGGTCCCTCTACTCATCTGGCCATCATGAGTAGGTATCTCGTATGAACTCTCTAGATTTTGGCCTTGGCTATCCCCCAAACAAGGAACTTCTCATTCCTCCAAGCATGTACATCTTTGGAATATAATAGGGCTAAACCAAGGTTAATATACATCATGTTCTATCCCTTAGAATCCATATATTTACTTTTCAAACCCATGATTTATTCAACATTCTTCCCCTGCAAAACATCTTCGTCCTAAATAAATGTGTTGAATTATAATATGTGGACTATTTCCTGTGCATCGTGATCTATACTCTAATCATAGGCATTCCTCTCTTTAGATTTCTATCTCCTATTGAAATAAAGGCTACTTCCTTTCTCAGACTAAAAGGGAAAAATCATAATCCCTGGCCAAATCACTTTTGCTCAATCCAAATGGATGTTATGCATGCCTTGTACACATGGACTAGAGAAACTGGTGGATTGCTCTAGTGTTCTTTGCTTAATTTTTTCCCTTTGGCACTTTTACAAATATCAAGCTCCATAAAACTTACATTTAAATACACCTTTTGCCTACCTAAAAATGTAAAATTTCTAGGAATATACAATAGAAATCCTACCTCTATCTTGAAAGGGCAAAAAACTAGATTCATCTTCCACATTCAACAAAAAGGAGAGGAATCCTCATATGTTTTCATGTTTAAGTTACTCTTCAAATGTGCTTTATTGTATTATAGGAAATTGTTAATCAAGTGAAATCTATCAAAATGGGTAAATTTAACTCTTACATAATCATGCCCAATACCTTGAATGGATATACTATATTTTCGATTCTTGGCAAGTTAGTTGGACTTATACTAATCAATTGAATTCTCTTGAAGCATAATGTTCAAGTATTCTGAGTAATCAACAATAAACCCAATTTTGAAAATTCATTGTTTGCTAGAAAGGGTGCTTATCTTCAACGTCCTTGAGTTTCCCTTAATATGGATCAACCCGTGGAACATTTTCTTGTTCTTCCATTGGCCCATCCTTTTTGAAAATCTTGGTCTTCAAGCTTATATAGATTGAAACATTATAATCATGTCTTAGGAATTGGAATTACTTGGCAGACCATTCATCTAGTTCCCTACCCAAGTTCTTTATTCATCTTAGCTTGGTAGAGTCTTCCAAAGAGAAAAATACTAACTATCTTGAATCAATATTGGTTCATACCATGTACAATCATCATAGTTCAAAGGTCACCAATGCTGAGGAACAAATCTATTTTACTTAATAAATTCCTATAAATCCCTAGGCTTATTGAGTAATATTATTTATCAAAACATCAATATACATTTCTCCTTAGTGATGAAACGTACTAAGAACAATTTCTCTCCCAAATGACTAGCAGAGAAATCATTTGAGGACCAAAGGGATTAGAAAGAAAACATCGGGTATATAAACCTAGAAGAGAAGTAGCAAGTGTAGGGATGATAAATATAAACGTAAGATTTTGAGAGACTAAGTGGGACCTCATCAAAGTGAAGAATAAAAAATGGAACAATTTCCCTGAATCAAAATGTAAAAAAAGCATTCCACATGATTTTGAGTTTTCTGGGGACTAAGATAACAAAAAAGTTGCATAAAATCATTAGAAAGGATCAAATATTAAAACCTCAAGATATTTTAGACAAGATTATTTCCCAAAGTGATACCATGAAAAGAAATCATTTGGGCCAAAAAAAGGAATGTTGAGTGTTATTTGAGCATCTATGTAAAGGAAGATGGAACAAAATTAAAATTAACTCCCCACGCCAAGGAAGGGAGTTGGAACTAAGATCTAAGTTAAAATTGAACACAATGATTTCCCTAGATAACTTTGAGTAGAGAAATCTTTCAACACAAAATCTAGAAGCCAGACACTTTTGAATTTCAAAAAGTATTGGAAAACGAGTAGAATCCCCTGATAGAGAAAGAAGCACTAAATTCTCATCACAAAGGCAAACTTTCTAGAATGATTTCCTTAGGTATAATACACATAGACATCTTTCAAGAGAAAATTAAGGGGAAAGTTACAAGAGAAAAGTTGGAAAGGGGCATTCTTATTAAGTGATCTACCCAAAAGATAAGGAGACAACAAACTTTTCACAAAGAAGGAAAATAGACTCAACAACTTCCATGAGATGTTTTTAGTTAGAGACATTGTTTTAGTCTAGAATTGGAAATTCACACAATTTTTTGGCTTGAAAGAGAGTGGATAAGGGATAAAAATACTAGGCAGCATATCCAAATGGAAAGAAACACCAAGTTACTTTCAAAAAAGGAATTGTACACAAAACATTTTCCCTAAGCTTTTCATTTAGAGAAATTGTCCTAAGTAAAGTAAGGTTAAAACTTGAATATTTGAGTAAAGAGAGGGCATTTCCATTAAAAAAAAAAAGATTAAGGGGAAGTCAAACTCAAGAGAATATTTACTCAAAACTACTTCAAGTAATAAATTTAGGATCAATGATTTCCCTAAGTATTATAGTGCAAAAAATTACCTTATCAAATATTGTAGAATTTTGAAACTTGTGAGTTTAGGATAAACTACAAGAGAGACAAAAGTCATAAATTATCACCCTAAGAACTAGGAGATCCCTAAAATTCCATAAAAAGGATAAAGTATTAGCCAATGATTTCCCTATATAAGTGACTTCCCAAGAAAATCTCTTATTGAAATTTAAGACCAAAACTCATGATTGTCATCAGATAAGAAAGGGAGTACAAGAATAAGGGACGTGACATTAGAATCCAAGAATTATATCAAGATAATTCCAAGAAAAATGGAAAAATCCCATAAAAAAACTTCCCTAGCCAAAGGGTGGTATAGGAAAATTGTTCTTCCGTTTTATGGCTTCTTAGAGGCACAATGGTGAATCTCATTGATTGGGGGACTAAGAGAGGAGTTATGAGATTGCTTCCACTAGTTAGTCATCTATAATCCAAGAGAAACACTAGAATATATCCAACAACTTCCTCACTCAACCAGAGGAATTTTTGGGAGCAAGTGAGCCAACTAGGAGTAAAGTGGTGAGACTAAGACCCCCAAAGTGGTGTTATCACATGCCTAAGAAAAAGACCAATAGTTATCACTTAGCAATTTCAACAAAATTCTCAATTTTAACTTGAACCTAGACTTCCCAAGGAAATAGTTGGTGGACTTTTTGGGTTTTAGAGAACCTTCAAGGTGAGTTCCCATACAAGGAGATACGTAGAGCATTAAAGGACTATCATTCGTGAAGAGTTCTCAAGAAAAAACTCAAAAAACAAAATTTCTCAAGAAACTATTTCACTTAGCCCTTAGGTAAAAGCCCATGTGGTAGTAGAAGATTTGAAGAATGGAGACCATATCAAAGTAGGCCTTCATCAAACATGATCATTTCGAAGATAGAAACTAGAAAAAAAATGAATGTGGATAACCTCTCAAAAGTAGGAAGATTACAAAACACTTTCCCTATCTTGTAGGGGAATTGCTATGCATTTTAGGGAATTTAGAGCAAGGGTGAAGACTAGAGGAACCCACCAACTGTAAGCTTACAACAAGGGAAAGAATTTCACACTTGGTGCTTTCAAGCACATAAAAAGTCAATTTGTATAATGATTTCCTAGAATCAGTAAGCACGTTCCTTGAGGAAAGAGGCATTGAAAACAGACTTTGAAGCACAAGGATGCTTGGATCAAGTTGTATATACGCACATGAAGGGTCTCATAGGATTTCTCTCCTAAAAAATTAAGACCATCTAATCCATATTGATATCTAATAACCTCCCTATTTGATATAACAATTCTGGAGTAACTTTGATGTTGGCCATTCATGGAAAAATAAAGTCCTTGATTATTCTTTGCCTCGTTGGAACATGTCTACTTTGAGTCACTTTATGAAGCATAAAGTGCACTCATTCCCAATCTTAGCAAGGTAGTACAAGAATCCAATGATTACTCTTATCTTGGGTGTAATTAGGGAATGGCTTCACCTAGAGGTCTCAAATATTAGGCTAAGATTCGGATCGTCAAATCCTTTCCATTAGAAAATCAAGGCCAAGCAGTTCATTTTCACAAGGGAGAGGAGTTACTTTTGTATCTGAACCTGTCACTAGGGTTATGACCAAGAAGCTAAGTTCAAAGGAGTGAAGAGCACTAGTAATAGAAGGAACTTGCATTGTGGAAATCAAACGGTTAAGTTGTTTATCTGGTTGGAATTGACTAAGTACTTACACAAAGAAAAACCAAGAGGGATATACTTTAGTGATTATATGAGTGCTTTAGTCAGACTAAATCTATGTAAATACACTCCAAAGATTGTACATCATAAGTGTAGGACTTCCTACTATCCAACTATTCTTTCTTTGGGCATGCAACTTTGCTTTAAGTGTTTATATTGTAAATTTAGCCGATTAATGAAGTGGTAATCAATTTGCGCTACTAGACTTTTGAGTGAGGTAGTTATAATACATTATAATCATAGTTTAAAATTTTAGGTGTTTCGCTAAGATAAAAAAGAAGTGGCTTTATCTTTAGATACTCCAAAGTTATCTTTTCTCTTTGGATGTAGTTATATGCAAATATTTAATCTAGTATGCCTAGGTGGGAGAGCGGATAGAGGTAACCATGTGCTAGCCATGGCCTTTGATAGGTGGTAGGGGATAAAGCGGATTATACATGGTGGAACTATATGCTACACACCTTCTACTAACAAATGGACCCCAAAGAATTATCCGCTCCATGGATTGGCATCTTATATGTATATTTTGCCATCAAGTCAATGTGCTCATGAGTGAGTGTGCATGCCTCATCTGCATAAACACCAACTTTTTGTTTGCTATTTTATTGCACATTTATTCTCATATGTCCATATGATGGTGGGCATTTGGAAATAAAATCCTTCTTGCATAGTGTGCAAATTAGTTCCTTATCAAGGTCACCTACTTCAAATTCGTTCTAGAGCTTTTGAAGGAACTTGATGCGTTTTCACTCAAATTTTCTTTCCTTGGCCTTTTATCATCCGTGTTATCTTTTTTCTCTTCTTGTGCCATGTCCATGGGAACATAGTCTTCATGCTCTTCTATCACTTACATGACTTCGATTGCCGAGCTTGACTCTGGTACATCCTAATTAATTGGATCTTCACGTAAGGGTGTTTCTTGTGCTTGTTCTTGAGTTGTCATAGATTTCTGTAGTGTTTCTATCTTAGCATTTTGTGGTTGTAATCATGGATGGGATGCAACTAGATGAGAGGTGAGATGAGATGGTTTGAATGAGGATAAAAAGCTGTGTGATTGGAGACATGAAATGGATGAAAATAATTTGTAAAGGAAAATGGATGAAGATGAAGTGATAGGGCTTGATGTGTTTGAAGTTTGTTTGAATGTGGTGTATAATAAGATGATAAATACTGTGATGACAATGTGTTGAGGAAGAGTCCAACAAAAAGAAGAAAAGAAGAAGACCAAGAAAGAAGCTTTACTGAAAAGATTATACTTGAAGATATATCTCTGCAAGAAGCCCTACAGGGGCACGCAACACCCATCTCTGCACAGAGCCCCGCAGGGGCACACATCAAGGAAAAGCACGTAGGAGGGAAGTGTTGGTGTAATTCACAAGCCTACACATTTGGCTTGATGGTTACATTAAACTCCATGCACATATGAAGTAGCATAGGAACTAGTACTAGTGGTTAATTACCACTTTATCTCCTTGTAAAAGTCAAATTGACTTGGAATCTTTGTAAACACCTACCAAAAGGATTCGTGGAAAAAGTTAGTTTTTGATTGAAGGAATATCTCCTAGGATATAGGAGCTTGACATAGGGAGCGAAAAGTTTGAATTTGAGTTCAAATTTCTACCCAATCACTATAAAAGTGGTCATGGAAAAGTCGCGGTTAAGACTCATCATTCCGGAGCTCATTACTATCAATTTTGAGTGTGTGTGAGGCCTACACTCTAGCCCACACCTATCTTCACCATTAGGCAATGACATTCATGCCAATGGTATTGTATACAAGTGTTCATTAATACATACATTCTCATTGTTGATTTCTGAGTTCTCTCTCATACTACTTGAAAGTCTGTCAACTTGTGGAGTGCATATCTCTGTCATTTCTCCACCAAATTCAGAGATCTAAAGCTTGTTGGAACCAGCTCAAAGTTTTCTACATTTGTCAAATTTTGAAGAGATTCTATTCAGCCATTTCACAGAAAAGCTCGTCGAGGTGACCACTGGTCATTGACTGCTACAGTCCTAAAAAATCGGGGGTAAAGTTTAATTTGCTAAAGTGATTTCTTTGAGCATAGTTAGTCTTTTTATATCATTTCACTTGGAATATTTAGCTTGCTAAGCTAATTAGATTCCCCTACAAGGAATTTTTTCAATTCCTACTGTGCTGGTCATACTGAGCAAAAGATCCAGTAGGTGTCAAGACATAAATAGAAAGCTTTCTTGAGTTTTTAAGTTTCAAAGTTATCTGTTTTGGCTCAATCATTACACACAACATTTCCAAAGTACATGGGCCATTTTATGGTGTCATTGGAGAGCTAAGAAGGTCTACTCATCAACTCTAAAGCATCAGAGGGCTGGTACAAAGCAGGATTTGGCAGTACCTACTCAATCTCTTGGAGTGTCCATCCATCTTTCCCAACAGTGGTATTAGAGCAAACTAAGGTAAAATGGGAGATGGTTTTCCTTCATTTATTGATAAATTAGACAAGAACAACTATCAGGCATGGTCTCTAAGGATGAAGACCTACCTACAAGGAAGGAGTCTCTATGGATACATCTCAAGAGATGAGGAACTGCCCTCATTCAAAACAAGAGGATTGCCAACAAAGGAAGAACATGAAAAGCTCAACACATGGTGTGCAAAGGATGCATTAGCAAGGTCCTATTTACTCAACTCCATCTATGATTTTCTTTTGCCACATATTAGGAACTATAAGACATCCCAAGAGACTTGGGAAACCTTGTCATCTTATTTCTCTTCCTACACAAGGGCTAGAAAAATTCAGTTGTGAATTGAATTCACCACATTAAGGAAGCAACCTAAGCAAGATATTTCAGAGTTTGTGACCAAGATTAAAGATGTAGCTGATCAGTTAGCAAGCATAGGAGAAGAGATTGAAGAAGAGCAGATTGTAAGGCAAGTGATCAATGGGATCAAAGCTGATGACAAATGGGAAAGCTTCACCACTGCCATGGACCTTTACATGGACATGCAGATTCCAGACCTTACCACTCTCATGGGACAATTGTTCACTCATGAAGCCAAGCTCAACAAGAATGGAGATACATCCAAAGGTAATAGTTCCTCTACTCTATATACTGATAAAAAGTCTAAAGATAAAGGCAATAATAAGAAGGTAGAAGATGAAGGCTCTACCTCCCAAGCAAACTATGCAGGGAGAGGTAGATCATCAAGAGGAAGGGGTAGAGGAGGTAAGCAAGGTAGGGGGAGATCTTATAACTCCTCACCATGCAACATTTGTGGTTTATCAAATCATACTACAGATGAGTGTTTCAGGAATTACGAGAATCAGAGAGGGAGAAGATACCAAAGAGGTGGATACTCACAGTCAAGAGGTAGATTCAACCATCACCAAGGCTAGAACAACAACTACAACAACAACTACAACAACAACTACAACAACAACTACAATGGAAACTACCAAGGAGGATTAAATGCTCAAATCATGTGGCTGGCAATGTAGCACTACTCTCTGATCTTGAGGAACCAAAAGGTAAGCATCAAGTTCAAACAGGTGATGACACCAAGCACTCAGTAGTTAAAGTTGGAAATGTAAAGACTTGTGATGGAAATCGGAACTTGTTGAGTAGGATACTCTATGTACCAACCATTACCAAAAATCTGATGAGTGTTGGACAGATTGTGGAGAAAGGTTTGCAGGTTAGATTCAACCAATATGGAGCATTTGTGGAGGATCCAAGACATGGGTTCAAGAGGATTGCTAAAGGAGAAAAATCAGGTAGACTTTTCACTTTTGAGCTAGAAGACACAAAGAATATTGCACTATATAGTTATAAGGATCAAACACTTTCAGAGCTTGAGATTTGGCACAAAAGATTAGGGCATGTAGGAGAAAGAACCTTGAAATAGATATGCAGGGATCAATGTGTTATTGGAATACCCAATGTTTCCAAACAACACATGATATATAAATGTAGTGCTTGTCAATTTGGGAAGTCTCACAGGTTACTCTTCTCAAGGAAAGGTCACATGCATGAAGACTACCTAGAGCTTGTCCATACAGATGTATGGGAACCAAGCAAAGACCCCTCAGTCTCAGGATCAAGGTACTATGTATCTTTTATTGATGATTATAGCAGGTGGACTGTATTGTACTTCATGAAGCACAAGGATGAGGTATTTAATTGCTTTAAAAAATATATTGCACTTGTTGAAAATCAGACAGGGAAGAATTTGAAGAAGCTAAGGTCAGATGGAGGAGGTGAGTACTTCTCCAATGAGTTTGAAGACTTCTTGCAGGACAGAGGCATTAAGAGAGAAATCACTACAAGGTATTCTCCTGAACAGAATGGGGTAGCTAAGAGAAGAAATAGGTTGATTGTTGAGACAACTAGGTCTATGTTGAATGAAAAAAAATTACCTAACTATCTATGGGCAGAGAGTGTTTCTACTGCCACTTATCTCATAAACAGGTTACCATCTAAATCCCTTGATGGGATGACACCCTATGAAGCATGGCATGGTAAGAGACCCTCACTAGACCACTGCAGAATATTTGGATGTGTAGCATATGTACACATACCTTCTCAGATCAGAGGTAAGATAGACCCTAAGGTTGAGAAGTGCATCTTTATTGGATATGATCTAAATAAAAAAGGGTACAAGTTTTACAACCCTTCCAATAAGGGATTCATGGTTAGTAGAGATGTTGTCTTTGATGAAAATGATTCTTGGTATGAGAATGAATGCAGGAAGGTTAAACTACCTTATGACTTGGAAGAGGAGTTTCCAAGTCTTGCAAAGGAGGAACCTACTCAGAATGAAGACTCAACTTTAGATGATGAAGACACTATCAACCTTGAAGATTTCAAGGCATGGAAGTCCAAGGGAAAAATGAAGATGAAGAAACTTGAAGACATACCTGAATCTTCAACTCAATCAATCAGGAGATCACAAAGAGAGAGCAAAAAACCTATCAGATATGGGTATGATACATCTCTTGTTACTAAACACTCTATTTATCTTGCCAAATATTTGTCAATTGAAGAGCCAGGATCATATGAAGAAGCCATGACCAAGAAAGAATGGAAAGAAGCTATGGATGAGGAGATTGAAGCACTCAAGGAAAATGATACATGGGAGTTAGTACCTAACAAGGAATCCATGAAGGTAATAGGATCCAGATGGATCTATAAACTTAAAAGAAATTTTGATGGGTCAATTAAGAGGTATAAAGCCATTTTGGTAGCCAAGGGTTTTGCACAAACCCAAGGCATTGACTATGAAGAGACATTCTCTCCTGTGGCCAAGATGCCAACTATCAGAGTGTTAATAAGTGTGGCTGCATCAAAAAATTAGAACATGTACCAATTTGATGTCAAGAATGCTTTCTTGAATGGATGGATTTCAGAGAAGGTGTATATGTCACAACCTCCTAGCTATGAGGACCCTAAGAAGGTAACATATGTTTGTAAATTGAAAAAGGCTTTATATGGATTGAAGTAGGCACCTAGGACATGGAATTACAGGTTAACTACATACCTCCAAGACCAGGGTTTTGTCATGAGCAAGGAAAATACTTCTCTATTCATCAAGAGAAGTAATTCGGAAGTAATATATCTTTGTGTTTATGTTGATGACATCATACTTACAGGTAATGATGTCAATGGGATCAGACAAATCAAGAGGCAGATGATGAAGGAGTTCATGATCAATGATCTTGGTCTACTAAAGTATTTTCTTGGGCTTGAGTTAGTTTATACTAACTCAGGAATATACATTACTCAGAAAAAGTACATACATGATATGTTGAAGAAGTTTCATTTATAGGATGCCAAAGTTGCAAGTACTCTAATGGAGGTAAACCTCAAACTAAGTGCCCATGAAGGTGATGAAATTAATGACATTACAGGTTATCAAAGCATGGTGGGTAGCTTGAACTATGCTACCTTAACAAGGATAGATATTGCATATGAAGTTAGTGTGCTAATTCAATTTATGCACAAGCCAAGAGTACCTCACTTAGAGGCTGCCAAAAGAATTCTAAAGTATCTCAAGGGTACACAACATCATGGTTTGTATTTTCCTTATACTTCAGATATTGATATCTAGATCTATTCAGATGCAGATTGGACATGATGCAAGGATGATAGGAGGAGCACTTCAGGTTACATTTCATTTGCAGGTGACAAACCAATTTCATGGTCTTCAAAGAAGCAACCTACTGTTGCTTTGTCTTCTACAGAAGCAGAGTATAGAGGACTGGCTAATGCCACATACGAAGCCATATGGATCAAGCTTTGTATACAGAATTAGGTTTATATACTAGGTCACCAATAATCTTTGGAGATAATACAAGCTCACTTCACCTTGCAGCTAATCCTATCTATCATGCTAGGACCAAACATATAGAGGTCCATTACCATTATGTGAGAGAGAAGTTGTTAAGAAAGGACATTCAACTAACCTATGTATCAACCAATATGCAATGTGCAGATTTGTTGACTAAAGCTTTGGATGGAACCGAAATTTGCAGGTTCAAAGCAATGATTGGATTGCAGGATAAACATGAAGATTGAAGATGAAAGACCAACCCAAAATGTTTGGCTTGAGGGGGAGTTATTGGTGTAATTCAAAAGCCTACACATTTGGCTTGATGGTTAAATTAAAATCAATGCACATATGAACTAGCATAGGAACTAGTACTAGTGGTTAATTACCACTTTATCTCCTTGTAAAAGTCAAATTGACTTGGAATATTTGTAAACACCTACCAAAAGGATTCGTGGAAAATGTTAGTTTTTGATTGAAGGAATATCTCCTAGGATATAGGAGCTTGATCATAGGGAGCAAAAAGTTTGAATTTGAATTCAAATTTCTACCCAATCACTATAAACGTGGTCATGGAAAAGTCACGGTTAAGACTCATCATTCTCGAGCTCATTATTGTCAATTCTGAGTGTGTGTGAGGCCTACACTCTAGCCCACACCTATCTTCACCATTAGGCAATGACATTCATGCCAATGGTATTGTATACAAGTGTTCATTAATACATACATTCTCATTGTTCATTTCTGAGTTCTCTCTCATACTACTTGAAAGTCTGTCAACTTGTGGAGTGCATATCTCAATCATTTCTCCACTAAATTCAGAGATCTAAAGCTTATTGGAACCAGCCCAAAGTTGTCTACATGGTATCAAATTTTTAAGAGATTCTATTTAGCCATTTAAGAGAAAAACTCGTTGAGGTGATCACTGGTCATTGACTGCTACAGTCCTAAAAAATCAGGGGTAAAGTTTAATTTGCTAAAGTGATTTCTCTGAGCATAGTTATTCTTTTTATATCCATTCACTTGGAATAGTTAGCTTGATAAGCTAATTAGATTCCCCTAAAAGGAATTTTTTCAATTCCTACTGTGCTGGTCATATTGAGCAAAAGATCGAGCAGGTGTTAAGACATAAATAGAAAGTTTTCTTGAGATTTTAAGTTTCAAAGTTATCTGTTTTGGCTCAATCATTACACACAACATTTCCAAAGTACATGGGCCATTTTATGGTGTCATTGGAGAGCTAAGAAGGTCTACTCATCAACTCTAAAGCATCAGAGGGCTGGTACAAAGCAGGATTTGGCAGTACCTACTTGTTGAGCCCATAAAAGTCATGTTGGTCAAAGTCAACTATAGTCAAAGTCAAAAGGTCAAAGTAAACTGGTCAAATTCAACAAGGTCAAGGTCAAAGTCAATAGGTGCAAAGTCAAAGTGCTAAAGTGCAGGTGTCAAAGTGCACAGGTAGTGCACAATTAATTGTCCACAAAGGGTAAATTGGAGAAAGTGGGTTGCAGGTTGCAGAGGTATTTTCTCTAATTTCCCTAAGGCTCAAAGTGTTTTTAAAGTATTTTGGAAGGTTCAAGTGAACCCTCTCTTATGTGCAAAAGTTAAGACTTAAAAGGAAATGTGAAGGTATGTGAAGCGACAGCGTACGCACAAGTGAAAATATGGCCCCCCCAATTAAATTTTTGGTTTTAGTCTAAAGTCACCTACAGGACAAAACAATCAGTCGTTGGCTGTCACTTGTGAAGACAATCTTGGGACATCAAAGTGAGCACCAAGATACTATTGCAGTTAGGAGCGTACGTGATCGACACACTCAAATCAAGGCAAGGACTATTCTTGGACCATTCTAGAGTAAGCAAGAGAAGCATAGTCTAAGGGAAGCAAGAGAGAGAAGTGCAAGAGTCACTAGTGTGCGATGCAGAGAAGTGGAGTTGAAGGAGTGCATGGAGAGTGACTAAGGGATTGTGCAGAGAGTGCTAAGCTAGTCCCCCAAGGATCTCAAGGTCTCCTTGCAGTGTGCCTGTGCCGACAGAAGGTATTCATTCCTCCCCCTTAGTGGAAGCTTGGTGCAAGGTGTGCACAAGGATAAGCTTGAAGCAGGTGGAAGTCTGGTGCAGAGGAGGCCGGCAGCAAGAAGACTTTGGGTATTTGGTAATTTGTAATTGAGCACTCTGTGGGATTTTGTACAGAAGTATTGGCTTGTATTGTACTTCAACATTGTATTTGTGTTAGTGTAATCAATCGGCAGAGGCTTCCAGGGTGTATTTTCTCTTCTTGTCTTTTCCTTTTCTCCTACAAACCCTCAAACTCCTTCTTGTCCAAGAATCCCCCAACAAAATTTGGCAAGCCCGGTGGGACATCCCAGGAGATTTGAGCATAGGAGAAGATATATTGCAGTTGGAGAAGCAATATTCAAGTGTCGGCAATACCACTTCAGTGGACTAAGAGGTACATATTCTATCAATTTTCTCATATTAAGAGGACTATGAATAGCCCATGTCCGCAACCCGGTCCCAAACATTGAGGGTCACGTGCAAGCAAACAAGAAGGAAGGCTGTTAGAAGGTCCTCTAGTCCACTTTCATCAACTTCATCAGTAAAGAGCATGGTGGGACAGGTAGACTTGGAAACCTTACTCTCAAGATTAAATATAAAGTTTCCTTCTTTCAAAGGCCTAGCTCAGGAGGATCTGGATGAACACATTAGACGGTTTTTAACACTATGCAAGACTAGAGGCTTAATGGGCAGGGAGGATGCCTTCTTGCTACTTTTCCCTTCCACATTAGAGGGATTAGCAGATGAATGGTTCAACCAATTTACTGAGAACCATTTTACAACTTGGGATTTGATGAAAGATGCATTTAAAAATCAATTCCAGCATGCGAATACTGCAGAGATCATCATAGAAGAACTAGAAAATCTAAGATTGGGTCCAAGAGAAAAGTTCCCAGAGTTTGTGACTAGGGCCAAGGCACTAATGGCTAAATTGCCAGATCCACAACATGATTTTTTTGTTAAGAAATGGTTAGCCAAGCCCCTACCAGTGGCCACCCAATGCAAAATAAAGGAATTAGTGTTACCTATAGCCTCCATAGAGGAGTTCATCAACAAAGCTACACGCCTGGAGCAGATAAGGCACCAGTATGGAGCTACTTCTTCCCAACCAACATATGGTACAGAAATGGAGGATCCAGTGATCCAACTAAGGAAGGATCTGGAGGGCTTAAAAAGAAATAAGCCCTACAAAGAGGAGGAGAATGTTGTTGCTCAGTTGAGAAGGGAGATTGAAGCACTAAAGCTCCAAAAGGAGCAGGAGGCCCAAGCAGAGGAATTGGCTCAGCTACGACAGGAGTTGCAGGAACTAAAAGGAGGTGGCATCAAGAGTGGACTTTGGTGTTCCATGTGCAGCAAGCAAGGTCACATAGTAAGTGAATGTCCTCTGTTAAGTGTGACTTGCCAATTATGTAGGAAAGTTGGTCATGAGGCCCATGAATGCCAATCAAGGGGAATACCTGCAACAACATACTGGACACAAGGAGGACCCCCACCACCAGCAAATGTGATGGCTGCTGCACCGAATCAAGGTAACACTTATAACCCTAGACAGAGGGATAATTTTGGAAATGGGCCTAGAAGGCCAATTATTTGTTTTAGATGTGGAGAATGCGGGCACTATCAAAGTAGGTGCACCCTACCAGAAAATGACCCTCCTTGTAGGAACTGCCCTGAGGCCAGAGACCATTATATAAATTGTTGTCCTAAGAATCAAGCCTCTTCATCCGGGCCCCATATTCAAATGATTTCTGTACACAAAGAAGAAGTGTTAGATCAGGTCAATGGGCCATCTCCATCTACCAGGGTGGTGCATTTAGAAGAAATTGAAGCTTTTATAGTGCAGACAAGAAGCAAGGGGAAGGCTCCAGTGGACATAGGTCAAGAATCAGTGATTAATGGATTAAACAAAGACAAAGGTGTATCTGAGAACAAAGCCACCACATGTGCAGACACAAAACAAAAAGAAAATTTCATAGGTACCAGTGATGCTATTGGACATGCATTCAACAGGGCTCATGAGGAGTTTGATAAGTCAAATGGAGCCCAGGCTCTTAAGGAATCAGAAGCCTCCAGACTACTCAAGTCCATGAAAAAGGAGGTTAGTATTTTTTATTTAATAAAGATGGATGGGAAGTTCAGGTCAGAACTCTTGTAGATAATTGATGAAATGTCCACAACAAGCTTGGTGGCAAAGGCTGTTGTTATGCATAAAGATAAAAGTTAGGGGAAGCACCCCTCACAGATTACAAGAGCCCTCGGCTAACAGTCTCTATTAAAGGTCATGACTTTCAAGGAGTTATTGTGGATGGTGGTTCTGGCATTAACTTGATGCCTGAATATACCATGAAAAAGATTGGACTATACCCTTCAAGACCTGCCAACTTCACTGTAACAATGGCACACCAAAGCATAGTAAGGCCTATGGGAGTGGTCCCTGGAGTTCCAGTCAAAATACAAGGTACTATCTTTAACTTGGACTTTGTTGTTATAAGGCTGCCACAGGTAGAAGGAAGTTCCCCCTGTTAATTGGGAGACCTTGGTTAAGGCATGCCAATGTGCTGCATGACTGGGGCAAGGACACAATGTGGGTAAAGCAAGAGGGAAAAGAGTTGCAGCAGATAATTTTAGAAGATGGACCAGACAATCAGAGAAATACTAGCATGATGCAGACAATTGGTATTAGTATGGAGGAAGAAGTAGTGGACAACCCAGAAGCAGATCTATTTGAAGGAGCACATTTATATGAAGAAGAAAACATGTTGGCTTGGCTCCATGCAGAAGACCCATCTTCCTGCTATGGAATTTTTCCAAACTCAAGTAGAGAGGAAGCATTTGAAGAATCAAAGGATATCATTCAGGTTATTGATTCGAGTAAAACAGTCTCAGTCAAAGACCATAGCAAAGAGAAGAAAAGCAAAGCCCTTAAGTGCAGCAGTGATGAAGCTACTCCAATTCATATGTCAATGGCCACTTTTTTATGGCTACTGGTATGGATAGCATCTGTTGTGTCAATTTTTATGATAGGGAGTGCAGGGCTTTACAAGAATGTGGAAGAAGTACTTGCAAGTCTTTGGAAATAGAGGCTTCGATTTGATGAAGAAGATGGAATAGTGAAAATGAAATTTTGCAAATTAAGTCATAATGTGGCTGAAACATGTAAGAAAATAACAGCACAGCGGAATAAACCTGTAGACAGAGTTGAGAGAAAAACGCATACAAAGATAGACGCAGACTGAGAGGTAGAGAACTCAAATTCTCAGATTTCAAAGCATAATGCAGTTACAATGATGGTGCTGTCCACCCGTGCGCTCCCACTGTGGAGCTTAGATGGCGATCTAGACAGACTCTAGATGAAGGGCTCACTAGTGCGCAATGCTATATAAAGCTCAACCTGGGTTGTGCTTATATAGCTTTTACAAGGCGGTTCGGTATAGATAAACGTAGTCGGGAGATACAAATTAGTCGGTAAAATATATGATCCGACAATATCTCCACGACCAGAAGTCCTACCGTCTCGGCCCTACGGGCCGGGGGGATAGGCCCCCCGGACCCCGCAGAAGGGGGCAAGCCCCCCTCTGCACTCCCCCCATTAAGGTTCTATGGGGAAACCGCGCGACGCCACAGGGCCTTTATTTTCACCTTAAATGATGACCCAATGGCCTGGAAGTTTATGCCCTACCTAACCTGACGGCTAGGCTCACAAAGATCATCTATAACCATCAACGGTCACACATAGACCTCATCTAACTTGGAAGTTAGGGTTCCACAAATGTCCGGGCTCTCATAATGGCTTCTCCTCATAATGGGGGCCTTACAACTTAGAGCACCATGGATCATTTGTGGTCACATGAGGGTGGAGGATTGAGCATATCTAACACCCCCCCTCAATGTCCACCCAATGGTGAACTACCTCCTTGGTCCAATCCCAAGCTTTGGAAAGTGTCGAAGAAGTTGCTCTCTCCCAAGAGCCTTGGTGAAGATGTCTGCTCCATTTTCTTCAGTAGGGCAGTAGGTTATCTCCACGACCCCGTCCTCAATCAACTCACGCACATAGTGATACTGGATTTCTATGTGCTTCGTACGTGCATGGAAAACAGGATTTTTGGCAATGGCCATGCAACTTTGGTTGTCACACTTCAACTCTGTAGCCTCTTGTCCTTGTATTCCTATGTGCCATAGGATCCTCCTCAACCATACTGCTTCACATGCTGCAACGCATGCAGCTTTGTACTCAGCTTCAGTAGAAGATAATGCTACAGTCGGTTGCTTCTTACTGATCCAAGAGAAAATCCCTGATCCTAAAGAAAAGCAATATCCAGAAACTGATTTTCTGGTATCAATATCTCCTGCCCAATCTGAGTCACAGTATCCGGCAAGAGATGATCCTTCTTCATAAAGAATACCATAATCAGTGGTTCCTTTCACATACCTGAGTATCCGCATGCTTGCCTTCCAATGAGTTTGGCAAGGTTTATTAGAGAACCTGCTTACTACTCCAACAACATAAGAGATGTCTGGTCTGCTATTGCACAAGTAGATGAGACTTCCAACTAATTTCTTGTATCTTCCAATATCCACTGGAGGTGAAGTATCTTCGATAGATAATTTTGTGTTGACCTCCATGGGTGTAGAAATTTCCTTGCAATCCTCCATGTCGAATGCCTTCAATATCTGCCTTGCATACTTTTGTTGAGAGATGAAAATCTTCCCTGGTTCCTGCCAAACTTCAAGACCTAAGCAATAATGCATTAAGCCCAAGTCTGTCATTTCAAATTCTGAACTCAGGGCATCTTTTGTTTGTTGAAGAAGAGCATCATCATTTCCTGTAATCACAAGGTCATCTACATAGAGTACAAGCACAATTGTCTTCCCTCCTTTCTTTAGAACATACAAGTTAGCATCAGAAGCACATCTTTTGAACCCTAGATTCAAGAGATACTTATCTATCCGTTGGTACCATGCTCTAGGGGCTTGTTTTAGCCCATATAATGCCTTCTTCAGCTTACATACCTTGTTCTGTGAATGGGGAGCCTCAAACCCTGGTGGCTGAGACACATATACCTCCTCCTTGAGGTCTCCATTCAGGAACGCTGATTTAACATCCATGTGATAGACTGGCCAACGCTTATGTGCAGCCACAGCTAGTACTACTCGGATAGTAGTCATTCTTGCAGTCGGGGCAAATGATTCACAAAAGTCAATGCCTTCAACTTGTGAGTAGCCCTGTGCAACAAGTCTTGCTTTATATTTTTCTAGAGTACCATCAGCCTTGTACTTTAGCTTCCAAACCCACTTGGTGCCAATGACTTTACGCTTAGGGGGTCGATCCACTAGCTCCCAAGTTCCATTCTTCATGATATTGTTGTATTCTGTTTGCATTGCAGCCCTCCAATTCGGATCATGGAGTGCCTCTTCCACATTGCTTGGTTCCTTTGCTTCTTCTTGAATGAGATCAGCCATCAAGGCTGTGTTTACAATATGGGTGCTTGCCCGTCTCTGTTCCTCTATTCTCTGTGATCGCCTCGGTCCATCTGCAACCTGTTCTAGTGACTGTGGGATGGGGTTTGCAGAATCATAGAGCTGCCTCACCCAACGTGGCAATGGCTTTTCCACTTGGGTGTCGGCAGGTTGGTGACTTTTAGACTCATCATCTGAAGATGATGCTTCCTTCTCTTGTGTAGAAGGGATAGCTCTTGGGCCAGGTTCATAGTGGATTGCCCCTTCACCTAATGATAAAGTGGAAGCTCTCTTATCCTCCTCCACTGCATGTGGCTGCTCCTCCTTGAACACCACATCACGACTCGCCATGATCTTCTTAGCCTCAGGGTCATAAAGCTTATAAGCCTTCTTATCTTCGCTGTACCCCAGGAAGATACATTTGATGCTTTTTGGTTGAAGCTTGTTTCTCTCCCTATCTGGAACATGTACATAACATTCACTTCCAAATACTTTGAAATGGGAAACAGAAGGCTTTTTACCCGTGTAGGCTTCTTGTGGAGTCTTTCCATCAAGTGCCTTGGTGTAGCTTCGATTCAAGATGTAGACAGCAGTGTTGACAGCCTCTGCCCAAAACTGATTAGGCAAACCCTTTCCTTTCAACATGCACCTTGCCATCTCCATGATGGTTCGATTCCGGCGTTCTGCAACACCGTTTTGTTGAGGACTATGTGCCACTGTGAGTTGATGCTTGATTCCCTTACTCTTGCAGAAATCTTCAAACTCTATTGATGTGAACTCACCACCACCGTCTGTCCTGAATTTCTTCATCTTCTTCCCTGTTTCAATTTCAACAAGCTGAAGCCATTCTTTAAACTTACCAAAAGCTTGAGCCTTATCACGAAGGAAGTACACCCACATCTTCCTGCTATAGTCGTCGACAAGTAACATGAAGTAGGAAGATCCGCCCAAGGCCTGTGTAGGCATTTTTCCGCACAAGTCAGCATGCACCAACTCTAGAGGATAGCTTGCCCTGTTCTTGCTTTCTTGTGGAAATGCCTTCCTCTGTTGCTTGCCCATCATGCAAGCTTCACATGGTTCCTTCATTTCTGCAATCGATGGTAGGTGTGCAACCATACCTCTGCGATGCATCTCCTTCAGTACAGGGTATCCAATGTGGCCGAACCTCTCATGCCATAGCTTACTTGTGCCCACATTTGTAGTGGCTGTAAGAGCACACAACTCATATAGGTTGTTCCTCCTTATGCCAGTCCCAACAATGTTGTTGTTACCGTCCATAATCTTAGCTCCTGTCTTACTGAAAGATACTTGATGACCTTGATCAGTTATAGAAGCTACTGAAAGTAGATTTCGTTTTATTTGTGGAACATATAGCACATTTGAAAGCTTTCTGATATCGCCATTAGAGTTAATGAAAGAAACCGTACCTTCGCCCTCTGCAGGACATCTTGCATTGTTTCCTACCTTTACTGTGATGGGTTCCTTTAGAGGCTGTAAGGAACTGTAAAGGTCTTTTCTACTCGTCATGTGACGAGATGCACCGCTGTCCAACACCCATGAGTCATCTGTTCCTGAATCTTCAGCCGAGGAGCACACCTCCTCTATCGTAACAAATAACTCAAGCTCTGTTTCTGCTGTGTTGGCAGACTCCTTGCCCTTGCCACCTTTTGAAGAGCCACTCTTCTCTTCTGCCTTCTTGATGCGACAGTCTTGGATTCTGTGTCCCTTCTTCTTGCAGTGGAAACACTCTCCCTTGAACTTCTTTTTGTCGTTCTTCTTTTTGTCTCCATCTTTTGAAGAGTCTGTTTTGCCTCCTTTGGCATTTGCTGTGAATGCAGCATCTCCTTTGCTACCACCACTCCTTGCCTTGAGCCGCAACTCCTCCTCCATGAGTAAGGCACTGAATTCTTCAAAAGTTAGTGGTTGAGGTCTGATTTGAGTGTTAAGAGCAGTTACCAGACCATCAAACTTAGGTGGACAAATTCGAAGACAACGTCGAGCTAGCTCTTCACTTGACTTTTGAACACCTGCTCCCGCCATTTGATCTCGTAGATTCTTTATGCGAGTGATAAACACCTCTGCAGTCTCCCCATCAGCAAACCGTTCTGCTGCAAGCTGATTCTCCAAGTTCTGAATCCGTGTCTGATTACGAGTTTCATATTGATTTCTCAATATGTTCCATGCTTCACATGCCTTCGTAGTATGCTGAATGAGAGTCAGAACACTATCAGAAGTACTTGTAACAAGAGCACAGAGTGCATCTGCATTTCTACGTTTCCAAGCACGTAGAAGATCAGCATCAGGAGGAATCATTCGACCAGGAGTATTTGGATCAGGTATTTCTTGGGGCTCATGATCAGTCCCAAGAACAGTCTCCAAAAGCTCATATGAATCAAGAATAGAAGTGATTTTGAACTTCCACAGGGTGTAGTTCGTACCATCAAGTTTACCTTCTGTGAAGGCTGGTGGCCGTATCCGCAATGTTGGGATGATCGGCATCATTGCTGCTCCTGCTTGTGCGCCACCTACTCCTGTTGATGAACCACCTTGGCCCCCAGTTGTAGATGATGACGCACCACTTGACATCTTCTCTCTTTTGTTGTTCAGAACTCTGCAACCTCTGCGTTTCTGCTTCTGCACCACTCAGAGCCTCCTGAGCTCTGATACCATGTAAGAAAATAACAGCACAGCGGAATAGACCTGTAGACAGAGTTGAGAGAAAAACGCATACAAAGATAGACGCAGACTGAGAGGTAGAGAACTCAAATTCTCAGATTTCAAAGCATAATGCAGTTACAATGATGGTGCTGTCCACCCGTGCGCTCCCACTGTGGAGCTTAGATGGCGATCTAGACAGACTCTAGATGAAGGGCTCACTAGTGCGCAATGCTATATAAAGCTCAACCTGGGTTGTGCTTATATAGCTTTTACAAGGCGGTTCGGTATAGATAAACGTAGTCGGGAGATACAAATTAGTCGGTAAAATATATGATCCGACAATATCTCCACGACCAGAAGTCCTACCGTCTCGGCCCTACGGGCCGGGGGGATAGGCCCCCCGGACCCCGCAGAAGGGGGCAAGCCCCCCTCTGCACTCCCCCCATTAAGGTTCTATGGGGAAACCGCGCGACGCCACAGGGCCTTTATTTTCACCTTAAATGATGACCCAATGGCCTGGAAGTTTATGCCCTACCTAACCTGACGGCTAGGCTCACAAAGATCATCTATAACCATCAACGGTCACACATAGACCTCATCTAACTTGGAAGTTAGGGTTCCACAAATGTCCGGGCTCTCATAATGGCTTCTCCTCATAATGGGGGCCTTACAACTTAGAGCACCATGGATCATTTGTGGTCACATGAGGGTGGAGGATTGAGCATATCTAACAAAACAAAGATACAAAGGATGCAGTATGAAGGAAATAATATTTTTCTGAAGGATTCAGGATACCCCTATCAGATCATCAGTGTGCCCAACAAGAAGATAAAACAAATGAAATGCAATACAATTGGAGATTATGGAGGAGTTTCTTCGGGTCAACATATAAAGATCATGGCTAAAGGCCTATCATCAAGCCAACTGAAGAATTATGGATCACTTGGAACCTGCAAAATTTGTCCAGGTTGTACATAGTCTTTTCTCGTCATTTTTACTTAAGTTTTAGTAGTTTTCTTTGTCCATTTCATGCTTGTTTCTTGAGTTTTTAGCAAATTTAGCAGCCATTTCATCAACTTTGCAAAGGTATACTTTTTGGAATTTTTAGGAATTTTTTTCAGAATTTTTCAAGCATTTTTTTGAATTTTTTCTAACATTTTTCTCCTTTTTCATGTGTATTTTTCTTGCCAAATTTGAGGAATAAAGGAAGCTCTCTGTGGTTTTGAGTGAAGAAACTGGCTAACACTCTAGGAATTTTTTGAAGATTTTTTTGAAGATTTTTTGGATTTTTTTTGCAAATTTTTTTATTTTTTATGTATTTTTCTTTGGTTTTTTGGATAATTGAAAAAAAAAAGGGCCCCTAGGGCGTTTTCTTTTTTTTTCACAAAAAAAAAAATCCCCCCCCCCCCCCCCCCCCCCCACCGACCAATCCCCCCCCCTCCCCCCCCCCCCCTTTCCCTCCCCCCCCCCCCCTTTCCCTCCCCCCCTCTCCCCCCCTCCCCCCCACCAACCAATCCCCCCCCCGCACCCCCCCCCCCCATTATTTTTTATTTTTTATTTTTTATTTTATTTTATTTTATTTCATTATTTTTATTTTATTTTCTTTCTATTTCTTTTTATGATTTTTATATTTGATTTGTTTTTAATTTTGTTTTATTATTATTTTGACCTGCATAGGCGTTAGTATAAAATTACAAAAAAAAAAATCTTTTTATTTTATTTTATTTTTTTCTTTTTATATTTTAATATATATGTAAAAATCTTTTTTTTTTTTTTTTTCATGGCTCAAGGCTTTTGGTTTTGGATCGTGCCTCGGTTGGCTGATTTTTACAAAAATGGAGTCATTTTCATGTTTTTTGGCACCTCTGGACTCAGTTTTTGGCTTTATTTTTCCAAATTCTACCTTTTTCTCTGACTGTTGATCAAAACCCACATGTTTTGAGCACATTTATCACATGTTTTTATTTCACCACATTGTCCACATAGTCTATTCTTCCCTTATCTTACATTAGGGTTTTATATTTCCCATATGTACCCTCTGTGGCCCTCTAGTTTGATCATTTTAACCCCCTCCAGACCCTTGATTCCTACTCCCAATCCCTCCCTTTCTCAATCTGCCCAGCCACATCCTTACCCCTCCCTGCCCCATCCATCTCCGCACCCTCAACCCTCCCTTCCCCTTCCTTTCTACCCTCCCATTGCCCCCCTTTTTGCTTTTCCATAACAAAATCCCACTTCTGGTTCTTCTCTGGTGCTTGTTCTGGTGGAATTGGTTGCTGCTCAGGTGTCCTCTTCAAGATTTTTCAACTCCAAATTCATGGTGTCCTCTATGCTCAGAGTTTTGGTTGTAGCTCTTCGAGACGGAGAGCACATTAGGTGGTGGGCAACTGTTGAGCCCATAAAAGTCATGTTGGTCGAAG
Source organism: Ceratopteris richardii (assembly GCA_020310875.1). Lineage (NCBI taxonomy): Eukaryota > Viridiplantae > Streptophyta > Polypodiopsida > Polypodiales > Pteridaceae > Ceratopteris > Ceratopteris richardii. The sequence goes on from CM035444.1 coordinate 86,041,669, forward strand.
TCAACTGTAGTCAAAGTCAAAAGGTCAAAGTCAACTAGTCAAAGTCAATAAGGTCAAGGTCAAAGTCAACAGGTGCAAAGTCAAAGTGCTAAAGTGCAGGTGTCAAAGTGCACAGGTAGTGCACAATTAATTGTCCACAAAGGGTAAATTGGAGAAAGTGGGTTGCAGGTTGCAGAGGTATTTTCTCTAATTTCCCTAAGGTTCAAAGTGTTTTTAAAGTATTTTGGAAGGTTCAGGTGAACCCTCTCTTATGTGCAAAAGTGAAGACTTAAAAGGAAATGTGAAGGTATGTGAAGCGGCAGCGTACGCACAGGTGAAAATATGCCCCCAATTAAATTTTTGGTTTTAGTCTAAAGTCACTACAGGACAAAACAGGGAGTCGTTGGCTGCCACTTGTGAAGACAATCTTGGGACATCAAAGCGAGCACCAAGATACTATTGCAGTTAGGAGCGTACGTGATCGACACACTCAAATCAAGGCAAGGACTATTCTTGGACCATTCTAGAGTAAGCAAGAGAAGCATAGTCTAAGGGAAGCAAGAGACAGAAGTGCAAGAGTCACCAGTGTGCGACGCAGAGAAGTGGAGTTGAAGGAGTGCATGGAGAGTGACTAAGGAATTGTGCAGAGAGTGCTAAGCTAGTCCCCCAAGGATCTCAAGGTCTCCTTGCAGTGTGCGCGTACCGACAGAAGGTATTCATTCCTCCCCCTTAGTGGAAGCTTGGTGCAAGGTGTGCACAAGGATAAACTTGAAGCAGGTGGAAGTCTGGTGCAGAGGAGGCCGGCAGCAAGAAGACTTTGGGTATTTGGTAATTTGTAATTGAGCACTCTGTGGGATTTTGCATAGAAGTATTGGCTTGTATTGTACTTCAACATTGTATTTGTCTTAGTGTAATCAATCGACAGAGGCTTCCAGGGTGTATTTTCTCTTCTTGTCTTTTCCTTTTCTCCTACAAACCCTCAAACTCCTTCTTGTCCAAGAATCCCCCAACACTACTCAATCTCTTGGAGTGTCCATCCATCTTTCCCAACAGGAAGGACGGACCAGGGCCAAGAAGTATCCATGAAGAAGTGCAAGACAATACTTGGCAGGTAATAATCCTCCCATTGATAGCGTGCGGTGGAAAGAAAGTAAACAGGCTCAAAGCAATACAACAGGGTGAGATGTGTGAACACAAAGACAAATCAGAAGACCAAAAGTTAGAAAGAGGTAGAGGCTGAAAAGTTGAAGTGGGTGATTAAGAATACCACATTCTTAGGCACTGATGGCATGCATTGCAGCCCGACTGAATACAACAACCTAGATTTGTGATGTACGGAATACCAAGGGGCAAACAGAAGCAAAGGACATACCTCGGATAAGATAACCAATTGTCTGGCACTCCTTGTTGCTTCTTCGACCACTCGGTGCATGTATTCAGAAATCTTAGACAAGCTACAAACGAGAAGCAAAAGCCTGTCAAGGGACGACAGAGACAAAGAGGGGGAGAGTGTTACAAAGCTAAGAAGAGCGAAAGGCAGAAAAAAAGACGGGCCCCAAAATTTTTCCGATTCGGACACTTTATTTTTGTATCATAGCCATTTTGTAACATATTTTCCGATGTAAATGCACTAGAGGAGTCCTCTAGATGCATACCCTTGGAGATTAGTAGCTTACCCATGTCAATTAGTAGAAAATTAACCTTTTAGTGAATAAAGTGCCGGTCTCTTGTGTGAAAGGACCATTTTTAGCGCACATTTATATAAGTCAATTTGTGACTCTTTGTAAGGACTTTTTGCCATTGAGAGAATCAAGAGCACAAAATTTTAAATTTGTGTCTTCTCCTCTCTGTATCATCTTCTTTGTGAGCTTGTGTGCATGTGTGATGCTTGAAAAGAGTGTTTGCAAGTGTTGCCTATCCATGAAAGTGCTTGTTTGCTGTTGTTAAGGTGTGTGTGAAGTGTAGGAAGTGTTGTAAGTGTAGGAAGATCGTTCCCGCAACTCAGTATTTTGCTCATAACTTGAAGCAGAAGTGTCAGAATTGAGTGAAAAGTCCACCATTGGATGCATCTTCTTGAGAGCTTTGAAAGAAACCCGCTATTCGCTATATTCGGAGTTCTCGATTTACTATTGGCTACTCCTCCAAGTATCGTGACATCTCAATAGATCCCTGAACCTTGTTTGGAATAGACTTAGACTTATTTACATGCTTTGGGAAGCTCATTTGCATTGATCATCATTTGAATGCATGTCTTCATACACTCGGCTAGGTTTTGATGCTCCTTGGATTGATCAATAAAGCGTGAATCATATATGCACTTGAGGGGGATCGAGGTATAGTCTCTTTCTCCACAAGTCCCTAAGTTGGTACTTAGGTACACACGATTTTGGCGCCGTTGTCAGGGAGAGTCCAGCAAAAAGAAGAAAAGAAGAAGACCAAGAAAGAAGCTTCACTGAAAAGATTATACTTGAAGATATATCTCCGCAAGAAGCCCTGTAGGGGCACGCAACACCTATCTCTGCACAGAGCCCCGTAGGGGCACACATCAAGGAAAAGCACGTAGGAGGGAAGGACGGACCAGGGCCAGGAAGTATCCATAAAGAAGTGCAAGACAATACTTGGCAGGTAATAATCCTCCCGCTGATAGCCTGTAGTGGAAAGAAAGTAAACAGGCTCAAAGCAATACAATAGGGTCAGGCGTGTGAAGACAAAGACAAATCAGACGACCAAAAGTTAGAAATAGGTAGAGGCTGAAAAGTTGAAGTGGGTGACTAAGAATACCCCATTCTTAGCCACTGATGGCGTGCGTGGCAGCCGGACTGAATAGAGCAACCTAGATTTGGGATGTATGGAATACCAAGGGGCAAACAGAAGCAAAGGACACACCTCGGATAAGATAAACAATTGTCTGACAGTCCCTGTTGCTTCTTCGACCACTGGGTGCGTGTATTCAAAAATCTTAGACAAGCTACAAACGAGAAGCAAAAGCCTATCAAAGGACGACAGAGAAAAAGAGGGGGAGAGTGTTGCAGAGCTAAGAAGAGCAAAAGGCACAGAAAAAGACGGGCCCCAAAATTTTTCCAATTCGGACACTTTATTTTTGTATCATAGCCATTTTGTAACATATTTTCCGATGTAAATGCACTAGAGGAGTCCTCTAGATGCATACCCTTGGAGATTAGTAGCTTACCCATGTAAATTAGTAGGAAATTAACCTTTTAGTGAATAAAGTTCTGGTCTCTTGTGTGAAAGGACCATTTTTAGGGCACATGTATATAAGTCAATTTGTGACTCTTTGTAAGGACTTTTTGCCATTGTGAGAATCAAGAGCACAGAATTTCGAATTTGTGTCTTCTCCTCTCTGTATCATCTTCTTTGTGAGCTTGTGTGCATGTGTGATGCTTCAAAAGAGTGTTTGCAAGTATTGCCTATCCATGAAAGTGCTTGTTTGCTATTGTTAAGGTGTGTGTGAAGTGTAGGAAGTGCTGAAGTGTAGGAAGATCATTCCCGTGACTTAGTATTTTGCTCATAACTTGAAGCAAAAGTGTCAAAAATGAGTGAAAAGACCACCATTGGATGCGTCTTCTTCGGAGCTTCGAAAGGAACCCGCTATTTTCTATATTCAGAGTTCGGAGCTGAGAGAAAAGCTCGATTTACTGTTGGCTGGTGCTCCAAGTATCGTGACATCTCAACAGATCCCTGAACCTTGTTTGGAATAGACTTAGACTTATTTACACTCTTTGGGAAGCTCATTTGCATTGATCATCATTTGAATGCATGTCTTCATACACTCAGCTAGGTTTTGATGCTCCTCGGATTGATAAATAAAGCGTGAATCCCCACTATATGCACTTGAGGGGGATCGAGGTATAGTCTCTTTCTCCACAAGTCCCTGAGTTGGTACTTAGGTACACACGTTTTTGGTGCCGTTGACACCGAAGTCGAATCAAACTGAGTCATTCATGTGAGGGTAAGTAGCTCTTAGCATTGAAGCGAGTAGAGGAGTTGTGAATTTCTCTTCTTTGGTAAGTCACACTCATCCGCACTTACTACTTCTCGCTCTTGGAGTGTGTGTAGTGAGTTGATAGTCTAGGGAAGTGAGTGGAGTGAGTAGAGTAGGACAAAGAAGGGAGTAGGTTAGGAAGTTAGAATAACAGTCAACCTTTGTTCTGGTTAGTCTTTTTTAGTTAGGAAGATTTTTCAAAAGTATAAAAACCAAAAGAACTGTCTTTTTCAAGTCATTTGTCTCAAAGCAAGTATTGTGAGCATTAGAGAGCGAATATCGTGATCGGGGGAGCAGGGTTATTGAGCGACACAGAGCAAGAAGGGGATGTAGAGAAGTTGGGGAGAAGCTTCCAAGGTAATCATACCCATCCCTTACTCATAAATCCTGGTGAAATCAAGCAATTCAGTGAAACGACCTGCGGCAAGTATAGTGAGGGTCATACCAGGGTAAAGAAAATTTATTTTTGTGATTCAAGCATTGGGAAAAGGGGAGAGAGCTCTAAGACCACTTGTATTCACTTAAAATCTAAATAAACTTGTTAAAAATTGAAAAAAAAATGTCAAGTATCATGTTCTCTCGTGGTTGAGATATCGCGATATTTGGATATCGTGAACTCCTGTGGTCGAGTATCGCGATACTTACATTGGTCACATATCGAGTATCGTTGAGAAATCCTCACGATACTAGTCGCATATCGTGTATCCTGTATCATGGAGGTAGGAGAAGATTGGAGGACACGACCAATTCAAGTGATTAGGGCACTCAGAGAACCTCTCATGCCCCTAATCATTCCAATCTTCTCCATTTTGTTATCCTTGATGCTCTTATACTTTTTTTATCACTCACACAAAAGGTACAACCGATTCAAGCAAAGAGAGCCGTATGGGAACTTCAAGTGGTCCTTATCGCTTGAATCTTCATACATGGCCCATTAATATAAAAAAGAAAGACGATCAATTCAACCGATAAGGGCCTTCAAAGAACCTTCATTGCCTCTTATCGCTTGAATTGGTCATGTCCTCCAAGCTTCCCCCCTTTGTAATATTCTACCTTAGTGCTTTATATAACTAATCACTAGCATTGAGAACTTCTTATCCTTACCTTGACCAATAGAATCTCTTTGGACAATAGAAACCTTGCACAGAAATCATATGTCTTTGACAATGATAAAAGTCTTTGCACGATGGAGATGTTCTTTAACCTAACATAGCAATGATAATTTTTTTTGCACAATAGAAATCTTAAAAGAGTGATGATATAAACCAAAACAATGCCAATATGAATATGATGATTTTACATAAAAAAATAGATGTATATAGTGATTAGCATGTTATCTAATCAATTACATGGAGGTATTCCTTATCCTTACCCAACAATGATAAAAGTGTTTGCAAACAATGCCAATATGAATATGATGAGTCTTCATAAAAAAAGAGATATGTATTTAGCATTAATGTCTTTGTCTCCATTCCAATGACTTTGGTAAAGAAAAAGATCAAAACTAGTTACACTCATAAGGGTTGGAACTTGATCGCCTTGGGTGGCATGCAAGTAATGCAAGATAGTGTTTTTTCTAATCTAATGTTTACCATTTGTTGACACTCAAGGTCAAGCACAAGGCACACAAGCGTGTCAAAGAAGTGGACATACAAGAAGAGGGAGCATGTAGGGAGCTCCAAGAAGTCCATGTCAAATTTTCAGAAGAAATCCCTATAAAAATAGTGATTTTCATCATTAAAAACCATTGTGAATGCCATTTCACATTTTTGGCTCCATTTTGTTCAAGCCAAGGAGTGTTCTTGATGACTATTAGAAGTATCATCCTACCAATTTTCATAATTTTTAGACTCTGTTTGAGCCCTCAAATAAGCCCTAGAACCTAAGTTTTAACTAGGCTAGACGCTAGGTCTGAACAGGACCAAAGCTAGTCAAAAAACTATAAAACAAGCTAGAGAGCTCATTTTTGGGGTTAGCTTGTTAGAGATTTGAGCCTTTGTAAGAGAGTTATTACCATTGTTCCACTCTTTGCTCTTAGCTCATGTGCGTCTGTGTGTGTGTATGTGTGTGCTTCTCACTCACGCGCTTGTGCCTTCACTTGCTCACAGTCTTCATACCAGTCCTCACATCTCCACGGATTGACATTTATGAGGTGGATCTCCTCACTTGCCATTGTGCTAGAGTGACACCAAATTTGGCACCGTTGTTAGAGAGAGAGATTTGACAATGAGCGTGTGATGGTAAGATGTAGAATAGCGATGTTGGAAGGTAAAAAATAGTCATTTTGTGTTTACTTTTTGAGTTTTTCTCCACTTTTTTCATCATCATCATCATCATCATCACCACCACCATCTTCTCTTATCTTTATCTTCTTAGATTTTTTTTTCATTTTTGAGTGTACATTCACCTCATTTTCCACTTATGGCTACAAGCAAGAAGCGTAGAGGGAGCTTAGAGCTGAAACGCTGAAGAAATAATCTTGAGATACTCTAAATACACCAAAATCTGAGTGAAGTATCATGCAAGCTGAAGCAACCTATGATAGGTATTGCCACTGTGGTATCGTGAGATTGCATACTTATTTTGCATCTACAGGCACATAAGGGTGAGAAGGAGGGCACAAAGAGCACATATCCACAAAAATTTTTGAATTTGGACTTCAAAAATCCAACTATCATGGTTGGTTGAGTTTACGTATCGCGATACCTGAATTCACTTGTATCACGATACTTGTCGAGTATTGTGTATTGTTTCCCCATGTATCGCGATACTTCCCAAGTATCGTGTATTATTGGGTTGAGTATTGTGTATCATGAATACACAAGTATCATATCGTGAAATATTTGGTATCGTGTATTGCCAGATCTTGTATCACAAAGTTTGGTATCATATCGTGAAGTTGTAAGTATCATGTATCGTGTGACCTCAATTATCATATCATGGACTATTTGGTATCGTGTATCATGTATTGCAATACTTCACAAGTATCGTGTATCTTGGCCAACTCAAGTATCGTATAGTCTGAGCCTAGTGTTAGGCAGCCGAAATGTAATTGTAATTATTGGAACAATTAGAAACGAGGCACATCGAAAGGATGTAGCATAAAACTTGTAACTTTTGGGATAATGAAAAGTGCAAAAGCAGATGGGCAGGGAGCAAGATACTGGAGTGTGGGTCTATGCAGTGCGCCTATGGGATGCTTCAGTGCAAGTTTTACTTAAACTGGTGTATTGATCTTCTACTATTCTGAGTATTAAGTTATTTCGATGATCTTGTCTGTGTAATACTTTGTTGATGAGGATATAAGTTTAATTGTGGTTGCGCATAAATCGCTAGTAGAGAAACAATGTTATTCTACGTTAATGACTAATATAAATTTATCGTGGTGATGTACTTTGTAGACTGTTAGAAAGTCTGGTGGTGAAATTGTTAATTACAAGTTTGTTGGTGGAAAGTGAGAGTGAAGTAATGAGTAAACTCTACGCAATGAATATTTTCCCTAGGAAAATAATCATAGGCCTCTGTAATACAGAACCCTGACCATCCCAAGAACCCAGTAGTTGATTTACCCCCGATAGCCGTTAACACTGGCACCGGCCATGGGGCATGGAATAGCCAGTCTGAGGGCAGATTAAGGTCAGATGAAAGAAAGAATTCTATTATATATGTCTGTAACGGGTTTTGGTGAATCTTATCCTAAGTACCGAAGTGATCAACATCCGTGGAAAGTTACTAGCACGTTGGGAGCACCCTCCGATGGCAGTGGTGAAGGACAATCATTTGAAGGAAAGTGTGATACATGGACTAGTGGAGTGGCACCACAACATTTTCTTGTTCAAGGATTATAGAGTATACTAGAATTATAACCCATTCAATCTGTTGAAAGTGTGGTCAGTGGAGTAGGTGCTCATTCCGATGATAGCCTAGTGAATTCCAGTGACAACCCAACTTTTATATCTGATTCTAGTAGTACTAGTACATTTGTGGGTGAAAGTTCTGGTGAAAAGTTCATCTCAGTCTTAAAATATGATGAATGGCAGTTGAATTCAGACATGTGTGATCGAATCAATGATATCATATGACTGGAGATTTTGCAAAGCGACTACACCACACAACAGCAACCAGAATCAACCTGTTCAAGTAATTCTAAATTGATACTTCCTCTTGATTTAGATGACATGAGTAGTATGCAACAACAACATTAGCAGCAACAACAACAACAACAACAGCAACAGCAGCAGCAGGTCGTACACCCACGATTGATACCTATCGGAGTCATATATACTAAATTTGGTCGATTTCCAAGTGATGATCCTGATGCTCATGTCCGTACTTTTGAAATTAATTATGCTATATTAAATTATCCAACAAATCCGGCATATAATGCCATAGTGTTTCAATTCACTCTGGTTAATGAAGCTACCCATTGGTTAACCAAATATGATATTAATCATTTCGATCAATAGGATGATGATAAGAATGCCTTCTTACAACGTTTTTGATTAAAGAACAATGCAGCTGAAATCTTTGATTACTTACAAAACAATGGATAGAAACCACATCAGAGTGTGCAAGAGTATGCAACTTTATTTGGCACTCATCTACGGTAGCTGCCTCCACCGCATGCTAGTCTACCAGATGATGTGATTACTCAATGGTTTATTAATGGACTAAGCCCCCAACTCAAACAAGTTATGATTATTCAATGTGTGGGTGGTATGACCTTGAATGCATTCATTGCCATGGCATCATAGTTGGAACATAAGGTTGGTTGTTTTACCGAAGACCTAGAGTAGTTAAAAGCCTCCAAGAGTACAAACGATGATCCATTGAAACAAGTATATTGCACTAAATGTAAGAACCTAGGGCATACTACTTCAACTTGTGCACTAAATCAAATGTATTGTGCTATTTGTAATATGACGAGTCATTCTATCGAAACTTGTCCATATAATGCAAAAGTACAGACCAAACCGATCGTAAATGCCATAATACAAGAGCAAGGACAATCGTCCGCCCACTACATACCATCGCGTTTGAGAAATACATCTTATAAAACTTACAAGAATTATAGAGGACCACCACCAAACAATTTTGGACAGCCTTGTTGGAATTCGGGACAAATCGGTGAAAGTGCATCCCTCCCACCATCAAGATGCCATTTTTGTGGAGAAATTGGCCATATCCGTAGATATTGTAAAGAAGCATCCGAATTTGATAAGCAAACAAAAGAACAACAACATCCAATGGCAAATATGGTATACATTTCTGCGGTAGATACACAAGGAGTAGCCATTCAAACACAGTCCAGTAAGAAGTTGCACCCAGTTGCTGAGATTTTTGAAGTGGGAATTTGAGAACAACAACAGATGTTTACAAAAGCAAGCACGTGGGAAAGTCAAGAACCAACTATCTTTCCCGATCTTGTACCAGTGGTCCAGTAACAAGTACAGAATACTCCACTGATAGAGATGGACCCGGCCCAATTATTGTCAAAGGACACACCGAACTTGATATTTGGTACGCAAAATTTTGATTCTATGTGGAATAGTTTATCAAAAGCATAAATCCTGTTGGGGCAACTTTTATCATTGGTCCTTGGTATTCGATAATAATTTCAGCAACAAACTAGTCTAGGATCTTCGTGCACACCTTCTACAGCCACCATTAGCTCAAAAACGGATTCTACGATGGATCATGTTGTTCCTTTAACTAAAGTATGGTATAAAAACCACAAATTTTACAAGTATTAATTGACGAAGGCTCACAGGTTAATATTGCTATAGCCGCACTCTGTAAGATGTTAGGATGGACTCAGATTGAACCCGTCCAGTTCTTTGTAAGAATGGTTGATCAATCTCGGGTGCATCCAGTGGGTTTGATGCGTGATATACCCATTACCCTACAGGGGCCAATGTTTAAAATGACTTTTTTTGTCTTGGAATTACCCGAATCTAGCTTGGATTACAACTTATTATTCGGAAGGCCCTGGTTGAAGCAGCCAAAAGTGTTATAGGATTGGCCTGCACATGAACCTATTTTTAAAAGCAATCACTAGAAATATGTTGTACCCTTGGATGATATGAGGCCTTTCGACTTTCATGCACAAGCTTACGTGGTAGAACCCATGCATATGTTGGATGGTCTTTCGGATGATGAAGAAGAAGCTTTTTTAAATGCTAACCAGGATTTGTTGGCACTAGGTATAGTTGATTTGCAAGCCATAATGGATAACTAGTATCCGGCCTCTTGTACGGTAGTCCCTCTCACCGAAGAAGTGGGACCAGTTACAGATCAGGTTTTGGATGCCACTGATATTCAACACTTACTCCCCCTACCTGAGGATATTTCCATGCCTTGGCAGTTTTATGTATCGGAAGATCAACTAATCACTTGCAATTTGGGTGAGGAGGTTAGCCCGTGCCCCGTCAAGATTAAGGCCAGATTACCTGAATATTTTCAAGACGATTTAGTATAGTTGTTGAAGGAATTTGTTGATGTATTTGCTTGGGACTATCATGATATGAAGGGATCGGATCCTCGCATCTACCAACACCGTGTGATGCTGAAATCGGATGCCCGATGGATTAAGCAACAGAGTTACCGAATGATTCCCAATTATGCTGCACAAGTGAAAGCTGAACTGGACCGACTGTTGAAAGTAGGTTTCATTCTTCCCATTGAGCACGCCAAATGGATCTCTCCTATTGTCATCGTCCCAAAGAAAAACAAGCAATTACGAATTTGTGGGGATTACCACAAGCTGAATGTGGTCATGGTAGCCGATCCATTTCCACTTCCCTTCTTGGATACTATGCTAGATGATGTTGCAGGACGAGAAATGTACTCTTTTTTGGATGGTTATAGTGGTTATAATCAAGTACAAATGGTTGAAATGGATATTGCTAAGACCGCGTTTATTACAAATTGGGGAGTATAAGTTTTTACGGTGATGTGGTTTGGTTTACGCAATGCTCCAAGCACCTTTCAGGGATGCATGCAGGAAATCTTTTCTCCCGAAGTGTCGGAAGTTTCTTCTTTAATTAAATCCCAACAAATCCGTTTTTTTAGTTTCTTGCGACAAGCTACTCGGGCATGTTATTTCACAACAGGGAATTCAAGTGGACCCTGATAAAGTTTGTGCAGTGTTGAATGCACCCCCTCTTGCAACACCAAAGGAAGTTATGTGATTCCTTGGTCAAATATGGTGGCATGGTCACCATCTCCAATGGCTCGCTCATGTGGCTATACCGCTTAATCATTTGATTACCAGTAACCCTTGACAGTTTGTGTGGACGGAGGAATGTCAATTGGCTTTTGATGGGTTGAAAACTCTCCTTACATAGGCTCCTATTTTACAAGCTCCTAAATGGCAACTTCCTTTCCATGTCTTCATGGATGCTTCTGATATTGCAATCAGTAGTCTGTTGATGCAGCAACATGATAAGTGGTTTCATCCTATTTATTATGCAAGTCGATGACTAGCAGTTGCTGAACATAATTATTCCTTATTGAACGTGAATGCCTTGGTCTAGTCTATTCGGTGAAAAGATTTCGGCACTATATGCTGGGATGCAAATTTACCTTCCATGTGGATCATGTGGCCTTGGTTTATCTTGTACAACAAAAACATTTAGGTGGCAGATTGGCTCAGTGGGTGTTGCTGCTTCAAGAATTTGATTATGATATTGTGCATCGCCCTGGATCAGCACATGCTCTTGCACATTTCCTTTCTTGACTGGATTCGGGTGAGCCTCCTGGTGGCATTGATGACACCACTTTGGCCATCTATGTGACCGACTCAGTTCAGGATGACAGCCACACATTACCTGTCTCACCTTCATATTATGACACCCTCATGATTTTTTTAACCAGCGGATGTCCTCAAAATACTACTTCGATGTCAGCTCGCCCTAAATTGGTTATGCATAGTCGCCAATTTCGTATCATTGTGGGTCAATTGTATTATATGGATCCATCTGGCACGCTCTTACGATGTATTCTGCCACATGAAGTTTCTTTGGTAATCACAGTGGCTCATTCTACTCCTTTCGGTGGGCATTTTTTGATCGATCTTACGTACCGGAAAATTCTACATAGTAGGTTATGGTGGCCCACAATGCATCCTGATATTGCTACTTATATTCAACAGTGTGATGCCTGCCAACATACTGGATAACCTTTACACCGGCATCATTTTCCACTTCCTCCTGTCCTTTCCCTTGAGCCCTTCCAAAAGTGGAGATTGGAGTTTATTGGTCCTATTACGCCTCCTGCTATTGTTACAAATCATCGTTATATCCTTACCTGTATTGATTATGCTACTCATTGGGTTGAAGCTTGGGCATTACGGTCAGCAACTGCTCTGGTAGTCACTAAATGTTTACTTCGTGATGTTTTTCCTCATTATGGGCTCCCTTTGGAGACTGTTTCTGATCAAGGCACTCATTTTGCTAATACATTAATGCAATTTTTAACCCAAACCTTCAGTATTGTCCATAAATTTAGTTCCCCTTATTATCCTCACACGAATGGATTGGCCGAACGTACTAATAAAAATCTTTTTAATATGTTGAAGAAACTTGTTTTGGAGTGCCTGAAAAGATGGATCAATTTCTTCCTTATGTCTTATGGGCTTACCGAAATACCTATAAAGTTGCTACCGGAAGTACCCCTTCTAAAATGGCATATGGTCTTGAAGAAATCTCCCCTATGGAATTGGTTGTACCCAGCTTACGAGTGGCATTGGAGCACAAGTTATTACCAAATATTCTTTCCCTTTTCAGCTGGATGTTTTACAGTCTTTCGATGAGCAATGTTTGGAAAGATTTTTGGTTCTTCAGGAAGTTCAATTGCGGCAAGCTAAAACCCATGGTCGGTTCCTCAGGACACTTGTCTTTATAGTAGGGCAATTGGTTCTTTTTTACAACGCCAAGTCTAATTGCTCGGCAAGAAACTTAAAGCTTCGTTGGTGCAGTCCCTACTGCATTGCAGAATAGATTCGTCTGACTACTTTTTGGTTATCTACATTGATGGGCACTCTACTCCCTAAACCCATCAGTGGATCTAAACTTCGTTTGTATTGCATGCCATCCACTTATCCCTAAATTTGTGTATGTTTTATTTACCTTCATTAGGATCACGTTTCTTTCGATATCTTTGACCCACTGTCTATGCTGCACGCTTTTCGATTGACCATACCACCGTAATCCTCCCATTTTTTATTAATTATCTGTGTTCTACTACTGTCCTCCATGATTTGGAATTCCTTAATGCGCTTTTGTAGTAATGATCCACGCATGTTTCCCTCCACTTGTGATGATTATGTTCTATACCCATGATTTCACCCTACATTTTCTACTTAACTGGTGTCCTCGTACTCTTTTTCTTTATTGTGTTACTTGCGCTCCGTTCATTGTGTGATTTGTATTCTATGCATTCTGCTTACCTGCTGCGCCATGGAAGCTCTTGCAAACATCACTACCTTCCGTGCTCGTCTTTCCCCCAACCTGGTATCTTTGACCCACTGTCTATGCTGCACGCTTTTTGGTTGACCATACCACCGTAATCCTCCCATTGTCTATGTTGCACGCTTTTCGGTTGACCATACCACCGTAATCCTCCCATTTTTTATTAATTACCCGTGTTCTGCTACCGTCCTCCATGATTTGGAATTCCTTAATGTGCTTTTGTAGTAATGATCCACACATGTTTCCCTCCACTTGTGATGATTATGTTCTATACCCACGATTTCACCCTTCATTTTCTACTTAACTGGTGTCCTAGTACTCTTTTTCTTTATTGTGTTACTTGCGCTCCGTTCATTGTGCGATTTGTATTCTATGCATTCTGCTTACCTGCTGCGCCATGGAAGCTCTTGCGAACATCACTACCTTCCATGCTCGTCCTTCTCCCAACCTAGTGGAGTTTCTTCGCCCCCGTAGTTTGCTGGCGTTCATTGAGTTTCCCTAGCATTCGGTAGACTGTCATCCTTACTTCCCACAGTGATTTCGCCCATCGCTAATGTCACCCCAACAGAATCCTATTGGCCTCTCACTTGCCTTAATCCATGCACAGTGGTTACCATTAACATTATGGCTTAGATGTTTCACCTTCTACAAGTCGGACATACTGAAGTTCCCTTTCTCCCATTGGCAACACTGAAGCAACTCTTTCCCCAACATTCCTCCAACAAATTCGTCATCCTGTGCCAACCCAAGCCAGAATGTTCAGCATTGCTGCCCATGAACCTATCAATTGGGCATCCTTCTTTTTTTGGCATATCCATCGTGAATGCCAGACCATTATGTGATAGTTATCCAAAGGTGAATGTCCCCGCACCCGTCTGCCTCACCTTCTTTCATTCCTTCTCCTAGTTGTGAACCCTATTTTGAACCTTCCAACACGTAATCTCCTATTGTGTGAAGAGTCTGATCAGGTGATGGGACATGATGATGATAATGAAGACCTTTTCCAATTTTTTTGAGGGAAACACAGAAAGCTAAGCCCTTGTCAAAGCACAGTTCATGCATCCACCAGTAAGGTAATCCTTAAGCTTCATCCTCGCATGCGTCTTCTTCCTCACCCTCGCCTAAGGAACAAACTGCTGAAGATACTGTTATGCATTAGGGGAAAAAATGAACCCTGCATGGGCCTTGCAAGGATTCCTAATTTTAAGGGATTAAGCCTAATCTTGTTCTTGCTTGAGGGAACAAAGTGCATTTAATAGAGAACTTTTTAGTAGGCAAGACTAGGCTTTTTTTTAGGCCCAAGTAGGGTCATCTCTCTCTTCTGTAAAAGAAAGAGAGAGAGATTCCACTTTACACATCATCAAATCCGTCCATCTTTGTGAATAAAAAATGACTTTTTTTAAAAAAGTCACACAGTTATTTATTGCTTACTAAAAAGGGCCCATTTCTTAGTATACATGTTAGAAGTTACTTTTTTATATGGATTTTTTAATAAAATCACTCAAAATAGTTCTTTTCTCAAACTCGTCCAAAAGTAAAGTACCACATCATCAAACTCGTAACTTTCCCTACCTCAAAAAATGCATTTTTTTTCAATTTTTTATCATTTTCACTCACATAGAATGGAAAAACCTCACCCTGACCCATACACATATCAAAAAAGTACTTTTCTCTATGTACAGATACTTCTTAGTCCATTATACATGTTATTTTGATTCTCTTCTCTCTTTCTCTCTCTTACCTCTTGAATTCTAACAGCCATGGGGTACTCGAACAATTTCCTCGAAAGAGAAGATGTAACAATAATAGAATCACTCACAAAGAAATTTTTCTCCCATGAGATGACAATATTCATGTCCAAGTAGGTGGTTCATTCTTTCTTTGTGATCAAAGATGTACTATTCATTTTACTTTCTAGTATTCATCTACTATTTTTCAGGAGGAAAAGCACACAATCCCATAATTGGAAGCTCTTTCATGTGGAGTGGGAGGACACAAACACCAAATTCTTCTAATGAGGTATACATTTTTCTTGATTCTCATATTTGCAAAATAATTAAACTGTTATTTCCCTTGCATAGGTAATTCATCTGAGAAATAAGTGCTTCATCAACACCAAAGAAGCACTTTAAATTGTTAATAGTTTCTCTTACTTCTCCTTCTTTTCAAAAGAATGACACCAATATTACATAGTATGGATAGGAAAATGTGTGTGGAAGCATTTCTCCATGCTTATAGAAGTTATTCATTAGGAACATGAATTATAAAGAGGACATGATTGATATTGCCACAGAGTATTTACACATAAAAGAAAATACGCCTAAGTATGTTTAGCATGCAACCATGACTAAGGAGTCAATGAAGAAATCATATCCTTAGTTTATGAAGAACTCATATACATATGCTTATGTTTGTACAAAACAATAAATAAATAAATTTTTAATCTATAGAGGCTTCAAAAATCAATGTTTTTCTTCTAGAATAAAATCTACCTCTACTAATTTTCTTTTCACATCCCTTTTGAATTTGATTTTATATATGTTTATCTTTTTTCTACATATTGTGGTGATAGGCTCAAATTCATATTAAAGATACTAATCATCAATGACTTGGAATATGAAAGGTAAGGTACATTCTACATTCAGATGTTGTTTGTTTCTTTAAATTGTGCTCATTTTATTCATTGAAATATTACATGTTGTATTGTCATATGGAGAATTTTGATGTATCCATTTTTATCAGTCAAAATTCTAGTATAGTAGTGATGTAAAAGTCCCACTATAGATCTAATAGTAATTTCTTAAAAAGTACATGTCATATTAGTGGTTCTATGCATGTTGACTAGTTGTAATAATACTCAGTTGCTTTTCTTCAAACAACTTTTGCAAGAGTTTGACAATCAGAAATGTTTTCATGAAATTACAACACAACATTGCAAGTGAAAATTGGAGGTTATCAACAAGTCCTTTGCATCATGATCAATGTCATGCACAAAAAGTGTTTTAGGGTTCAACTTGGAAATCAAGTTACATAAGAGGCATCATTTGATTATTTTATACTAAGAAGTTTTTGTGGTATATCATATCGATGCTCAAGGTACATAATGAACACCTTGGATGAATCCCCATCAGAGAGGATGAAGTGGTCTACATGCAACAGAGGTCATCATACAATCATAGAGTGGTTCAATATGACAGAGTGAAGTCGATTAAAAATATCAAAATAGTTCATAGCCTCATCCATAGAATCATTCCTATGAGCATGATGAAGATCAACTACCACAGGTGTGACCATTCATAAAAAGATTCTAAGGACATGCACAAAGGGGAAGAATAGATCCACTAATTATTGGTAATGAACCATTTGAACTCAATCTACCTCCAAATGGAACATGGCTGATGAAACATGAAGTAACCATTCCAAGTCATCCTAAAAGGAGAGCTTCAAGGAATCATCATGAAACATATGCATATTCCAACATCATATCAAGTAGAGGCTATAAAGTCACTACTATAAGGTCAAAGCACACTACCCACATATGAGAAAAGAAACATATGCCATAAATTGTGTCACAATGTCAATCAAGGCATACATGTAAAATGAATAAGAACTACCAACCACATCATAGATCATATGTAGCACAACCTAAAGTTTCTCCTAATGCAAAAGCAACAAAAAAGTGAGCAAATATTATAGATCCTTTGTGATTCAAAGTTAATGCAGTAGACTTTGGATATAATCAATAGCACTTCAAGCCATCCAAGAGGAAGGAGATGCATTCCTTACTTCTATTTTGAAAGATATTAACTTGTGTGTAGCTCATGTGAAGATGATGACCATACAACCAAAGAAACTAGATGGGACCATACATGATTATGTAATCATTCTTGTTGAAGAGATACATTTTGTAAAATCAAATTTTCATTATGATAATCTACTTTTTCATCATCTTTCTTACACATGCTCAATTCCACATTGATCTTTATCACATGTTCATAATTGTATCCACTTGTGTAAAGATGGTATGCGTGCAAAACAAATCCCTTAGAATCAAAACTAGTATTTCCATTGTTCAACTAGGTTGTGCATATAATAAGGTCCATGAACCTAAAATTTGAAAGAAAGGAGTTGTATTGTCACTAACCACATCATATTCAAATGTCCTAGGAAGAAGATACAAGTTGGGTTTAAGACTTCCACGATCACCATTCCACATCAAAAGATCATCATCTGAGTCAAAAAAGGAGTACTATCCATCATGAGAATCATGCCCTTGATTCTTTAGCTAGATATACTACAAACCCTTTCTAGTACCATCATGGATATCCATCATCATCATGTTCCAGTACAAAATTCAAAGAACTCTAAAAAGACCAATAATTATGAAGATTCAATTTCCAAAAAATCTCATAGTTACATAGCTACTTCCCATGGAACTTATCGCTTTGAGAGGGAGGTGATGTCATAAACACAAAGGAAACCATCGTAAAACCATAAATTCTATGAAAATGTTTATATCTCATGAATGGTTTAGATTTTGGAGAAATGGATGCTACCGTCATGTCCTAAACATGCAAAAACCCTAAGATCGACTATTTATTTGTCTAATTCTGACATCTAGAGCCTTGTAAACCTCAAAAAGCACCAAAAAAGGGGTAGCCACAGAGATGCAGGATAGGCCTCTGCAAAAGTTTTGCAGAGGCCTATCCCACGTTTCTATGGCTGCCCCTTTTTTGGTGCTTTGAGGTCATGCAATGTCATCAAATGGTGAAAATAAGTATTACTTCTTGCAAATTTTAGGGAAATTGATGAACTATGCAACCCAAGAACTAGATAGGAGCATATATGACTATGTGATCATTCTTCTTGAAGAGATGTTTTGTAATGTGAAATTATCTCATTGGTAATATACTTTTTCATAACCTTTCCTACACATGCTCAAATCCACATTGATCTATATCATATGCTCACAATCATATGCACTCAAGTCAACATGCTATGTGTGCAAAGCAAATCATTTATGGTTATAAACTCATTTTTCCATTGGTAGATTGAGTTAAGCACATAATGAGTTTCATGGACCTTCAATTTGTAATAATAAAGTTTCATATCCACTAGAAATAAACTTGCATGGCCTCAAAAGCACCAAAAAAGGTCATTCATAGAAACACACAATAGGCGTCTACAAAAATTTTGCGAAGACCTATCCAATGTCTCTAGCTCCTCTTTTTTGATACTTTTGAGGCCATGCAAGGTTATTTTTAGTGGACATGAAACTTTATTATTTAGATTTTTAGAGCCATGGAACTTGTTTCTAACAAGTCACTTACTCTACAGTGATCCATGCATATACAACTTCTACAATGGGAGCCAGTATAAACAAACATACTCAGATGAGATAAAATAGTTTGCAAAATATAATTTAGGATAATATCCTCATGTCTAGAATTCTTGTTGTGCCTCTATACCCCACATAAGTGTTGATATATTTAGGTAGTGATGTGTGTGAACACACTAGGACCGCCGGGGCACTTTTTTCCCTCTTTAGGAGGTTTTTTTCCACCGGCTTGTATATACGCCTATTGCCCTAATGGGCTACTTATCTTTGTACATTCTCTGGTAATATATTCAGTATTGTGTGTTTGTGCTCCAAGCTTCTTCTTCTTCCTTGTGCTGTTTGCGTGCTTCCGTAGACGTCTAACTCCAACAATTGGTATCAGAGCAGGCCGTCGCTTCATCTAGGGCGTCGTCGACACTCCTCCGTTTGCAGTCTCAGAATCGCACGAATTTTGGTGAGCATACTCAACGTGTTTCCGAGATCAAAACAGCTTTGCTGTGTGGTGCCGAAATCGCGATCTGAGCTCGTTTCGGCCTCCGAACGCACTATCGCAGTGCTTGTGCAGGCTATTTTGTCTTTTTGTGCCAACGGTATATACCAGTTTCTGTTCGCCAGTTTAAGCGTCTCAAAGTCTGCTACAGGTCTAGCAGAACTCGTCTGGGCAGTTCCGTTCAACTTTTTGAGATACAGTCGATTTTCTGCATCAAGGTATTTTAGTCACCGGACATGGCTGAAAGCAGTGATGTATTCGGTATGTTGGCTGTTGAGGATAAGTTGGATGGTACCAACTACCCATTATGGGCTTACATGATGCGACATGTATTGGTTGCAAAAGGACTGTGGAACATTGTGCAGGGTGTTGAAAGACGTCCTGTTACACCTGCAACTACAGGTACTACAAATACAGGTGTTGGAGCTGATGAAGATGGTGTCGAAGATGATATTCCGCAAATTCCTGTTCGTGCTGCTGTTTCTGTTGCACCTACTGCAGAGCAGATTTGTTGGGATGGCAGAGATGCCCATGCACATGCATTGATAGCTTTGTCTGTCAAACATGCCATTATTCCTCATATTCGCTCTTGCAGAACAGCTAGGGATGCTTGGGATACACTTACCACATTGTTCCAAGCTAGGAATGAGGCTCCTGTTGCTTACCTCCGAAAACAATTGGAGAGTGAGCACATGAATGAAGGTGATTCCATGGACAGTTTCCTAACGAAGATCAAAGATTTGAAGGAACAGTTGATTTCTGTTGATGAGGTTATACCAGATAGCTCACTTGTGCAGACCGTTCTGAATGGTCTTCCTGATTCATACCAGAGTTTTGCTTCTACTTTTCGGTTGATGATGAAAGGCAATCCGAATGCCTTATCATTTGAGGAGTTAGTTTCTGTTCTCTTGCAGGAAGATCAGTCCAGGCAGAACAGGTCGATTATGCGTGTTGCAGATCAAGCTTTCCTGGCTAGTCAGAAGGGCAAAGGAAAATGGAGCTCTTCTACTAGTAAGCAGAAATATGCAAATGCTGCACATTCGAAGAACCAGGATAAAGATGAGAAGAAATCAGAAAAGCAGAAACTATTTTGCAAGTACTGTAAAGGGAATGATCATATCATAAAGAACTGTCCAAAACTGGTTGCAAAAGAGGCAAAGAAAAAGGAGGCTGGAATGGTTGTTGCAGAAGCCTCTACACCAAAAATAGAGTCTGCTAATCTTGTGCAGGAAGAAGAATGGGCGTTTACTACTGTTTGCAGTTTTGACCCATCTTCTCATGAGCAGTGCATGTCTGCAGTGGACTCAGATGTTTGTTACTTTGACAGTGGGGCGACCAAACATATTACCTCGTAGCGTAGTTTCTTCTCTTCACTCGAGCCTGCCCCTACAGGGAATACTGTCACATGCGCCAACAACTCCTCTTATCCTGTTATGGGAGTTGGTAAGATCATTCTGACTACTGCTGATGGTAGTTCTTTCACCTTGTCAGATGCTTTATTTGTACCAGGGATCAAGAAGAATCTGTTATCAGTTTCTGCATTAGCCAAATTGGCTTGGTTGTGAATGTTGTTGATGACAGATGTACAGTTCATGATCTGTCAAATGGCAATGTTATTATTGCTTCTGGCATTTTATGTCGTGGGCTATATAAGCTCATAGACTATGAAAGATCTGTGAATGATTCTGCATGTGCAGTTCATGATTCTCAGGCTATGTCAGATGCAAAGCTTTGGCATGCACGCTTTGGACATCTAAATTTTGCTAGTTTGCTGCGCCTGCAGAAATCTGATATGGTGTCTTCTTTGCCCAAGCTTGAGGCACCTGGAAAACATGTATGTGAAGGTTGTATATTGGGCAAAATGCAGCGTTCCTCCTTTCCAAAAGATGGTTCAGTTTGGGCTACACAGAAATTGCAGCTTGTACATAGTGATGTCTATGGTCATATGCAGACACCCTCTTTTGGGAATTACCTTTACTTCGTGACTTTCATTGATGATTTTTCCAGGCATGCATGAGTATATCCACTCAAAGCAAAGTCCGAAGTGTTCATGTGCTTTAAATAGTTTTTGGTTTTGGCTGAAAATCTGTCAGCATGTAAAATGGGCACCCTCCGTTTTGATCGAGGGGGGGAATATATGTCTTCTGATTTCAATGCATTTCTGGCTGAACGTGGGATAAAACACCAGTGTATAGTGCCGTATACACCTCAACAGAATGGAGTTGCTGAACGAAAGAACAGGTCACTCATGGAGATGGCGAGGTGCATGGTCAAGAGTCAGGCTTTACCACATAGTTTCTGGCTTGAGGCTGTCATGTGTGCAGCATATGTACTGAACAGGTGTCCCACCAAAGCGTTGCAGTCTATCACTCCATATGAGGCTTGGCATGACCGCAAGCCATCTGTTGCTCATCTGCGTGTTTTTGGTTGTTTGGCATATGCATTAGTGCCTGAACAACATCGCAGAAAATTGGATGATAAGGAAGTAAAATGTATTTTTGTTGGGTACAGTTCTGAAAGTAAAGGCTATCGTCTGTATCATCCACAGACTAAACGCATTCTGGTTAGCCGTGATGTTGTCTTTCTGGAAGATGCTATTCAGCCATTGCTTTCATGTACTAAGGAGACATTTGTTAGCTCCAAAGACATGTATGATACGTTGATCCCTCTTTTTACAGGTGGACAATCTAGTGCTGGTCCTAATGAGGCAACTTCTCAGCCTTTGCAGGTTTCATATGATGATGCAGATCATTCTATTTCTGATGCAGATTTACATGATGCACTTGTTGATGAGAGAGTTGATATTGAGCAAGCAAAAGCTATGCCAAAATGGCTGGTGCAAACTTTGTGTGACAGCAAATTAGATGCACCTTTGTCATATCGTACTCGTTCAGGCTCTCATAGTGCCTCCTTTGCATCAGATTGCTATGCTATGGCTGTGTCTAGTCTCTGTGATGAGAATGAACCTGTTTCTTTTGACGAAGCACAGAATTCAGAAAATTGGATGGCTGCTATGCAATTTGAATATGATGTTATAATGAAGAATGATACATGGTCTTTATGTGACTTGCCTCCTAGCAAGAATGCCATTGGCACTAAGTGGGTATACAAGCTAAAGCGTAAACCTGCTGGTACAGTTGACAGGTATAAGGCTAGGCTTGTTGCAAAGGGTTATGCGTAGGAAAGAGGCATTGATTTTGATGAGACCTTTGCACCTACATGTCGTATGACTACTGTTCGGAGCATTTGTGCACTTGCAGCGCATCATGCTTGGAACGTACATCAGTTGGACATTAAAACAACATTTTTGAATGGTGACTTGCATGAAGAAGTGTATGTTTTTTAGCCCCGTGGCTTTGTGCAGAAAGGGCATGAAAACCAGGTGTGCAGGTTAAAGAAGGCATTATATGGTTTAAAGCAAGCACCACGTGCTTGGTATGAGAAGATACATGCCTATCTGGTTGCACATGGTTTTGAGAACAGTCCAACTGAAAGCACCTTATATGTTAAGCGTGCTAATGATGTGCTTCTGATCATTGTTGTCTATGTCGATGACATGCTGCTCACTGGTCCTATTGAGAAGCATATTGCTGATTTCAAGGCTGATTTGCATGCCTCATTTGAGATGTCTGATTTGGGGCATTTGCATCACTATTTGGGCATTCAGTTTATGCAAGTTGATGGTGGAATGGCTTTGTGTCAAACGAAATATATTGACACATTATTGCAGCGTTTTGGCCTTGAAGACTGTAAGCCTATTGCCACTCCTATGGAGACAGGTTTACGATTGAGTCTTCATGATGCTGGAGATGCATTTGATGTTGTTCTCTATCAGCAGGTTGTTGGATGCTTGATTTACTTATGCATTACTCGGCCAGATATTCAATTTGCTGTCTCACAGATGAGCAGGTTTATGCATTGCCCAGGAGTCACGCATTGGAAGGCAGTTAAGCGCATTTTTCGCTACTTGAGTGGTACTCAGCTACTTGGGTTGTTTTATCCCAAGGGGGGAGCACTACCGCCAGATTTGCATGCTTTTTCTGACTCAGATTGGGCTTGTTGCTATGACACTCGTGTGTCCACCAGTGGTTTTTGCTTCATGCTTGGTAGCTCATGTATATCTTGGTTGAGCAAGAAGCAGCCTACTGTGGCCACTTCCAGTTGTGAGGTTGAGTATAGGGCAGCTTTCACAGCGACTGTTGAGTGTGTGTGGCTCAGACGCCTTATGGCTGATTTGGGTGTTGGTCAGTCTTCTGCCACCACCATCTTCACTGACAGTGAGAGCGCATTGGCAGTTGCGAGGAACCCTGTGTTCCATGCTCGCACTAAGCACATTGAGGTGCATTATCACTATGTCAGGGAGAGGTTCTCTGTTGGGGAGATCAGCTTGGCATATGTGCCCACGCAGGAGAACATAGCAGACCTTTTCACGAAGGCTCATCCTAGGGAGAAGTTTGAAGCTTTCCGCAAAGCTTTGGGCTTACTTCCTTTTGTGGAGTGTTTTCCACATAGCTTGGCACTTCCTTATACATGAGTGCCAGCTCCTTGTTCACCGCATCACTCCCAGGGTGGATTTGTTGATATATTTAGGTAGTGATGTGTGTGAACACACTAAGATCGTCGGGGCACTTTTTTCCCTCTTTAGGAGGTTTTTTTCCCCCGGCTTGTATATACGCCTATTGCCCTAATGGGCTACTTATCTTTGTACATTCTCTGGTAATATATTCAGTATTGTGTGTTTGTGCTCCAAGCTTCTTCTTCTTCCTTGTGCTGTTCGCGTGCTTCCGCAGACGTCTAACTCCAACAATAAGGTGGAAATCCCCCTTTGAACTCCTCCCATTAAGGTTCTATGGGGAAATTCCATGGCACCAGAGGGCCTTTATTTTTAGCTTGAATGGCATTCAAATTGGCAAAACTTTTATGCCCCACTTACCTCATGGCATCAATCACAAAGACCATTTATTACCATAAATTTTCACATATAAAACTCATCTAGCTTAGAAGTTAAGGTTCCATGGATGTTTGTACTCTCAAAGTGGTTTCTCCTCATAATGGGGGCCTTATAACTTAGAGCACCATGGATCATTTGTGGTACTTAAGGAGTAAGTATTGAGTATATCTAACATGAATGACCTTTTTGAGTTATATCCTTTGTAATTTCAAACTTCATAAATGATCATCTATTGAGAAAATTAACCAATAAAATGTCAATTATTGTGAACTTGAACATACTCTATATGAAAGCAGAAATTGAATAATCACCAAGAGAAATTATAAATGCACAGTTATAGACTACAAAAATATGAGAGTAGACATGTTTTCATTACAAATATCAAATCTTACAAAATTTACAAATTATTGGTATCAATGATTGTACAACTTGAAGTGTTTTCAAATGCAAGAAAGCATCACAAAATTTGCGATGCTCATGGTGTAAAGTATTTCTATACCAATTCTAGATCAAGAGGATTTTTAGATATCTTAGTAGGAGAGAAGGCATGAGAGACATCTTTTTCTCCTATCCATACTTAGTTTGGAAGAATGTGAAAAGAGCCCTCATGCTATACGAACCGGTGAGCTAGAAACAAGAAATAGTTGGTGATGCTCTTGAATGTAACCAAAAGCAAAGACCTCTAGAAAATTTAGAAGGAAAGATGTGTTATTAACTCCAACGGCTCTTCCAAAGACCAATCCATTGAGAAATTTGTAGATTTCCTGGGTAGAAGAAGAAGAAATTTGGGAGAAATGCACCATTCAAAGAGTCGAGGTTTTTTAGCTTCTAGAATAACAAGCTAAAAGAGAGTGGATCTTGCATGAAAGCGACATCAGGCTAATCAACCTCCTTTGAAATTCTCTTCAAATTTCTTCTATTTCTCTCATTTTTTTGAAGTTAAACTTGTTTCAGAGAAAAAAAAGAAAATCATCACATAGAAAAACATATATGAGAATAAAAATGCCAACCTCATTTATAGTTCAAATTTGAAGGAATCTAGCTATATTATCCACTCTCTTCACAGCCTATGAACAATAAAAAATAAATTATAAGTATTAAAGAAAGAAATATTATAACATGTATAATAAAAAAACTTGTAGATTTCTAACCTTATGCCCTTGTCAATATAGCTTACATTCAAATAGATTATCAAAAATATGTTTTCTCCTAGAAAAGCTTGTTAGTCCTGAGTTGGATATCTTCACCTAAAAAATTATTGCAATCTACATAAACGAAAAGAATAATCCATCATGAAGAAATTATTAATGCTTTGGAATGGCTAATGCTATCAAAATTTCATGCAATGTTCAGAATGTACTTGTAAGGCTATGGAATGGTTGTCCTTCTAACTACATAGAAAGAAATGTAGCCAAACCACAAAAAAAACATATGTAGATAGATCAAAAACATATTAAATGCCATCAACAACTCAAAATTTCACAAAAATGCTCAGATCTTCATGCAATTCTTGGAAAGCACCTATAAGGGTATGAAGTGGTTGTTCATCCACCAAAGTAGAAGGAAATATGTCTGTAAAAAATAAAAGCATATCTCAATAGGTCAAAGATATATTCAACACATGCAATATTGTAGAGTAATACTTACAATTCATAGAATATCTCATTCTAGTAGAGTTTTCGAGTGTCATAGTTTCCATTTCAAGATATGTTATGCAATAGCAACCATCCCATTGCCTTTGTGGTCACAATGAAGACCCAAGTTTCTAAGATGTCTAACTTGATGAGGTCCATATTTAGAGGGTTGCATGCACACCCACACACCTTTGGAGTACTCATGTGGCATGTATTGTCCATCTCTTGCTTTGATATTGTGACACCTTAATGTAAAAACTTCATCTTTTGGTTGCCTATAGCCTTTAGATGTTGCCATTGAAGTTCAAGGTCTTCAATCTACAACAATAGTTCAATACGAGAGAAGCTAATAGCTTGGAATATAGACACAAGAGCTTCAATGGTGTTCTACAGAGAGAAACTAGTGGAAAAAAGATGTCCTTTTGGGACCTAGTATGAAACTACGAGGTTTAGGAGGGAAATACCTCTTTTCTTAGTATTTTTTTTTTTAAGTCATTTTTTCAAGCTCAAATCATGCAAGGATTTCAAATTTGTGATAAAAAAGAGCACTTCTAACCCTAAAAAGTAATGGGGGTCCATTTTGAGGTGTTATGATGAGCTTTTAAACTTTTTAAAAAATTTGAATTTTTGGGCCCAACCTAGTTACGAGATTCCTTCTCTCTCTAGAGGCAACTCATTAAATAGGGGGGAAACTTGTCTCCTCTCTCCCCTTCAGCCTAGTATTTTATAGGGTATAGACTGTGGCCACCACCCTCTTCTGATTGATCAATCACTAATCACTCCTTAATCTAAAAGGCCCATGCAAGGTTCATTTTTTCCCCTAATGAGAAGATGTTTCCCACACCATAACGACAGACAAGCAATAGGAGGTCATCACGGACACAACACCAAAGGGTATGATTGCTGACACTATTGGGAACGATGGATGGACACCTCAAAAAATGAGTTGGTACTGCTAATCCCTGCTTTGTACCAGCCCTCTTTTTCTTTAGAGTTGGGTTGTAGGCCCCTTTCGCTTTCCAATGACACTAAATAACTTTCTATGTGCTTTGGAGATGATGCTTCAAACAATTTGATCAAAATAGATAAGTTTGCAACTAGCTAGTGACCAAAAAGTTGCTTTCTTGATCTTGACACCTGCTAGATGTTATGCTCAATACTTACAATACACTAGCAGTTAGAAAAATTCCTTTTGAGGGTATCTAATTATCTTAGAGATATAATGTTTCCGAGTGGAATCACTTAAAATGATAGACTATACACAGAGCAATATCTTTCGTAAGTAGAAGCTTACCCCCGATATTTTAGGAACTCTGCAGAGTATGACCAATGACTACTTCGAGACAAGTTTCTCCCAATTGGCTGAATAAAACTTCTTCAAAACTTTGATAGCATGTATTAGACTTTGAGCTTGTTCCAATAAGCTATATATCATTGAAAATGATGGAGAGATCACTAAGATATGAGCACGACAAGTGCATTTTTTTGAGTAGACATGGATAGAGAAAGAGATGAACTTGATCAATGAGAAGTATATTATATGAAAATGTTGTACAACATGAATATAATGCCCAATGATGGTGATAGGAGTAGGCTATAATGTATGCCTCTCAGCCATATCAAATGATCTACAATATGCTCTAAAATGAGGGCTCTATGGTCGCGAGATTACACTCCACTTTTATAGATACTTTGTCTCCAAGTTTGAATTCAAATTAAAACTTTGATTTACCTAAAAATTCTCCTCCAAGTTAGGAGATATTCCATATAAATGAATTCGTAGCTTCATCTCTCCTAACTCCATGAGTTTAGTGGCTTTACAAGATTCTTCGAAGTCATCAAGAATTTTACAAAATTTTAATGGTAGAAATGGTAAGCAATGGTTCATGTGGTTCTTTAAGGAGTTTCACATAACCTTTTCCAATGCCTAGCCAAGTGTGAGGGCTTGGTATTTGCACCAACAGCTCCCCCTCAAGTGAAACATCTTGGCTTGGTCTTCTTCATCAATCCTCTTGAATGTCCTGCAATCCAATCTTAGATTTAAACCTGCAAAGTTTAGTCCCATCAAGTGCTTTGGTCAATAAGTTTGCACATTGCATATTAGTTGATACATATGCAAGTCAAACTTCCTTGCTAAATAGCTTCTCTCTCACATAGTGGTAATGAACCTCTATATGCTTGGTTCTTGCATGATAGATAGGATTTGCTGCAAGATGTAAAGAACTAGTATTGTCACCAAAGATCATTGGTGGGTTAGAATGTAGTCCCAAATTTGAATATAGCAATCTGATCCATATGGCTTCTTGAGTAGCATTGGCTAATCCTCTGAATTCAGCTTCTGTTGAAGATAAAGCAATAGTATGTTGCTTCTTGGAAGACCATGAAATGGGCTTATCACGTGCAAAAGAGAGATAACTTGAGGTGCTCCTCCTGTCATCCTTACAACCTGTCCAATCTGCATATGAGTATATCTTGATGTCCAAATCTGAAGTATATGGAAATTATAAACCTTGATTTTGAGTACCCTTGAGATACTTCAAAATCCGCTTGGCAGCTTCCAAGTGAGGTGCTCTAGGTTTGTGCATAAATTAACGTAAGACACTTCCTCCATAAGCAATATCAATCCTTGTCAATGTAGCATAGTTTAGGCTTCCTACTATGCTTTGATATCCTACAATGTCTTCAAGCAAATCACCTTCATGAGCACCTAACTTTTTGTTTACCTTCATAGGAATGCTAGCTTCTTCAAGAAAATCACCAAGTGAAACTTCTTCAACATGTCCTACACATACTTTCTTTAAGTAACATAAATTCCAGAATTAGTGTAGACGAATTCAATTCCAAGAAAATACTTTAGTGATCCTAGATCACTAATTTTGAACTCCTACATCATTTGATTCTTGATGTGCTTCATGCCATTGGCATCACTACCTGTAAGTATAATATCATCAACATACACACATAGGTATATCACCTCTGAATTACTTCTCTTGACAAACAGAGAAGTATCTGATTTGCTTATGATGAATCCTTGATCTTGAATGTATGTAGTCAACCTATGGTTCCATGCCCTAAGTGCCTGCTTCAATCCATAAAGAGCTTTGTTTAGTTTGCATGCATATTTTACCTTGCATGTCTCCTCATAGCCAGGAGGTTGAGCCATGTAAACCTCCTCTGAAATCCAACCATTAAGGAAAGCATTTTTTACATCCAATTGGTACATATTCCAATTTCTTGATGCAACCATACTTACCAATACCCTAATGGTTGGCATTTTGGCCATAGGTGAGAATGTCTCTTCATAATCAACTCCTTGGGTTTGTGCAAAACCCTTAGCCACAAGTCTAGTTTTATACCTATTTATGGATCCATCTTAGTTTCTCTTGACTTTGTAAATCCATCTAGAACCAATTACCTTCATTGATTCCTTCTTTGGCACTAGCTCCCAAGTATCATTCTCCTTGAGTGCTTCTATTTCTTCATCCATATCTTCCTTCCATTCTGCCTTGCTCTTTGCCTCTTCATATGAAGTAGGTTCCTCACATGCTAAATCCTTAGCAAGATAAATAGAATGCTTAGTTACTAATGAAGTGTCAAACCCATATTTGATTGGCTTCTTGCTCTCCCTTTGTGATCTTCTAATTGCTTGGTTGGATGATTCAAGTATGTCTTCCAACATCTTCATCTTGACCTTTCCTTTGGATTTCCATGCTTTGAACTCCTCTAAATTGATGGTGTCTTGATCATCTGATTTGATGTCTTCAATATGATTTGGTTCCTCCTTGGTAAGGCTTGGAAACTCCTCTTCCAAGTCATATGGTAGCTTAACCTTCCTGCATTCACTTTCAAACCAAGAATAGTTCTCATCAAACACAACATCTCTATTGACCATAAAACCTTTGTTGGATGGATTATAACACCTGTGTCCTTTCTTATTTAAATCATACCCTATGAAGATGCAATTCTTTGCCTTAGGGTCTAGCTTACCTTTGATATGGGATGGAATATGCACATAAGCAACACATCCAAAGATCCTGCAATGATCAAGTGATGGCCTTCTACCATGCCATGCTTCATATGGGGTCATCCCATCGAGTGATTTGGATGGAAACCTGTTAATGAGATAAGTGGCATTAGATACACCTTCTGCCCATAAATAATTAGGTAACCTTTTTTCATTTATCATTGACCTAGCTGTTTCAACAATCAACCTATTTCTCCTCTCTGCCATCCCATTTTGCTCAGGGGTATACCTAGTTGTGATTTCCCTTTTGATTCCTCTATCCTGCAAGCATGCATCAAATTCATTGGAGAAGTACTCACCTCCTCGATCTGACCTTAGTCTTTTTAGACTTCTTCCTGTTTGATTTTCCACAAGTGCAAGATGCTTCTTAAAGCAACTGAACACTTCATCTTTGTGCAAGATGCTTCCACCTACTGAAATCATCAATGAAAGATACATAATACCTTGATCTAGAAATTGAAGGGTCCTTACTTGGTCCCCACACATCTGTGTGAACAAGCTCCAAGTAATCCTTATGCATGTAGCCTTTCTTTGAGAAGGGTAACCTGTGAGATTTACCAAACTCACATGCACCACATTTATAGATCATGTGTTGCTTGGATACATTAGGTATCCCAAGCACACATTGATCTCTAAATATTTGCTTTAAGGTTATCTCACCAATATGCCCTAATCTTTTATGCCAAATCTCAAGCTCTGATAATGTTTGATCCTTGTATTATAAAGTGCAATATTCCTTGTATCATCAAGTTCAAATGTAAATATTCTACGTTTCTTTTCTCCCTTGCCAATTCTCTTGAACCTATTTTGGGGATCCTCCACAAATGCTCCATATTTCTTGAACCTAACCTGCAAACCTTTTTCCACAATCTATCCAACACTCATCAAATTCTTGGTGATTGTAAGTACATATAGAACCCTGCTCAACAGATTTCTATTCCCATCAGAGGTTTTAACATTCTCTACCTTGACTACTAAATGCTTGGTGCCATCTCCTGTTTGTACTTGGTGATTTCCCTTGGGTTCCTCAAGGTTAGAGAGAAGAGCTACATTGCCTACCACATGGTTTGAACATCCTGAGTCAATGTAGAAGAGGTGTTCCTCTGTGTAATTGTTGTAGTCTTTCCTTGATTTGTAGCCTCCTTGGTAGTTATTGTTGTAATTGTTGTTGTAGTTGTTGTTGTAGCTTTGAGTATGATTGAATATTCCTCTTGATTGTGAGTAGCCACCTCTTTGATATCCTCTTCCTCTCTGATTCTTGTATTTCCTATAGCACTCATCTGTAATATGATTAGACAATCCACATATGTTGCATGGGGAAGAGTTGAAGGGTCTCCCCCTGCCTTGCTTACCTCCTCTTCCCCTACCTCTTGAGTTCCTACCTCTTCTTGCATAGTTAGCTTGAGAGGTGGTACCTTCATCTTCACTCTTTTTGCTTTTCCCTTTCTCTTTAGACTTGCCTTTATCTGTGTATAGGGAAAAAGAGTTATTACCTCTAGATGAATCTCCATTTTTGTTGAGCTTGGCTTCATGGGTAAAGAGTTGCCCCATGAGTGTGGTAAGATCTAGAATTTGCATGTCCATGTACAAGTCCATGGCAGTTGTGAAGCTTTCCCATTTGTCATCTGCCTTGATGCCATTGATCACTTGTCTCACAATTTGCTCCTCTTCAATCTCCTCTCCTATGCTTGCCAATTGATCAACTACATCTTTGACTTTGGTCACATATTCTAAAATGCTTTGCTTGGGTTGCTTCCTTTGAGTGGTAAACTCAATCCACAATTGGTTCTTTCTTGCTCTTGTATTGGAAGAAAAATATGATGAAAATGTATCCCAAGTCTCTTGGGATGTTTTATAGTTCCTAATATGTGGAAGAAGGAAGTGAGAGGTAGAGTTAAGAATATGTGACCTTGCTAATGCATCTTTGGCACACCATGAGTTTAGTCTTTCAAGCTCCTCTCTTGTAGGTTGTCCTTTGCTTCTGAAAATGGGCATCTCCTCATCTCTTGATATGTATCCATAGAGACTCCTTCCTTGCAAGTATGTCTTCATCCTCAAGGACCATGCTTGGTAGTTGTTCCTCTCCAATTTATCAATAAAGGAAGGGAAATCATCTCCCATGTTACCTCAAATTGCTCCGATACCGCTCTTGGGAAAGATGAATGAACACCTCAAGAAATGAGTTGGTATTGCTAATCTGTGCTTTGTACCAGCCCTCTTTTGCTTCAGATTTTGGTTGTAGGCCCCTTTAGATTTCCAATGACACTAAATAAGTGCCTATGTGCTTTGGAGATGATGCTTCAAACAATTTGATCAAAACAGATAAGTTTGCAACTAGCTAGTGACCAAAAAGTTGCAATTTTGGTCTTCACACTTGCTCGATGTTATGATCAGTACTCACATTAGAGTAGAAATTTGAAAAATTCCTTATAGTAGTATCTAACTAGCTTAGAGAGCTAATGTTTCCAAGTAGAATCATTTAAAATGATAGACTATACATAGAGCAATGTCTTTAAAGTAGAAGCTTACCCCCGATATTTTAGGAACTCTTTAGAGTATGACCAATGACTACGTTGAGACAATTTTTTCCCAATTGGCTAAATGAAACTTCTTCAAATTCTGATAGCATGTAATAGACTTTGCAAGTGTTCCAACAAGCTATAGATCATTGAAAATGATGGAGAGCTCGTTGAGATATGAGCAAGAGAAGTGCACTATTCTGAGTAGACATGGACAAAGAAAGAGACAAACTTGATCAATGAGATAGTAGATAATATGATAATATTGTACATGATCATTGGCATGAATATAATGCCCAATGATGGTGATAAGAGTAGGATATAATGTATGCCTCTTAGCTATATCAAATGATCTACAATATGCTAAAAAATGAGGGCTTTATGGCCGCGAGATTACACTCCACTTTCATAGATGCGTTGTCTCCAAGTTTGAATTCAAATTCAAACTTTGCTTTACCTAAAAATTCTCCTCCAAGTTAGGAGATATTCCATCTAAATGATTTCGTAGCTTCATCTCTCCTAACTCCACAAGTTTATTGGCTTTACAAGATTCTTTCAATTCATCAAGACTTTTACAAAAGTTTAATGGTAAAAATGATAAGCAATGGTTCATGTGGTTCTTTAAGGAGTTTCACATAACTTCTCCCAATGCCTATCCAAGTGTGAGGGCTTGGTATTTGCACCAACAGACACCACTCATCAAACTGCATAGGAAGCAGTTCTTGAATCCCTCGTACACTATGACATACAGACGGACAAAGTTGATTCAAATGTGCCTCCATCTCCACCGAAGTCCATGCCCGACAGTAACACTATAGAGAATATGGTAACCCCTCCTTCACCTTCTCATGCACCCTTATCCCCCAGTTCCCCAATACACCCTTTTTCCCCTACTCACTCGATCGCAGTACCCCACTCTCGTCCTATACTCTCTTTACCCAATTATTCTCCCCCTTCCTCTTCTGCTACGATTTTTGTGAAACCTTCTCTCCCATTGTCGAATTTTTTAGTATCGGATGCATTTTTGTAATTGGCCTAGATTGGTGACTTTCTTATTCATTTATCCAAGCAACTCCCCACTCAACTGAATGATGCTCAGCAGTCCCTGCGAACTGAATATCAATCGAAGGTTGATGTGTTAGAGGTAGATATCACCCCACTATAGGAAGAAATTTTGTTGGCTTGAGCAAATGAATGTTTATTACAGGAACATGTTAAAGTCCGGGATGATGTTGTTCTAGCTAAAGATGCAGAGATCACTCTTCTCAAGCAGGCGTTGGTTGATAAAGATGATGCTATGATAGCTCTCGGTTGTGAGTTGGCCAACACTCATACGAGATTTGCAAAAATCCAATAGGCTTATAAGGTACTCTCTGATAAAGTGCTGCAAAGTGAAACAAAACTTATGCAAGTCAGAGAATACTGTTTCAAAAAGGACAAGTGCTTGATGAAGAAATTGGTCACACTAAAGAAAGAGATTGAAGCTATTCAATCTCTGATAAAGTGCTGCAAAGTGAAACAAAACTTATGCAAGTCAGAGAATACTGTTTCAAAAAGGACAAGTGCTTGATGAAGAAATTGGTCACACTATAAGTTAAAGAAAGAGATTGAAGCTATTCAAAAGGAGCATCAAGACTTCTTTAAGACAATGCAATTTCAGCAGCAGATATTGGATCGCTGCAAAAAGCAACTTGGTATTTAGCAGGAACGACTGTCGCATATTGATGCAGAGATTGCTGATGCCAAGTAACGCTGAGATACAACTATTGCCAATGATTTCTATCTCCAAGAAGTTTTCTTGCAGAGCCAAAGTGAAGTTCTA
This sequence comes from Ceratopteris richardii, assembly GCA_020310875.1. Taxonomy (NCBI): domain Eukaryota; kingdom Viridiplantae; phylum Streptophyta; class Polypodiopsida; order Polypodiales; family Pteridaceae; genus Ceratopteris; species Ceratopteris richardii. The sequence goes on from CM035444.1 coordinate 86,075,899, forward strand.
TTATCTCAAGTCATTGCTTCCAGTTTGGTGCACATAGATGCTCATCTAGTAGAACCGCAGATTCTCTAGGAAATGTTAGAGTCACTGAAGCAAAAAATGCACTTTCAAATTAGCTCGTGCTATGTATATTCAAGGCATTGTTGATGATTCCTAGCTATTTTTTTGTAATTAACCAATTTTGGGTTCGAGTCTACCGTGCTTGCTAGTGTTAGCCTACCAGAATGTAATTGTAATTATTGGAACAATGTAATTAGAAATGATGCACATCGAGTGTAACACTTGTAACTTTTGGCATAATAAAAAGTGCAAAAGCTTATGCGTGGGGAGCAAGATGCCAGACTGTGGGTCTGTGCAGTGCGCCTCTAGGATGCTTCAACACAAGTTTTACTTAAACTGGTGTATTGATCTTCTACTGTTCTGAGTATTAAGTTATTTCAATGATCTTGTCTCTGTAATACTTTGTTGATGAGGATATAAGTTTAATTGTGGTTGCGTTCAAATCACCGGTAGAGAATTCTGCATTAATGAGTAATATAACTTTATTGCGATGATGTAATTTGTAGATTGTTAGAAATCCTAGTGGTGAAATTATTAGTTACAAGTTTGTTGGTGGAAAGTTAGAGTGAAATGATGAGTAAACTCTTTGCAATTAATATTCTCCTTGGGAAAATAATCATAGGGCCTTTGTAATACAGACCCCTGACCATTTCAAGAACCTTGTAGTTGATTTACTCCCGATAGTTGTTAACACTAGGTATCGTGTATTATGTGACCTCAAGTATCATATCGTGAAAATTTGGTATTGTGTATCATTTGAGAAAAAGTATTATGTATTGTGGAGAGTCAAATCATGTATCGTTTGGCCAAAGTATTGTGTATCACCAAAAGGTTAATATCGTGTATCACGGTACCTCAAGTATCGTATCATGAAAATCTGGTATCATGTATCGTGAAAATCAAATATCATGTATCATCTAGGCCAAGGTATCCTGTATCGTATTGTTCAGATATCTTGTATCATCCAAGGACAAGCATCATGTATCGTTTGCTCTTAAATATCAAGTGTTGCCGATACTTCCTAAACATCATGTGTCGTCTATTCTGAAGTAATCCCAGAAAGATCTTATTTGTCTATTTTAACCCCTAGAACCCTAAACTGGCATAACTTTTTCATACGAAATCTGTTTGTTGTGATTTTGGGTTCGTTGGAAAACTAATACATGGAGTTTTAGATATAATATTTTGAAGTTGACTTTCATGTGAGACTAGGAAGCCAAGGGGGCTTCAAAGGATTTTGAGCAATACAAAGGGAAAATTGGGATTAGAAGACAAAGCTTATGAACCTGAGATATGGTAGACACCTAGGCAAGGATAGACAAAGCATTAGATAATCTAAGGCCAATGTCAACCATACAGCTAGGTCATGGGCACAACAACTTAGTGGTTATCCATACATGCTGAGTTCAACACAAGTGATTCAGAAATGTCTTTTCGCATGGAGAGACCTGCAAGTAGCTCAAACACTACCTATTTACAAACACCAGATGGTCCCTATAAAACACAATTGACATATATTAGGACCAATCGATTAGGTGCACACATCTATCAGGATAGTTTGAGGCGATCAGTTGTCCAACTCAAAAATCCTGATCAACTCTTCAAAATTGAATACCTAGTGGTCAATTCAAAGAGGGTTTATATATTGACAAGCAAGGAACCATGTACATGGTTACCAACTTACCAGAAAAGATAGATGAGTTTGGAAATACCATTCCTGAGAACGAGATAGGAGACCAAGAGCAAGGAGATCTAGCACGAGAACCCAAGACTCCTAGAGGTAAGTTAGTCTTGACCAGGGTGATCACTCCAGAGTGGATTCCCCAAGACAACAAAAGCATAGAACTATTCTTGAATAGAGAAATAGAAGAAGCCTTTTGGAGATTCAAGTAGGATCAACCTAGCAAAATAGGCGGAGTCACCATCTATGAGTTTAAAGATCTTGAGGTACTAGGCAAATTGTCTATCTGAATAACGCATCGAAGAAAATGTTCTCGGTAACAAAGCATGACAGACACTCATACACTTGGCAGTGTGAATTAACTTTTCTTCCACCATGATCTAATGTCTCTCATGCTCTTCAAGGAGCAGGATCATCCAAGGCTCATGAAACCCAATGAGAACGAACGAGAGAGAGACCTGAGGTAAGTTTTGCACACACTATGGGTCGAGATAGATCATAATTTGATGGTGTAAGACCTAAAAAAGAGAGAGACATCGAGCACATCGCCATCAAAGAGATGAACATGATTTTCCATTGCCTAGACCCTGAGAGTACCCAAGAACCCGTAGACCCTCTCAAGTGGTCAAGACAATGAAAAACTACTTTGATGGGTTTGGAGATCCTTATGATCATGTGGCCGAGTTCAAACAAGTGTTAAGAGCTGAACAGGTTGAAGACTTGTTCACCTAGTTTGAGGCATTTGGTTTGACTCCTGAGGGTACTTCCTTAGCTTGGTTTCATCCCCTGAATAGTTGCAATTACCAAAATATAGGTCAACTCCTAGAAGAATTCATTGTAGAATTTTCCAAGAGTGGCATCAAGCATAACACATCATCCTTGATCCATAGCTTCAAGCAGACACCTCAAGAAATAGTTTGGCTAGCTAGAAAGAGATTCAAACAATACGTGGAGAGATTCCCAACACCTAAATTGCTTTCACAAGCAAAACACATTTCCTCGTTTTTAGATGGACTTCTAAGCAGGAAATTTAGATCATATGTATATCTCAAGGAACGAGTCACACTAGATCAATGCTTGAGAATGTGTATTGACATAGAAGACAACTTGGGTGAGGAGTTAGAATTGTCCAAAATCTATAAGGATTCTAAGAGTTCTACTAGTCATACCTCCAGACCCTCCACTAAGACAGATGAGATAGCTGAGCAAGTTGCCAAGAAGCTAGGAGATCAAAATAGACAACCTCATTGAAGCATTGTTATACTTGTGGAGGGTACCACATGGCTAACGTATGACCAATGCAAAACCAGAACATGGGAGAACTGAATGCTCCATATTGCACCATTGAGAGAAAATACACAAACCATATGGCTCAAGATTGTCCTTACAATAGGCAAGCTATTAGACAAACTTATCAGCAACCTTACCAATAGGGTAGATATTAGAACCAATACCAACAGCCATATTATAGGCCCCAATAGCAGTATCAATCTCAGTACCAATAGCAATATACGGTACCATATACGCCACAACCGATCCTAGGAAACCAACTTCCACCTCCTATCAGTGTGATTACAGTTAAGTATGTAGTGGAAGAGGAGAACCCTAATAGAGCATTGGTGCCGATAACCTTGTTGGTCTCAGAAAACGACCCTCATGCTCAGCTTTCTGACTACACCCATGAGGAGAGTCCACAAGCTTATTGCACAGAGAGTCACCTGAGCATAGTGAGACTTATCCGTATCAATATGAGACACCATATATGGAACCAAATTGGGAGCCAAAATACTCCAATGTGATGTATACGAATCCTAAGCACACGCCCCAATTGAGACAAGTAAGACCACAAGCCCCTAAAGGACCATGTTTTGGATGTCAGGGTGACCATTTCATTCGTGAATGTCCCCACTCACCGACTCTGGGACAAGGAAAAAACATCAAAATACAAGGCTTTTGTCCCGAGTGCAGCAAAGAACAAATCCCTTAGAGATTTTCCTAGGAATCCCTCTAGTGCACCCAAGGTTACACCCATTAATGTGGTAGGCTTAGTGGTGGATTCGAGTTCAAGTAGCATTAACGTGGCTCCTATAGAGGCAGTCACTAGGGCACAAGCTTTGAAATAGAATAAAATAGCTGAACAATGAGAGCCAAGTGAATCACGAGAGCCTAGTAAGAAGAAAACAAGAACATGGAAGGATACTAGGGAGAAGGCCAATCGTAAGTGGACGAAAAAGTTATCCAAACTAGAAGAAAGCCTAAAATATGTCAAAACAAACATGGTAGACATTACATCTCAAAGCCCCTCGCATGCAGAAACTCCATCCACACCACCTCATCCCACCCCAGCACTCACTGTAAATAGACCACAACCAAGGTCTATTCTTGCATATCTGATCCTAAAAGACTTGGACATGATGTTCAAGGCCTACCAAGCTCGACTTCAAGAAGGGCCAACAGCTCCAAACCTAGACAAGAGCTACCCTAGAGCAGATTTAGAGATTGAACGGACAAAAATGTGCATGAAAACGGTAGAACTAGCTCACGCTATGCTTGAGACCAATCAATTGTTCAATCAGACAAATTCTTTCAAACCAAGTTTGCATTTCCACAGCTTATTAGAAAGATTAGAGCAAATGATAAACAAGCCACACGTTTCTTTACCACCGTAGGCTCAACCAGTTGTTGAAAGACAAAGTTCACCACGAAGAAAAGCTTATGTTCCTGTTTTCGTGGATGAGGGCACACCACTTTCAATTCAGAAGTACTCTAAAGAGTTCTTGTAGGAAATACACGAAGAGAAATGGGCCAAGGAGAAGGGTAATCCCCCTCCTATTCTTGAAATTGATGATCTTCATGATCAATTTCTCCAAGTCATTCCATCTATTTACAGAGACCAAGTAGAGCAACAAGAGGATGAAAAATTGGATTTTGAATCTATTTCTTTACAAGAAATGCCTCAATTCACAAGCTCATGGGAATCTGAATATCTTCATATCAGAACTCCCACAATATTGGTAAGAAACGAAGACTCAGTGGTTCCAAGAAACATTGAAGTTGTGAAGAACACTAAGGTTGTGTCATCTCACCTTAGAAGAGCTTCTCAAAATAAAACCTCATTTATGGAAACATGTGGCCAATCAAGTTCCAGAACTTGGTTCCACTGTGTCAAAAGTAGGCTCCAAGCAAAAAGTACTAGAGATACCTCTAGACAAAATAGGGAACATGACTGAAGGTGAAGAAGGTAATACTTATCTTCCAATCACCTACCAAGGTTATACAACCAAAGCCATCTCAGATTCTGGTGTTGGTGTTGCAACTGCAACCATCTCCTTGTGGAAGCGATGGGACAAACTTGCATTAAGACCAACTAGAATGAAACTTCAAATGGCTGATGGCCATGTTGAAAGACCTCTAGGATTGTTAGAAGGGATAACAACCACTTGCGGTGTAGAGTTTGAACACACCTTTGCTATATGTGACTTTGGCAAAAATAACATCTATGAGATCATCCTAGGAAGACCCTTCCTAGGACAACTACAAATAGTACAAGATTGGGGAACCAACTCCTTGTACTTGCAGCACTTAGGGGTCACAACCAAGGTCAATCTAAAGGATTATACCTTCAGAGATGTACCACCGCAACAGTGGAATCCTATCCACAAGGTGCAAGAAGATTCCATCTGTGTGCATTCTGAAAGATCTTCCTATTCATCTTGGATGCATGAAGATACTCACTTGTGGATGTGCAAGGTCAGAGAGGAAGAGGAAATATGCCTAAAGGCAAGAGAAGAAGGAACTTATCACGGAGACAGTCCAGTTAGAGACCCAGCCTACACACCGATGATCTTTTCAGATGAGGAGTTTGAACCTCATGGTTGGGTAGAAATCCTAGCCACCATGGACATTGTTGTCAATGAAGAACATTGGACACCTCATTCTGAGGAGGATAGTTATGATATCTCTATGTTCATGTGTGAACCCTTGCTGGAGGAGTGTGACCCTAATGTGGTCATAGAAGAAGAAAAGGATGACAAAGATCTAGAGTCACTTGTGATGGATAGTTTCTTTGATTGAGAGGAGAACTATCTAGAAGAGGTAGGAGGATTCACCCAAAAAGAAGAAGAACCTCTCACAAGCATCAAAACTATAAACTCAAAGGATGGATGTGAAGGTGGTCAAAAGAAAAAGAAAAGAAAAGCAGTGAAACAAGAAGAGGAGAAATCATTGTTTGAAGTACTCGAGAATTTCAAGAAATATGAAGTTGAAGACCGGAAAATTTTGGTGCAAATGCCTAAGAGAGAGGCCATCGTAGGAGAAGCTTATGATTATAAAGAAAAGATCAAAAAATTTATTGTAACCATTGAAGGGAACGAAGAGCGATGTACGTACATAGGAGAAGACCTAAGTCCAGAGGAAGAAGTAGAGCTTGTAGCTTTATTAAGGGAATATAGGGATGTTTTTGTGTGGACCTATAGAGACCTAAAGGGGGTAGATCCAAAAATATGCTCCCATACAATCCCCATGACACCTGATGCCAATCCCACCAAACAGAAGCCCTACACATATAATGGCACTTATGCAACAAAAATAAAAGAAGAAATTGATAGACTGATTGAAGCTAAATTTATCTATGAAATTGAACATATTGAATGGGTGTCCCCCATTGTAGTGGTGCCTAAGAAGAATGGGAAGTTGCGAGTGTGTATTAACATTAAAAACGTTAATGCCACTATAATCAGAGATAGTTATGTGCATCCAATCACTGAACATTTATTGGAGCGTGTTGTAGGCAAGGAAGTTTACAGCTTCCTTGATGGATTTTCAGGTTACAACCAAGTAGCCATTGCCCCAAAAGATCAACACAAAATGTCCTTTGCCACAGAGTGGGGAATCTTTGCATTTTTTGTGATGCGATTTGGGCCTCACCAATGCACCTGCAACATTCCAAAGGCTCATGTGTCATGTCTTCAAAGAGTTCGTGTGAAAGATCTTAGAAGTGTATGTGGACGATTTATGTGCACATTCCCAAGAAAGAAGACTCCACATCCCTGAACTCAAACAGATCTCCAACAAGTGCAGAGAATATTGAGTTTGTCTGAACCCAGAAAAGTGTGTTTTCATGGTATGAAAAGGTAAAATCTTAGGTCATATTGTTTTCTAAGAACGGAATATCAATAGATGATGACAAAGTAAGATCCATAGCGGAGTTGCCGAGGCCAAGGAACATTAAAGAGGTACAAGCATTTATGGTCCATTTTGGATATTACCATAGTCTTATCCACATGTATGCGATCAAAGCTAAAACTCTTTATGCTTTATTGACAAATTTTGAGTGGAACGACGAATGTGAAAATTCCTTCAATGATCTGAAGAGACATTTGCACACAACACCAATACTGACTACTCTAGATTGGAATAAATCATTCCATGTCCATGTAGATGCATCCAAGTATGAAATAGGATGTGTGTTAGCAGAACCTACAGGTGACCCACAGGTGACCAACAGGTGAAGGAAATCTAGAGTTGCCTATAGCATATGCTAGTAGACAACTAAACATAGCTTAACAAAACTATAAAACAACTAAGAGAGAAGGCTTAGGCATGCTATATGTTGTGAAGAAGTTTAGACACTATCTATTGGCCAAAAAGTTCAAACTTTTCACTGATAATCAATCTTTATTATATTTGGTCAATAAACCTTGCAATATAGGACACTTAATAAGATGGTTCCTCTTACTAATGGAATATGATTTTGAAGTCGTTGTTAGGAAGGGTAGGACCCATCTTAGGGCAGATCACATTTCTTGCATCACTTGAGGAGAGCCATCGCAAGGAGTGTCTAATGAGTTTACCGATGCTTATCTGTTCAGTTTAGAAGTTTTTCCTAAATGGGAAAATAAGTTGGTACCTGTCCTAACCTTTGGACCCAAATAAGAATGTGAAAGCGAACAAGGATGAAATTGTAAAATCACAAAACTATCAAATATTGGCAAGAATTATGTACAAACAAGATAAAGAGGGTGTACTAGCTTGTTGTGTCAAGGACAATGAACACACTAGTTGGTTGCAACAAGCCCACGAAGAATTCCTAGGAAATCACTATTCTTAACAACGAACATTGCAGAATCTGAAATGTTTAGGAGTGTATTGGCCTAGTATGGATAGAGAAATACATGAGGTGATTAAGAATTGTCCAATGTGCAAAGAGAGACCCCCAGTGGAGCATGCTATCCTTTATCACATGTCATTAATTCCAGATTGGAGCATTGCATTGGTAGAATTCATGATATCGAGAACACTACCCAATGAGGCTAGTCTATCAAGAAAACGGAGCATGGAGCAAGAGGCTGAGGACTATGCCTTAGTAGGAGACAACCTATACCAAAGAGGCAAAGATGGTTACTTAAGACTGTGCATTCACGAATCAGACTATTTGAAAGTCATAGAAACTACACATAGTAGTGTTGCAGGTGGACACTTTGGGCCTCATCCAGTAATCAAGACCATTCTATTCTTAGGACTTTGGTGGCACAGTCTTCATATGGATGCACATACCTATGTGAACAATGTGACACATGCCAATGTGCACAATATTTGATCAAAAAAGACGAGATGCCTTTGAGGCCAATGATGGGAGGATGTGCATTCTCGAAGTGGGGCATAGACTCTGTAGGTCCTAATAACCCCCCAGCTAGAAACTCCCATGCACAGTACATTATTGTAGCCATAGATTACCTTACAAAGTGGGTAGAACTAAAAGCCACAACAAAGAATGATGCTCAAATGATGGCTAAGTTCTTATTCGAGAACATGTTCACTAGATACAAGTTAGCAATAGAGTTAGTAATTGATAGAGGTACACACTTCTTGAACGAAGTCATTGAAGACCTTCTCCAAGAGTTCTTGGTGATACATAAGAAGTCTATCGCCTATCATCCACAAGCTAATGGACAAGCCAAGAGCACAAATAAGATCCTATGTAATGTATTGACAAAACTGGTGAATAATAAATGCTCTAATTGGGATAAACAACTTCATCATGCCATTTGGGCTTATCGAGTTGCCTACAAAACGGTACTTAATGCCACCCCATTTTAGATGGTCTTCGGATAGAATGTGTTACCATTAGACTTTATGATTCCAACTTTAAAAGTAGCACAAGAACACAAGTGGAATGGACATGAATTGTCCTCTACGATCTTTGATCTAGAACTCTTAGGTGAGACAAGGCTACGAGTGACAACATGCATCTATGCTGCAAAGAAAAGCCAAAAGGCATACTTTGATGCACACATCAAGGATAAAGGATTGAAAGAGGGAGACCTGGTGTTGGTTTATATACACTAAAGCAGCATGCCCGTAAATTGGAAAAATGAGGATATGGACTGTTGAGGGTAGAGGAATCCTGAAGATATATAGTTAATTTGAATTTTGAAACTCTGCTAATTTGGAGAATACTCAATCAGATTGTTGCTGAATCAGATTTCTTCTAACTCGGATGTTGCTTATTAGGATTTTTCACAGACAGTTATATTTTAATTGAGTGCCGACTTCGTGAGAAGTGAGTAGTTATATTTTGGTTCACGCGAGTAAAAGAAGGAGAGAAGAAGAAAGCAGGAGCGAGAGAAGAAAGAAGTAGAAGAAGAAAAAACAGAAGAGAGATTCTTCATTCTTGTAATAGCGCAGATATGTATTTCAGCCAAGCCGAATCAATCATGTAATGATTTACTGTTTGTATTACCCGAATGTTCTCATGAACTCTTTCTATCTTGTAAGGCCTGTTTTAGAAGACTCGTAATGATGATTTTTGCCTAAATCTGTTCAGCACAAGCATAAAACTCTGTCTATTGCAGGTTAGAATCTTTAAAATTATACTCTATTTCAGCAGAGCAGTGATAGATCTGAAATTTGCTAGAAGTCAATTCTCTGTGTGTAGCAGACTAGTGCTGAGAACTTGGTTTACCAGAGTCAAGTAGTTGATGTGTTGTATTCGAACCCCAACACATTTGGCGATCCTAGTGTACTGCTGAAGAAGCAAGAAATGCATGAAGGAAAGAAGGAAACGATTTGGTAAAGTGTATTCTACAAGAGCGTAGGCAAGAGCAGTGAACGTGGAGTCATCCTCAGAATGTTACGATTGGTACGAAGCCGAGGAGGAAGCAAATCTGGAAACTGAAGAGGAACAGGGAGAAACAAGTGCAGCAGAGGTAAGGTTGGTGGGCGGTATACTTGGAGCGCTATTCCTAACAGACAACTGTAGGAGTAAGAAGACGACTCCAGTTTGACCCACTTGCAGGGGTGATCGGTCAAAGAACTAGGCGTACACCTCAACCACAACCGATGGCTCAACCACCTCCTAATCCCAAAGGCAAAGCGACTCATTTCAGAGGAAGCTCTAAAGAAGATGTTGATTGCCATGTGGCTCAATTTGAGATAAAATGGATAGCTAATGGATACCCAGCTATCTATGGGGATGACATTAAGCTCCAGCAATTTGCTGCCACATTGGAAGGACGAGCTATGAGCTGGTTCAGCCAATATGGTATTGCTCATTTTGCTACATATGATGATTTAAAAATAGCATTTTTGCACCGATTTAGAAAAGAAAAGACTCCTTCCGATGTATTACGGAAGTTGAGAGCTATCAGACAAAAAACCATGTTAGTGGAAGACTATGCTCAGAAGTTCAAGACTTTAATGGAACGATTGCAAGATAATGAAAGACCTACTGATGAGATGTTGGCAGGATATTTTCTGAAATGATTACGAAGCACAATTAGACATGCGGCTGCAAGTGTGGATATTGCAAATGGCTTTGATGTATTAGTGTTAGCACCTGCACGCGTGGAAAGAAGATTTGGACAAGTTAAAAAGAGACATTCTGATTTTGGTTCAGAGATTGAATCTGATTCAGAAATGGAGTCAGACAAAGGTTCAACGGATTCTGACTCTGATGACCAAGATGAAGAAATAGTGGGGAAAAAGCATCGCAAGCATAAGGCTAAGCAAAGTAAAGAGGAGGCATGGATTAATAAGTTAAAGAGACATGGATATTCCATCGTAGCTCCAAAGGAAAAGAGATTTTGTGATATCTGTGACAAAGAGGGACATACAACAAATCAGTGTTGGTACAACCCCAAGCATAGAGGGCAAAGTTCGTGGCAAGATAATAGGAATATTAATGAAGTAGCAGCCAATCAGGCTATTCCCATCCAGGGGCGGGGTAATTTTCAGAGGCAGCAACAAGTAAGACCTCCATGGAGAGATCAAGTGAATCAACAGGGGAATAACCAAGAAGGAATCAGCAGGGTCGACCGCCACGGGTGATGCCTTCTGGATATTGTTCAGCTCCCGATCATTGGATAGGGCCGAATTGTCCCTTATGGATAAAGCATAGGGAAGAGAGAGGTATACCCGTCCTCAGGTACAATCAGAATAATCAACAGGGACAACATCAACAACAGGGGCAGCAAGCGGCTCAAGCAAATGCCATGCTTATAGAATGGCCAGATCAAGAGGATAGGGGGACTGATGCACCAAGTACATCTGATATTATACACGTTAAGAGTGATAACCAATGGTAGTGTGATTGCAAACAATGTGGGAAAGGCAAAGAAGTGGAAGTGTTGGCAGTTACAAGATCAAAAAATAAAGGACCTATTAATTGGCAAGAACAAAGACATATTAGAGACAAGGTCTTGAAGCAAGTTCAGGATGAGCAACATAAACAGGTAAGGTTTGTAAGTCAGACAGAGCAACAACAAGAAGTAGATTTGATACCTTCAATAACAGAGGAGAAGAGGGGCCAAAGCAAGCAAGATCCAGAAAAAGATTGGTTTGATGTAATCATTAGCTCACCGTTACAATTGTCTTTGGATCAACTTTTATCTTTGGTACCAGCGTTTCGAGAAAAATTGTTGAAGAGGTTACTTGGGCAGCACTTAGAGCCACAAATTAGGTCGGTACCTTCAACTTCGGCCAATAATATTGATCCAACAGATGTTGATTTTGTAGTGCCAGTAATTTAGGTACAGTACGACCAGAGGCAATTTGACGAAGTGTTGATGGATGGGGGATCATGCATAAATATATTACCTGAGCATATTTTTATAGAAATGGGAAGAGGGGCATTGGCTCCAGCACCTTTTCAAGTCAAAATGGCGGATCAAACTCGAGTTCAGTCGGTTGGCATTCTGAAGCAGCAACAAATTATCATTTCAGGAATGTCATTTATGGTAAATTTTGTTGTCATTAGGATGTCTGAGTCAGCATATCCATATGAAATGTTGTTAGGGATACCTTGGTTTAGGATTGCTAAAGTCAAGCAGGATTGGGGTCTGAATGTGGTAATGATCACCAAGGGTAAAAAGCAAGTGACAATTCCTATGCGAGGAAGAAGAAATATGTCAGTACAAGAGAAACCACTCATGGCTCATACAATTAACTTAGCGGATGAGATAGAAGATGATGAAGAGGAAAATTTTTTGCAAGCAAATCCAACGGTAGTACTGGTATTAGAAGTTGATGTGGCAGGGGTATTAAGTAAGGATAATCCGATTGTGCAGAACGTAGATGGGCCAGTTCCGGGTGAACAGGTTGAAGGTGCACAAATACAAAAGATGTTCGAACAAAGTATGGAAACTCCAGTACAGCAGCGGTTGGAACAACAAGAGAAAGAAGTGATAACTCTGGCTGAACGGATCTATGATCAGAAGTATGCAGGTTTTCCACGGGTAAAGGAGGAGGAGCTTCAAGAGGTTAATTTAGGGACAGAAGTTGAACCAAAGATGGTGTGGATTGGTAAAACATTGGAAGGAAAGTTTAGGGAGGATCTCATTTGCTTACTAAAACAGTATGTAGATGTGTTTGCTTGGGATTACTCTCAAGTGAAAGGTATAGACCCTGATTTGCATCAACATCAGATTAATTTGAAGACGGATGCAGTACCCGTAGCGCAGCAAAGATATAGAATGAATCTAACTTTGCTAAACATGTGAAGGAAGAAATTGATAAACTATTGGCAATCGGATTTATCAAACCTGTGAATCAGGTGACTTGGCTATCTCCTATTATAGTGGTCCCGAAAAAGAACGGGAAGCTCAGAATTTGTGTCGATTATAGAAAGTTAAATGCGGCAATGGTTACAGATCCGTTTTCTATGCCGTTTTGTGATGCAGTGTTGGACACAGTAGCAAGGCATGAAATGCATAGTTTCTTGGATGGATTTTCAGGGTATAATCATATTAGTGTGGCTGAGGACGATCCGCATAAAAGAGCATTTATTACTGAATTTGGTGCTTATGTGTTTACAATCATGAGTTTTGGATTGAAGAATGGACTGCCATCATTCAAATACGTGGTGCACAAAGTGTTTGAACCTTATCTATAGGATTTTATGCAGGTGTTTGTAGATGATTTCTCGGTCTTTAGTAAGAAGGTACAGCATCTGCTGCACCTGAAAGCATGTTTTGACAAATGTCGGCAGTTTAGGATGGTGTTGAATCCATAAAAGTGTTATTGCAGTCAGAAGTGGTATTTTATTGGGCCATGTCATTTTGCCAGAAGGGATGGCTATTGATGTTAAGAAGATTGAAGCTATTAGCACAGCTAAAGCACCGACCAACGTGAAAGAAGTAATGCGGTTTGTTTGTGAGATTAAGTGGCATGCTAGATATTTATGATATTTAGCAAATATCTCTCTACCACTTACGCACTTGACCAAAAAGGATGTTCCATTTGTATGGGCAGATGCTCAAGAGAAAGCATTTCAATTGTTAAAGAAGATGGTGTCGGTAGCACCAATTTTGCAACCACCTAATTGGTCATTGCCATTTCACATATTTGTTGATGCATCGGATGTGGTTGTAGGAGCAGTTTTGATGCAGCAGAAAGAGAATGGATGGTATAGACCCGTCTATTATGCTAGTAGAGTATTGTGTGCGGCTGAAACGAACTACCCAGTGACGGAAAGGGAAGCTTTGGCAATGGTATATGCTCTTAACAAGTTTCAACATTATTTGTTAGGCAATAAGATTGTTTTTCATGTGGATCATCAGGCTTTGGTCTATTTAATCAAGAAACCCTTATTAATAGGACGATTAGCCAGGTGGATGCTTCTATTATAGGAATTTGATTTTGTGATTATGCATACTCCAGGAAAAGAGCATGCAATGGCAGATTACTTCAGTAGATTGGATTCAAGAGAAGCACCTACAGGTGTAATTGATGAATTTCCGGATGTTGAGTTGTTTAATGCACAAGTGGTGGAAGCAGATTCTTGGTATGACCAATTATTAGTTTTTTTAATTGATGGTTCATTACCACAATACTTTACACCTGATCAAAGGAAGAAGTTTGCACTTAAAAGTAGGCCGTATTTGGTTATAGCTGGGGCATTATACAAAAAAGGGGTGGATCAGGTCATAAGGAGGTGTGTACCAGAATTTGAACAACCAGCTGTGTTACAGGAAGCACATTCAGGTCTAGCACGAGGTAATTTGTGAGGGGATATTACAAGGAAGAAAGTTTTACAAGTTGGGTTATGGTGGCCGACTGTTTTAAAGGATGTGCATGAGTATGTTAAAGGATGTGTGATTTGCCAAAATTTGGGCCAACCTAATAATTCAGATCGGATGTCTGATCATCCAGTTTTACCATTGGATCCCTTCCAAAAATGGGGCATGGATTTTGTGGGGCCCATTAAACCTACTACTCAGTGGGGAAGTAGATATATACTTGTAGCGATAGACTATTGTATGAAATGGGTGGAAGCAGTGGCATTGAAGGATAATAAGGCAGCAAGTGTGGTAAAATTTCTTTATCATAATATTATGACCAGGTTTGGGTGTCGGATTGAGTTGGTAAGTGATAGAGGTACTCATTTCCTTAATGAGGTGATTTCAGAGTTAACAAGAATTCATTTAATCATGCATAAAAAGACTACAGCATATCATCCACAAGCAAATGGTCAAGCGAAAAGTACGAATAAAACCTTAATGCGTATTCTTAAAAAGCTAGTGCATGACAATCAGAAAAATTGGGATTTGTTACTTGACTCAGCTTTGTGGTCATTCAGAACAGCATTTAAAATGACAACAGGAATGACACCATTCTGATTGGTATATGGTTTGGAGGCAGTAGTACCTATGGAGTTTGTAGTTCCAAGTTTGTGAATCACAGCAGAAAAGATGTCTCCTGAGCTATCGGTCAAACACAGGAGCAAATATCTTCTTCAGATGGAGGAGGATCGTTTGGTAAGTGCATATATTACCGAGGTAATTCAAAGGCGGAGAACAAGCTTGGGTGAATCAAAATGTGAAGTTTAAGTTATTTAAAGAAGGGGATTGGGTGATGGTATATAATTCTAAGCTCGGACCTCATCGAGGAAAGCTTACATTGAGATATAAAGGCCCATATCAGATTGTGCAGGATTTAGGACAAGGAACTTTTCGAGTGGCAGATGTGTTTGGCACAAGGATGGACAAAGCAATCAATGGATTTAGGCTGAAACTATTTCAGGGGAAGCCGCCACATTTGGATTGGTTATCTTCTAATGTTGTGCAAGTGATCCATCATCCTGAAAATCAAAGCAACAACCTTTGTGATCATCGTAGTAAGAAGGATTATTTCTCTGCATTTTTATCCGTGGTGAAATGTTTTCTTGATTCTTGTTGGTCCAAAATTACATTAAGTACTTTCTTACGATTACAATGGGTTCCATGTCCAAAGCTGTAGTATAACATTTTGCTAAGAGTTATTCCATAGCCAAAAATTCAGAACGAGGTATTACTGGATCGGATTGCAGATTCAAAGGGATATTCTGAGGCAGCAAGTAATGATGTTCCAAAGACAAGTACAACAAGGGTTGCAAGTGGTCAGATATGACGAACAAGTGTATCAGGGGGGAACATGAACAGAAAGATAGTCCTCAGCCAGATATTATCTTGCAAAGTAAGGTTAGTCGGAATGCTGTGGTGGGAAGGTCGTGCACAAAAAAAGGGAGTGTTAATAAATTTAAATATTAGTTTGGTATTCTTGAGGTGCACATTAGTTTTAATGATTATCAAGGCACGCGTAAAAGACCTTTTAGGTGTGTTATGGTAATGCGGGGAAACATGCTGCTAATGATTTTTAAAGTGACCCATACTAAAATATTATTGAATGGCATGAACTGGTACATGAGTAAGTACGTCAAAAATTTCCGTCAGTGGCAAGTCGAACGTTTGCACTCGCAGTACTTGCATTCTCAGTCCTATTTTATGGCCCCAAAAGTAACGTCTCTTCTTGTGTCTACTGTGTTGGTGCATGAACCAGAAGTCATGCAGGGATGTATGAGAAAGAGAGAAGCTGTGTTGCGCAAAGAAGAAACCATAACTGAGGAAAGTAATAGCTTGCTTCAGGATGACAAGGAGGAGATATCGACACCATCAGCAACTACCAAATTTGTGCAAACTCTCATGGAACCATTTACAGACTTCAAGGTGGAAATTGATACACAGTCCACCACAAATGAGAATTGGCTCCGTAAGATCGGTTTATTTCAATTTCCTACTTTGCCATGGGCAAGATGGAGATGCAACTACTATGCAAAAAGTCAGCTGGAGATCATCAGAAAAACGAAAGGTCAGCTGTCATTACAGGTAAAATTTTCACCTGAACTAGTTGCAGAAATATTTGAGTTAGCTATTTACAACAATGTGGTCATTTCGAAGTGTTCTGAGGACGTCTTGAAGAAAGACTTTGGGTCCAGGGAAGGGGGACGACAATATTACATGATGAAGAATGCAGATTATGTTTGACGAGAGCAGTTAAAATGGTACTTGGAGAGGTTGTGTTTCATCATCAAATATGATTACATGTCCAAAGAAAATTTTGCACCTTTGGCTTATGCAGAGGCAATTGGACAGGTCAACTGGGCTCATTGGTTCCATGATCACATGCACGGTGAGATATTTGTAGGGGATAGACGTAAAACGCAATCGAATAGTAGGATGTCAGCATATTTGGCGGCATTGTTCAAGTTTGTGCAGCTGGTGGACAGTCAGAAGTTGTCATGGCCAAAGGAGATAAACATTCATAGTGACGAGCTGATGGGTAAAAATCAGGAACTGCTAGCTAAGAGAGAGGTGGACAGATCTTTAGAGATGTGTAAGGATCTTTTGAAAGCAGGTTATACTATACAAGAATTGTAGCCGGTTATGCAAATAATTCAAACTAATTTAGGAAAAGCAGTGATAAAGGAGGATAATCTTCTGTAGGTGGTAGATGAGGATGAGCACCCAAAAGTGCTAGGAAAGGTTTTTAAGTTGTCTAAAAAGAGAATATTGGAAGAACAGCTGTAAGTAGTAGGGGATAAGCTATCAGAGGATGTTATGCACCAATCAATAAGGAATACAGGTTATGATGTACTAGGAATGAAGGAAAGGTTGCAGGAAATTTCCAATTTTTTAGTCTTGCAAGAGGAGAAATTAACTAGGTACGAACAGACAAAAGTATCTATTAACATGGAGGATTATCAGTTTTTACAGAGGCAGGTTGAAACACTTCAGGAAGAATTGAATAAGAAGGCACAAACATTAGAAAAATTTCAATAGAGCAAGATCCAACAAGTAATGCCTTCATTCTTAGGGTTTACTTGTGTGGTTAATCTCATCTCGTTCATAATTTCTTTGTGTCTATGAGGGTGAGCTTCTACTTCATAAAAATATTCCTCATCTGATGCAAAAGGAGGGTCCATAATGATTGACTCTAGATCGGAGTCACTTGCATCCTCAAAGGCATCAGTGCTAGGTTCACATTCTTCAAGAACTGAGTCACCCATGATTGGCTCTATTATGAATAGAGTTGTCCAGAATATAGCGGTCTATGCAGGAATTCGAAGAATGGCAGAGGTCTATACAAGAACAAATTCAAAAAGAGATGATGGATTTTTCAACACTTAATGCTACTCTGTAGAATGAACAAGTGATTCTTCACTCTAGGATGCAGGTATTACATGTGCTGGAGAAGCAAATGTTAAAAAACGAAGATGTGGAGCTGGATGCAGTATTAATGACAGGGTCGGATATTGGATTATTAAAGCAGCAGCTGCATAAGTATATTCAAGATATTTGGACTATGTTTCAGAGTCGTTGGCAAAGTATGTTCAGGATTCAGAATGAGCAGGTGCAGGCATGCTTTGTGTCAAAGTATGAAAAAAGATTTACTCCATATTATTGAAAAACAAGAGAAGCAAATTGAAGAACATGCACAAATAATTAAAGAGTTACAGGAACAGTTGTTACAAAAGAATCTAGAAGAAAAGGTGGATATGATAATTGAAAAGTAACAATTCATTATTGATAGGGACTTTCAAGAAAAGAAGGATTGTTCTGAGGAGGATTTCAATATGCTGCAGAGTCGAAAGGTTGAAGAAGTGGAAGTTGAAGAACTTAAGCAGTCAATGCAGATAATATTATTTGATCAAGGGATTGTAAATTCGAGTTAGATTTTTGTTAAAAATCCCCCACCAGGTAGTGCCAGGTGTTGAGGGTAGAGGAATCATGAAGATATATAGTTAATTTGAATTTAGAAACTCTGCTAATTTGGAGATTGCTGCTGAATCATATTTCTTCTAACTCGTATGTTGCTTATTAGAATTTTTCACGGACTTCGTGAAAAGTGAGCGCCGACTTCGTGAGAAGTGAGTAGTTATATTTTGGTTCGCGCGAGTAAAAGAAGGAGAGAAGAAGAAAGCAGGAGCGGGAGATGAAAGAAGTAGAAGAAGAAAAAACAGAAGAGAGATTCTTCATTCTTGTAATAGTGCAAATACATATTTGAGCCAAGTCGAATCAATCATGTAATGATCTACTGTTTGTATTACCCGAATGTTCTCATGAACTCTTTCTATCTTGTAAGGCCTATTTTAGAAGACTCTTAATGATGATTTTTTCCTAAATCTGTTCAGCGCAAGCGTAAAACTCTATCTATTACGGGTTAGAATCTTTAAAATTATACTCTGTTTCAGTAGAGCAGTGATAGATCTGAAATTTGCTAGAAGTCAATTCTCTCTGTGTAGTAGACTAGTGCTGAGAACTTGGTTTACCAGAGTCAAGTAGTTGATGTATTGTATTCGAACCCCAACATGGACCCATGATCATTAATAGAATTTCTGCTAGTGGTGTGGCTCAATTGGCCACTCTAGAAGGTGACATCTTGCCAAGCTATATTAGTGGATGCCAAGTCAAGTTATATCATGAACCTCTTACAAAGGATATGCTAATGAGACTCAACACTGCTAAGAAGCAAAAAGAAGAAGAGTAGAGTTGAGGATTAGAGATGAAGCATAGGTAGAGGCCAGAGAGCGCATTAGGTGAAATAAGTTAAGGTGACTAGGCCTAGATGTCAATCTGACAGCCCCAATATATCACATGGCCATGTGCCAGACATTGGCCATGATTGGTTCTCAAATAGTTCACCGACATCCCTTTGTGATCATAGAGGTAGGATGAGGAAAGAGTGTAAGGACTATGAGAGCGCTGATTGATTGAGGTGCAACAACTAGCGCAGTTAGACTTTCATACTACCAAGACTTGCAACTGAACATCAATCCCATAGAAGCCTATCTCATAGTGTTGGGAGGTGTGGAAACCCCTTGTTTGGGCGAGATGGAGCTTCCCACCTACCTTCAAGATGTTCCAATGACCATCAAAATGCTAGTGTGTCAAGATGAGGATCTCATTGAACCTCTTGTCTTGGATCAAGATTCGATCTATGAACATGTACTCAACTTAAACCTAAGAAGTCAACTTCTTCAAGTCTGGGTACATGAACAATGCATTACATTAGAACAAGAGAATTGCATGCTCACAAATCTAGGTGTCACACATTCTCTTAGTTCTTTTAACCTAGTCTTCGAGAATAAGATCTTGTGTGTGTCAATAGCTCTATGATGCAAAAGGACTTAATGATGGAAGAATAAGCTCAAAGACTAGAGGACCTCTCTCCTTTTGCAAGAAAAAGTACATCCAAGCATGAAGCAGATGTAGGTACAAAAAGGAGAGCAACTAGCAGTTTTGACACAACAATTCCCATCCAAGAAAGCCAAGCAGGCCAAAAGAAGACCCACTCAGAAAAGCTTAACCACAAGGTATCCGACAAGTTTGGGTGCCTAAGAAATTAGGTGCAGCTCAACAAGGGTGATTGCACATATGGGTACCCAAGGAACTCTTACATGCACAAAACCCTATACTCTCCCACACAAGAAAAATCTCATCAAATAAGCCAAGGAGAGGCAAGGGTCAGAATCAAGCACAGAGATCAAAATAAGATCAAGTCACCTCTTCGTCAATGGTAAGAAGACAATCGGAAAGGATATGGGTTTGGAAGCCAAAAGCACCAGTGGCACCCACAGAACCAAAGAGCTAACCATGTCAGACACAAAATTTAAGCAACCACCCAAAGATGAAGATGGTCAAAAGTGACTCTTACACAGCAGAACACTATTCTAAAATGGATCCCTATAAGGAGGAATGATCAATTGTCATTTTGAGGTCTAATGGATACCTCCAACAAAGGCTGCATCAATGTCTCTGAGCAACATTGAAAGCCTCAATGTGCAACAACCATGTGCCTTTGGCATAACCCCGTCTTTTGCACCATTCAAGCCATTCATTTCCAAAGTATGCATTAATATAGGGCCACATTACGTAGTTGTGCATAGACACAAGTGAGAATCCCAGGCACATGAGACACATTTGACATATGTAAAATATTTTATTGCTACTAACCACCTTATTCTTGTTTTGTGACATTGTTCCTCAAAAAAAAAGGAAGAAGAGGGGAGGAAAAAAGGAAAGAAACAAAAAAAAAATGGAAGAAAGAGAGAAGAAGAAACAAGACCATGCGCTCAAAGAATCTCATCAGTGAACCATCAACAAGGACATCTATCAACAACAAAAGACAAGCCAATAGTCAATCACCATGATGGGAGTACAACACGAAGAGATGAACATTGACGGACCTTTAACCATGGTAAGAATCGCATACTTGGGAAAAACTATAACCATCATAGATTAGAAAACCTCTTCATTAGCATACCCTTGAGCACTTAGCTCAAGACCCAAATTTTTGCACCATACTTCTTCAAATGCATTCCCCAAGTACGCATGCATAGGGCCACATTACAAGGCCATGCACAAGGCACATATTTTCTTTCACCCATGCACTAACACACTTACGCACCATTCATCATAGATTACAAGTACTAGGCATGAAAACTATGAAATACATGTTTAAAAGATCTAGAGGACATCAAGGTTACAACATCAGTACCTATGAAGCAATTCACAGCCGATGACTACTCAAAATTAACATTGACAACATCTTTTGAGCAACTCGCAATTATTGAAAAAGTTCACACATACACCATCATGCTCAACTCAAAGGAAGAAGTACATGCAAAGGGATTAAATTGCAAAGGTTATCAATGACAAAATGAAAAGTCGACAACTAGCCCTACTACATGTGGAAGATAGACCGCTCTTGTGGATACATGATGGACACTACCTCTCAAAGTACTACATGGAGCAACCACTCTAACAAGGGTCTGTCAGGGACGCCAGACTCCAGGGGGGGAGTGTTGACACTCAATGTCAAGCACAAGGCACAAGAGTGCGTCAAATAAGTGGACACACAAGAAGAGTGAGCATGTAGGGAGCTCCAAGAAGTGTATGTCAAATTTTTAGAAGAAATCCCTATAAGAATAGCTTTTTCATTACTAAAAACCATTTCAAATGCCATTTTGCATTTTAGAAACTCCATTTTGTTCAAGTCCAAGAGTCCTCGAGCTTGAGGAGTGTTAGAAGTATCATCCTACCAATTTTCATAAATTTTAAACTCCGTTTGAGCCCCCAAATAAGCCCTGGAACCTAATTTTTAACTACGGCAAACACTTGGTCTGGACACGGCCAAAGCTAGTCAAAAAATTATAAAAAGAGCTAGAGAGCTGATTTTGGGGTTAGCTTGTTAGAGATTTGAGCCTTTGTAAGATAGTTCTTTTGTAATAGAAAGCTTTCCATTGTTCCACTCTTTGCTCTTACCTCGTGTGTGCATGAGTGTGTGTATGTGCATGCATGCTTGTGTGCTTCTCACTCATGCACTTGTACCTTCACTTGCTCACGGTCCACATACCAGTCCTCATGTCTCCGTGGATTGACATTTATGAGGTGGATCTCCTCATGTTGCTACTTGCCATTATGCTAGAGTGACACCATTGCACCATCAATTGAGAATCTGAACTGTGGTGAAACCTCATCAAGGAACTCTAGGAGCTCCCTTACATTTTTGAGTTTCCAATTTGCAATGACAATTATTTTCCTAGGTTGAAAATCTAGATGAATCAATAATTCTAACTCAAATTCAGGACAACTCTCCTCTGAATTCAAGGGTATCCAGAGTCCAAGCTTTTTTTTGCCACCTTTTGTAGTCATATCCTAGAACAAGTGATTGTCGAGATATATGATATGAAATTACTAGTCATATGCTCATTTTCCAAAAGAGACTATGGAAAAAGTTTCCCAAATGTTTTTGTTTTGTCAACTATACACTGGTCGATTTACTCCTTGATACACTTATTGGTGTGAGCACATATATTCTCGCTAAATCTTTTTGGTTGGTTGTTATTGCTCGTTAATCCATTTCTCTAGGGAGACTGCTATTTTTTCATAGAATTTGACACTTGGTCATCCCTTTTTTGAGCCTTAGTGGTGTTTAGACTCTTCTAGCTCCAGTAACATTCTGGCATCAATGACCTCAAGCATATCTGGCAAATTAGGGTCTAGTGCTAGTGTTCCGAGGAGGTATAACTTACAAGGCAAAGACCATTTTGAGATCCAAAAATTTGATGGCACAAGCTTTTCTCTATGGAAGAATCAGATTAATAATGTGCTGATCAAGACGAGACAATGGAAGCTAGTAAATGGAATCTCAAAGAAGCCTGCTGACATGAATGAAGATGATTGGGATGAGTTGGATGAAATGGCTAGGTCTAATGTTCAATTGCACCTAGGAGATAATGTTTACTTTATAGTACTGGACTGTGAAAGTGCAGAGGAGCTTTGAAAGAAGTTATGCAATACATATAAAAAAGAAACAACATCAAGTATAGTGTATTTGATGAGAAAGTTATATGACTTTTGCATGAAGGACACAAATAGTGTTGTTGCTCATCTCAATGAGTTTGATCCTATATTCTCTCAGTCACATGCTTAGAAAATGGACATGGATAATGAAATGAAAGTAGTCTTGTTGGTATGCACCTTGCCATCATCATGGGATACATTTTGCACTGCTATTAGAAATAGTGCACCTGGTGGTAAACTTGTCTATGATGACATATGTGGAGCACTATTCAGTGAGGAGATTCATAGAAAATCTATGGTTGGCACTCAGAGTGGAGATGCATATAATGTTCGTGTCTTACTAAGGAAAGAATCAGCAACGTGGCAGGAGCAAGAACAAGGAAAAGAATTTTGGCACTATTGTTAGGGAGAGCCACTTCCATGCCTATGTAATTTACATGATGGATTGTGAAGCATGCAGATAATTCACCTTGTGCTTGAAATTTTTTGCTTAATAAGTTTTTTTTTCTCCATAATGGGAAGTCTTGCTTTTACATGTTCTTACCTCTAAGAGTAGGATTAGGGTTTAAGAGTGTAGCTTTGTTTGTCATATTAGGTTTTAAGACTTTTTTATCTTGACTAAAGTTTTTTGCTTATTTCTCTTCTTTTCCTTTTGATTATTGTTTGGAATGTTCTTCATGTGGAAAAACATGGACATGTGCAGAGAAATTTCAAAGAAGTTTGGAAAAAACATTGACGTGTATGAAAGTATACTCGAGTGTTTTTTAGTGAACTCTACTGCCAATCAATGTGTTTCTCATAACTTGAGGTAGAAATATCCAATTGTTGCAAAGTGACTTGGGTTGTGTAGTTTACAAGAAGTTACAACAGAGACATGCTTCATGTACCATTTTCATTTTTTGCAACCTTGAAATTTTGTAGTCCATTGACAAGCTACTTTCATTGCATCAATTTCAATATCTACAAATGTGCATGTCCAATTCGCTTGTGCCAAATCTCTATATAAGCAATAACATCTGCACCGTTTACAAAAATGGCTACATTCATTTCAAGAATTTTCACATTTAAGGTGAACATACTACCCACTTTGTTTCCTTTGGTGATCAATATTTGATCCTTTTGTACTTTTCTATATATAACCCATTGGCATTGAACCTGACTTGTAATCCTTGTTCAACCATTTGTCCAATAGAAACTAGATCCTTTCTTATATTCAAAACATGCAGCACATCAACAAGATGTTTCACCTTCCCATCCTCCATAGATAATGCTATGTTTCCTATATGCTCGATAGGATGTGATGTGTCATCACTTGTTTCAACATGTCCAAGAACTCACAATTTTTGCAAACTACTAAACCATTTTGCATGATTGTTCATGTGATTTTAAGCACTTGAATCAACATACCATACATTACCATTCGATTTAGAAACATCAGCAGACATCGTGTTCATCATATGATGTTGGACCACGAACAACTTCTCAAAATCATCTGCACTTGTGGATGCATAGTTGTTTTGTTGCCTTATGTTATTTTGATTCTTCAACCTACAATCACGTTCCAAATTTCCATGTTTACCATAATTCGAATATCCTATATTTTCATTACTTGAATCATTTCTTTGGAAAATTTTCCAACCTCTTTGGCTCCCCCTGCCTTGAAACTATCCTCTACCTCTTACATGATTCTATTGTTCACCTTGGTCTTGGTTTTATGTTTCCTCTTCCACTTACAAAGCATCTACATTTGCCTCTTCCTCTGATAGAGTAGAATACCTGCTTAGAACTAGGTTTTCCTTGGGATTTGGTGTCCTCATCAAGATTCTTTTCTTCAATAGTCGGCATGGTCACCAGATCAACAAAATTCAGAATATGTTCCCTAGTCTAAATTTGAGTTTTCAATTGCTTATGTGCAGCTCCTAAACCATGAATTCACGATTCCACTTTATCATCATCTACATTCATGTAAATAGATGCAAGTGAGTCACATATGCTTTTGATTTTCAAGATGTAGTCACTTATCGACATGCCTTTTTTCTCCAGTGTATGTGGCTGGTTCT
Organism: Ceratopteris richardii; assembly: GCA_020310875.1. NCBI lineage: Eukaryota > Viridiplantae > Streptophyta > Polypodiopsida > Polypodiales > Pteridaceae > Ceratopteris > Ceratopteris richardii. The sequence continues at coordinate 86,100,816 of CM035444.1, forward strand.
TGAGTTGCAATTTTTGTGCCTTTCTATTGGTCTTATACAATGTGACCAAACTATTCCAAGCCTCTTTTAGAGTCTCGACATCTTGTATGCACCGAATCATGTTATCGTGTATGCTTACAAATAGCCAATACAGTACCTTTTGTGCTCCTTGATTTTGTTCTTCATATGCTCTTAACTAGTCTGCAGTCTGACTCCTATTTGGTAACAGTGGAGCATTTTCATTCTCTCCTTGAATGTACTTCGAGTAGCCTTTTCCCATTAGGCAGTTCATCATTTTGGATATCCAAATGTGAAAGTTGTTCTTGTCCAACTTGCCACTCATAATCTGACTCATCCGATCAGTGTTTGCCATTTCTACATCAATTCACAACACTACAAAAACACTACAAGTTGTATCCCTGCTTGAACACTGTCACACTATGACGTGATAACTTGATCTCAAAAAAATATAGTTTTTGTGTATCAACAATACATGGAACCACTCAAAATTCTCGATCTCAAATATTTACAGTGTTGTCGAATAGGACACAGGTTGCAGTTTTGCAAACTAACCTGGTTTTTTGTGGGCCTGTTGCAGAGCAAAGAAGCACAAGAGAAGAGCCCCAAAATTTTCAAATTAATGCGCATGATTTTTCTTCTTCAAAGTCTTAGAGAATTCCCTCAAGCCATGTAAATGCACTAGAGGAGTCCTCTAGTTGCATAATCCAAACTTGTTGTAAAATATCCCTTGTAAATTAGTAGGAAATTCACTTTTTAGTGATAAAGTGCCGGTCTCTTATGTGAAGGGACCAAACTTAGGGCATATGTATATAAGTCACTTTGTGACTCTTTGTAGAGACTTTTTGCCATTGTGAAGAAGGAACTATCTTGAATTTCGAATTTGTTTCTTTCCTGTAGATTTCCATCTTCTCTTTGATCTTCTATGTGTGTGTAATGCTTGGAATGTGTGTGTAAAACTGTTGTCTACCTCTCCCCATTGTTTTTGTGCTACTGTGGTGTGTGTGAGAGCTTGTAGGAGTTGTGGCATGAGTGTGGGTGCTTCCTACCATTCACTAATTTGGTCATAACTTGAAGCATAGTTATCAGAATCAAGTGGAATTACTTCTAATAGATGCGTCTTGTCAAGAGCTTCAAAATGAGTACCCTATTCACCATATTTAGGTTTGGAGCTGGGATAAATCCTCGATTTACTGAAAACTGTTGTAAGAGGTATCGCGGCAAACACTTTCAGTAGTTCAATGAGTTTGAGAGGTGGGTTAGTCTTTTCTCATGCATGTAAGCTGAACCACTTCATTCTCCATCATGTGTGCACATGTCCTCATACACTTGGTTAGGTTGTTTGATCAGATTGACAAGTAAGCGTGTGTCAATTTCCCACTATATGCACGTGTTGCAAATGAGGTCTAGTCTCTTTGGCACAAGTCCTTGAGTCTTCTTGGCTTAGGTACACACATTTTTGGCACCATTGTCGGGGAACACTCAGCCAAGGTGCCTTCGTGATGGTTATAGATTGAGTGTGATGAAATCGTACTTGTAGAAGTGAACTCATTCCGTGGCAAGTAGTCAATCACATCAGCACTTGTTACTTCACATCCCGGAGGTGTGTGTAATGAGTTTCTAGGTTTAGGGTTAGTAGGAAGGGAGAGAAGGAGGAGTTAGGGTTAGGTTAGAAGGAGAGGAGAGGAGAAGAGAAGTGAAGTAGGAGTAGGCCAAGATCACCAAAAAAGCCCAAAAAATTTGCCAAAATTAGTGAAGTTCAGTTTCTGTCACCAAAAAGTATAAAAACCAAAAATTTGAAATCAGTTGACACTTTATTTCAGTCTGGTATCATCTGAGCACAACGACCGGTATCGTCGAAGCTGTATCGAGCCACCTAAGCTCTCATACTCATCTTGTGACCTCAAGACTTGATTAGTGCAATCTAAGGGTAAGATACCTGCAATCTTTAACCTCAAAGTGGTGAAAATCTTCATCTACACGTGATTAAGGTTTCGATCGGTATCGCGGGGAGGGATTGTGTGTTTTTTGGGACTTCTTGGAGTGAGACAGTGGGCTAGGAGTGAAGAGGGGTGAGAGAAGAGTAGGGAGCAACAAAAATTTTTTACTTTTGAGGTATTTTGGCTTGAGTATCGCGATCGGTTGTGTTTTTGGTATCGCGATACCAAAAATTCCCTTATATCGTGATACTCGCCGAAGTATCATATCGCCGGTTGCCAGCCCTGGTATCGTGATACCACTCGTGGTATCGTATCGCCAGGTTGGTATCGCGATCTCACTTTGCCAAAGTGGTATCGTATCGCGGTCCACTTTTGGTATCGTATTGCCCGCTTCCCTGTTTAGTATCGCGATACCATTCTAGTATCGTAACGTGCGGGTTTGCGGTATCGTATCGCTTAAGTGCCGGTATCGTATCGTGCCTCACTCTGGTATCGTATCGTCCAGTTCCCCAGTATCGTATCGTCTCACTTTCCGGTGTCATATCACGATACCAAGTTGGTATCGTATTGTAACCTTGCAAGTAGTATCGTATCGTGCGAGGAGACTGGTATCGTATCGGCTATTATTCAGGTATCATATCAGGGCAAACTTCAGTATCATATCGTGCCCATTTTGGTATCATATCGTCCAAAAAGTGGCATCGTATCGTCTGGGTTTCCAGTATCGTATTGCCTGACTGTTTCAGTATCGTATCGGTGGTGTGCTTGGTATCATATCAAAGATTTGGTATCGTATCATCTCAAAGTTTAGTATCGTATTGCGTAGACCCCTGAGGCATCGTATCGCGACTGGACATTGATATCGTATCGTCTACTCGGGTGGTATCGTATCATCAGGGAAGTCGGTATCGTATCGTGCCCAAGTGCGGTATCGTATCATCTACTGCTACAAGTATCGTATTGCCTAGGTTTCTGGTATCGTATCGTGGCCAGTTTGGTATCGCCCAGGGCAGTATTGCCTGGTGCAGTATCGCCTAGAGTGGTATCGTCCAGACCTTTTGAAGCATTTGTAGGGCAAACTTGAGGCATTTGAGGAGCCACTCAAGGAGAGTTTTAGAGACCAAGAGAGCCTTAGGAGGGTGAATGAACTTGAGGTCAGGGAGAGTGCTAAGTAGCCGAAGAAGCATCATATCTTCTGTAGGGAGTTCCGCTCAAGTCAGTCACCACTCTATCTATTCAGATACCTCTAGTGACTCAAAGGAGGAGATGCCCATGGCTTCTGAAGATATGCAGGGTCCAGGTAGAAACTTCATGACCGCTGTAGAAGGTGACTATCGTACCTCCTTACAGTATGTTTCCACTAATGCCCAGGAGATCCCCATCTACCTGGATGGCTTAAACCGATCTGTGGCAAGGATGGTCACTTCTATGGAGGCAACCATTGTACCCAGACCAGCTGTTAAGTATGAGGGAGGAGCGTACATGGACAAGGTAGGTCACATATACATAGTGACTGAATTTCCCGATTTGGTCAATGAAAGGGGAGAATTAGTGGGACAAGAGAATTCAAATAGACCAGACCCTGAGGAATTTGTGACAACCCCTAGAGGCAGATCCCAGGTAACACGAGTCTTGAGAGGATATTTGATACCTCAAGATGACTACTTGTTGGAAGTTTATATGATCCATGGATCATATTTATTACTTCATATAGACTCACCGGCTCCAGGAAGAGAGGAAAGCCCGATGACATTTTATGAGCTGAAGGATCCAGAAGATGAAACTAGAGTCATATACCTAGACAAAAATCAGAGAAGATATTGGTTGGTTAGTGCCTTGGACAGAGCCCGACTGAAATACATGGGTTTGCCTGTATTCCCTCAGAGAGATCAGGCAACTACTTCGCAGAACACCTTTGGAAATCAACAAGAGACAGAACACACCATGTCGGGACAAACAAGCCAATGGAGTGTTCCAAATCCTACTCATGTACAATTTGCGACTCCAGGAGTGCAAACACACAATCAGACCCACCCAGGAGTAGGTAATCAGTACCGACCACCAGTAAGACCACGACCACCAGTAGGAGGGCAGCCTGGAATACCCCCAGTTAGACCAGCAGTTCCGGCCTTTCCCGTAATGCTTAGACCGCTAGAACCAATGAGAAGATTGAGACTTATGCAAGTGGCCAAATGCGTAAGAAATCATTATGATGGATTGGGAGAACCCTATGATCACATTGTTGAATTTAAACAAGTTCTAAGGGCCGAACAAGTAGATGACTTCTTTGTGTAGTATGAATCTTTTGGACTCACCCTCACAGGAACAGCTCTGACTTGGTTCCAGCCATTAGATCCTAATCAGTTTGGAAACATGGAGCAATTTTTTCAAGAATTTATTGGGGAATTCACTAAGAGAGGGATTAAACACAATTTTGCGTCTTTAATCCATAGTTTTAAACAGAACCCTAATGAACCAGTGAAAACAGCTACCCGGAGATTCAATCAGTATGTGGATAGATGCCCAACTGCCGAGAGGCCCACTCAACAAAAAATGATTTCATTATTTTTGGATGGACTCACGAATGGAACCTCAAGAACTTTTGTTTACGTGAAGAGATTACAACCCCTAAGTGAATGACTTCAAGAATGCATTGACCTAGAAGATAATCTAGCAGAGATCTCAAGAGCACCCCCAGTCCCACTAAATCAGAAGACTCTCGGAGTACCATTACATCCAACTCCAATAATGTGGAAGAATTAGCGGAACTATTAGCAAAGAAGCTAGGAGTCCAAGCACAGAGAACTTACCAGCACCCAGCCTTAAGAATGCCCATGTTACGAAGGTGTAGTCTATGTGGAGGAGACCACCCCACACGCGTGTGTACGAGGAGGAGCTGGTGCGCATCAAACATATCCGTACCACAAACAACTCCAACAAGGGACCACCTTGTACTGCCACATAGAACAAAAATACACCAACCACACTACAAAAAACTGTCCATTCAATAGGCAGTCACGCCCTTTACAACCACCACAGTATCCACCATACGGATATCCACCTAGAGAGTCAGGGAGAGAGATGCCCAGATACAATCCCTATCCAACACCAGCAAGAGCACCGAGACCTTATGAACAAGCACCATATCCACCACCCCAACCAGTGTTAGGGCCACAACTGTCACAACCTCAACAAGTGGTACCTGTGAAGTATGCTCAGCCAGAAGAAAATTTGGAAAGAGCCATAGTGCCGGCATGGACGACGATCAATGTGGAATCAACGAACCCTAGATATGAGCTGCTCCCAAGAGATTATTATCCATATGAAGCCAACACGTTAGAGTATGAATCAGCTTATGATTCGGCTTATTATGGATATGAAGGATATGATCAATCTTATGGAACGGAGGTAGCAACTTTGATGTATACTACACCTAAAGCAGAACCACCCATGAGACCACCCATTAGACCACCTGTGACGAGAGGACCTTGTTACAGATGTGGAGGAGACCATTTTATTAGAGAATGTCCTCGGCCTTACAATCCACCACCCCCTAGGACTTGGGAAGGATATTGCAATGATTGCGGAAAGGAACATCTTTTCAGGGAACTACCCTAAGAATCCAACCAAAGTCCAAGACACTGCACCAATTAATGTAATTGAAGTGATAGAAGCATCTGGAAGTGATAAGGAATACACAGTGCCTTTAAAGGCCATTACAAGAGCTCAAACAAAGGAACAAAAAGGAAAACAACCAGAACATGTTGGAGATAGACGTCTGCGGAAGCACGCGAACAGTACAAGGAAGAAGAAGAAGCTTGGAGCACAAACACACAATACTGAATGTATTACTAGAGAATGTACAAAGATAAGTAGCCCATTAGGACAATAGGTGTATGTACAAGCCGGGGGAAAAAAACCTCCTAAAGAGGGAAAAAAGTGCCCCGGCGGTCCTAGAGTGTTCACACACATCACTACGTAAATATATCAACAAATCCCCCCTAGGAGTGATGCGGTGAACAAGGAGCTGGCACTCATGTATAAGGAAGTGCCAAGCTATGTGGAAATCACTCCACAAAAGGAAGTAAGCCCAAAGCTTTGCGGAAAGCTTCAAACTTCTCCCTAGGCAGAGCCTTCGTGAAAAGGTCTACAATGTTCTCCTGCGTGGGCACATATGCCAAGCTGATCTCCCCAGCAGAGAACCTCTCCCTGACATAGTGATAATGCACCTCAATGTGCTTAGTGCGAGCATGGAACACAGGGTTCCTCGCAACTGCCAATGCGCTCTGACTCTCAGTGAAGATGGTGGTGGCAGAAGACTGGCCAACACCCAAATCAGCCATAAGGCGTCTGAGCCACACACACTCAACAGTCGCTGTGAAAGCTGCCCTATACTCAGCCTCACAACTGGAAGTGGCCACAGTAGGTTGCTTCTTGCTCAACCAAGATATACATGAGCTACCAAGCATGAAGCAAAAACCACTGGTGGACACACGAGTGTCATAGCAACCAGCCCAATCTGAGTCAGAAAAAGCATGCAAATCTGGCGGTAGTGATCCCCCCTTGGGATAAAACAACCCAAGTAGCCGAGTACCACTCAAGTAGCGAAAGATGCGCTTAACCGCTTTCCAATGCGTGACTCCTGGGCAATGCATAAACCTGCTCATCTATGAGACAGCAAACTGAATATATGGCCGAGTAATGCATAAGTAAATCAAGCATCCAACAGCCTGCTGATAGAGAACAACATCAAATGCATCTCCAGCATCATGAAGACTCAATCGTAAACCTGTCTCCATAGGAGTGGCAATAGGCTTACAGTCTTCAAGGCCAAAACGCTGCAATAATGTGTCAATATATTTCGTTTGACACAAAGCCATTCCACCATCAATGTGCATAAACTGAATGCCCAAATAGTGATGCAAATGCCCCAAATCAGACATCTCAAATGAGGCATGCAAATCAGCCTTAAAATCAGCAATATGTGTCTCAATAGGACCAATGAGCAGCATGTCATCAACATAGACAACAATGATCAGAAGCACATCATTAGCACGTTTAACATATAAGGTGCTTTCAGTTGGACTGTTCTCAAAACCATGTGCAATCAGATAGGCATGTATCTTCTCATACCAAGCACGTGGTGCTTGCTTTAAACCATATAATGCCTTCTTTAACCTGCAAACCTGGTTTTCATGCCCTCTCTGCACAAAGCCATGGGGCTGAAAAACATACACTTCTTCATGCAAGTCACCATTCAGAAATGCTCTTTTAATGTCCAATTGATGTACATTCCAACCATGATGGGCTGCAAGTGCACAAATGCTCCGAACAGTAGTCATACGGCATGTAGGTGCAAAGGTCTCATCAAAATCAATGCCTCTTTCCTGTGCATAACCCTTTGCAACAAGCCTAGCCTTATACCTGTCAACTGTACCATCAGGTTTACGCTTCAGCTTGTATACCCACTTAGTGCCAATGGCCTTCTTGCCAGGAGGCAAGTCACATAAAGACCATGTACCATTCTTCATTATAGCATCATATTCAGATTGCATAGCAGCCATCCAATTTTCTGAATTTTGTGCTTCATCAAAAGAAACAGGCTCATTCTCATCACAGAGACTAGATGCAGCCATAGCATAGCAATCTGATGCAAAGGAGGCACTATGAGAGCTTGAATGAGTACGATATGACAAAGGTGCATCTAATTTGCTGTCATGCAAAGTCTGCACCAGCCATTTTGGCATAGTTTTTGCCTACTCAATATCAGCTCTCTCATTAACAAGTGCATCATGTAAATCTGCATCAGAAATGGAATGATCTGCATCATCATATGAAACCTGCAAAAGTTGAGAAGTTGCCTCATTAGGAACAGCTCTAGCCTGTCCACCTGTAAAAAGAGGCATCAAAGTATCATACATGTCTTTGGAGCTAACAGATGTCTCCTTAGTACATGAAAGCAATGGTTGAATAGCATCTTCCACAAAGACAACATCACGGCTAACCAGAATGTGTTTAGTCTGTGGATGATACAGACGATAGCCTTTACTTTCAGAACTGTACCCAACAAAAATACATTTTACTGCCTTATCATCCAATTTTCTGCGATGTTGTTCAGGCACTAATGCATATGCCAAACAACCAAAAACACACAGATGAGCAACAGATGGCTTGCGGTCATGCCAAGCCTCATATGGAGTGATAGACTGCAACGCTTTAGTGGGACACCTGTTCAGTACATATGCTGCACACATGACAGCCTCAAGCCAGAAACTATGTGGTAAAGCCTGACTTTTGACCATGCACCTCGCCATCTCCATGAGTGACTTGTTCTTTCGTTCAGCAACTCCATTCTGTTGAGGTGTATACGGCATTGTACACTAGTGTTTTATCCCACGTTCAGCCAAAAATGCATTAAAATCTGAAGACATATATTCCCCCCCTTGATCAGAACGGAGGGTGCCCATTTTACATGCTGATAGATTTTCAGCCAAAACCAAAAACTGTTTGAAGCACATGAACACTTCGGACTTTGCTTTGAGTGGATATACCCATGCATGCCTGGAAAAATCATCAATGAAAGTCACAAAGTAAAGGTAATTTCCAAAAGAGGGTGTCTGCATAGGACCACAGACATCACTATGTACGAGCTGCAATTTCTGCGTAGCCCGAACTGAACCATCTTTTGGAAAGGAAGAACGCTGCATTTTGCCCAAAATACAGCCTTCACAAACATGTTTTCCAGGTGCCTCAAGTTTGGGCAAAGAGGACACCATTTCAGATTTCTCCAGGCGTAACAAACTAGCAAAATTCACATGACCAAAGCGTGCATGCCAAAGCTTTGCATCTGACATAGCCTGAGAATCATGAACTGCACATGCCGAATCATTCACAGATCTTTCATAGTCTATGAGCTTATACAGCCCATGACATAAAATTCCAGAAGCAATAATCACATCGCCATTTGAGAGATCATGGACTGTACACCTGTCATCAACGAATTTCACAACCAAGCCAATCTTGGCTAATGCAGAAACTGATAACAGGTTCTTTTTTATCCCTAGCATAAATAAAGCATCTGACAAAGTGGAAGAACTACCATCAGCAGTAGTCAGAATGATCTTACCAACTCCCATAACAGGATAAGAGGAGTTATTGGCGCATGTGACAGTATTCCCTGTAGGGGCAGGCTCGAGTGAAGAGAAGAAATTGCGCTGCGAGGTAATATGTTTGGTCGCCCCACTGTCAAAGTACCAAACATCTGAGTCTACTGCAGACATGCACTGATCATGAGAAGATGGGTCAAAACTGCAGACAGTAGTAAACGCCCATTCTTCTTCCTGCACAAGATTTGCAGACTCTGTTTTTGGTGTAGAGGCCTCTGCAACAACCATTCCAGCCTCTTTCTTCTTTGCCTCTTTAGCAGCCAGTTTTGGACAGTTCTTTATAATATGATCATCTCCTTTATAGTACTTGCAGAACAATTTCTGCTTTTCTGATTTCTTCTCATCTTTATCCTCGTTCTTCGATTGTGCAGCATTTGCAGATTTCTGCTTACTAGTAGAAGAGCTCCATTTTCCTTTGCCCTTCTGACTAGCCAGGAAAGCTTGATCTGCAACACGCATAATGGACCTGTTCTGCCTGGACTGATCTTCCTGCAACAGAACAGAGACTAATTCCTGAAATGACAAGGCATTCGGATTGCCTTTCATCATCAACGAAGAGTAGAGGCAAAACTCTGATATGAATCAGGAAGACCATTCAGAACGGTCTGCACAAGTGAGCTATCTGGTATAACCTCATCAGCAGAAATCAATTGTTCCTTCAGGTCTTTGATCTTTGTAAGAAAATTGTCCATAGAATCACCTTCATTCATGTGCTCACTCTCCAACTGTTTTCGAAGGTAAGCAACACGAGCCTCATTCCTAGCCTGGTACAAAGTGGTAAGTGTATCCCAAGCATCCTTTGCTGTTCTGCAAGAGCGAATGTGAGGAATAATGGCATGTTTGACAGACAAAGCTATCAATGCATGTGCCTGGGCATCTCTACCATCCCAACGAATCTGCTCTGCAGTAGGTGCAACAGAAACAGCAGCATGAACAGGAATCTGCGGAATATCATCTTCGACACCATCTTCATCAGCTCCAACACCTGTATTTGCAGTACCTCTCGTTATAGGTGTAACAGGACGTCTTTCAACACCCTGCACAATGTTCCACAATCCTTTTGCAACCAGTACATGTCGCATCATATAAGCCCATAATGGGTAGTTGGTACCATCCAACTTATCCTCAACAGCCAACATACGGAATACATCACTGCTTTCAGCCATGGCCAGTGACTAAAATACCTTGATGCAGAAAATTGACTATATCTCAAAAAGTTGAACAGAACTGCCCAGAGGAGTTCTGCTAGACCTGTAGCAAACTTCGAGATGCTTAAACTGGCGAACAAAAACTGGTATATACCTTTGGCACAAAAGGACAAAATAGCCTGCACAAGCGCTATGATAGTGTGTTCGGAGGCCGAAACGAGCTCAGATCGCGATTTCGGCACCACAGAACGAAGCTGTTTTGATCTCGGAAACACCCTGAGTATGCTCACCAAATTTCGTGCGAATCTGAGACTGCAAACGGAGGAGTGTCGACCGCGCCCTAGAAGAAGCGACGACCTGCTCTGATACCAATTGTTGGAGATAGACGTCTGCGGAAGCACGCGAACAGTACAAGGAAGAAGAAGAAGCTTGGAGCACAAACACACAATACTGAATGTATTACTAGAGAATGTACAAAGATAAGTAGCCCATTAGGACAATAGGTGTATGTACAAGCCGGGGGAAAAAAACCTCCTAAAGAGGGAAAAAAGTGCCCCGACGGTCCTAGAGTGTTCACACACATCACTACCTAAATGTATCAACAGAACAGAAACGAGAGAGCAAAAGACCGATAAGTCCCAAAATTCAAATAGTTGAAGATTCTGAGGACCCACGTGAGAGTGTTCAAAACACTAAATCACAAAAGTGGAAGGAAAGAAGAGATAAGCTCAAAGATAAATGGATAAAACAAAAGAGTCAAGAAAATAGGAAACAACCTAGAAGCAAAAAAGAGCATAACAAACTAGGGACTCGGGAAAAGGTTCCCCTTGTTGGCGTTAACTCGCTCTGATACCACTGTTGTGGTACTCTGCAACTACGAAACCACTTTCGGTATGGTAGCTCAGATACCACTTGTTATGGTCGATGCGACAAAGACTCGAACCTTGTCAAGCCTGCGGAATTCGTTGCGCCACCGAAGAGTGCTAAGCTAGAGCGATATTAGAACACCTCTATAATCAGCAGTAGCTTAGCAAGGTTTCTATCATTCAAACATATAAGACTGCGTTTTGAATTTACCGAGAATTCCACTGGAACTTCACCGGACTGTCACCAGATTGTCACCGTAATTATACCAGAATCTTATCGGAATCAACTTCTATTCCGTTTGTAATTACTTCAAGTGAATATACAAGAAGTAAGGAAGTGATTCGTGAACTTCCTTTACTGAGTGAATACTTTCTGAAGTTTAAGAAAAAACTTCTCCGGTTCAGAATGCCTCTTTCCGGTCAGACTTTGTACAATGTGTACATATCCATTTCACTGAAATCTTTGATGAACTGATAATAGAGATGTCTAGCTATAAGATAAGTTATCTCTCATACAAAACTTTAATTTACTCTGCAAGATATATGTTGTTGTTCTACCCGAAAACACGTTTTCTGAGAAAAATGTAACTGACCAAAAAATACGTTTACTGAGAAAGTATCGAAAACATGTTTACTGAACGAACTGTAACTGTTAACTGACTTTATACCGTAACATGAAAATACTCAGAGTTCTTCACATACGAACAGTGCGCACAAACTTCCACATGAACATGTGTTTTCTATTAGAGAAGATGTGTATAAAACTAGCTTGGCCTCTTCTTGCTCAAGCTATAGAAACTCTCCTACACTGAGTAGTTTCTTCTTACCATCTCCCTCAGATGAATACCTGACATTTCAGGTTTCTGTTATTCATCTTTACATACGCAATCTTTGGCATCTTCTAAACCTAGTCTTGATCTCTATATGCGCTCTATTCAAACTGCACGCTCTTCTCATGCACGTTCTTGCTCGCACTCCTCCTTCTTTTTCTTATGCACGTTCTCTCTTTATATACAGTTTGATTCGGTGTAACAAACTCTATCAAACTCTAATTCTGCAAGATTCTGCGTTGTACATAACGGTCGTGAATTTGTCCTTTCATTAAAGCTTTTGATTTTTTGAATACTTTGATTCCGCTTCTCTTTATCTTTTTCCTTTTATGTCTGTCTGTATGTCGAATTCGTGAGTGATTCTTCAACAACTCCCCCTCAATCACTAATTTGACTCTTCCTGTCTTTCATATATTTTCCTTTCTTTTATACCTGCCATTTCTTTGAATCTGCTTGTCTTTGTTCCATCCAAGATTTTTGTCAAAATATCTGCAATCTGATCTTTTGTCAGAGTGTATACTATTTCTATCTCCTTCTCCATTACCTTTTCCCTCAGGAAATGATACTGAATCTCTATGTGCTTTGTTCTTGCATGAAATACTGGATTTGCTGCAAGATACAGCGAGCTCATATTATCTCCATGTATGATAGGTATACCTTGATCAATACCCATGCTTTTGAACAAGGTCTGCATCCATATCACTTCTTTAGCTGCTTCTACAAGTCCTTTATATTCTGCTTCTGTTGACGATAAAGCCACTGTGTGTTGTTTCTTTGAACACCAGCTTACTAGCTTATCTCCTAGGTATATCATATACCCATGTGTTGATCTTCTGTCATCTTGACTTCCTGCCCAGTCTGAGTCACTGTATGCTCTCAGCTTTATATCTGACGTAAAGGGATAATATAATCCTTCCTTTATAGTTCTTTTGATATATCTAAGAACTCTCTGTCCTGCAACCCAATGTTGATCCTTCGGACAATGCACGAACTGTGAAAGAACTCCCACTGCATAACTAAGATCCGGTCTTGTTAGTATAGCATAGATTAAGCTTCCCAGTAACGACTGATACTTCCTCATATCTTTAAACTCTGCTCCATCATATTTGCTGAGTTTATGATTTACTTCAAGCGGTGTTGAAGCTTCTCCACAATTCTCCATATTAAACTTCTCTAGTAAGTTTAGGAGATACCTTTCTTGCGAAACATATACACCATGATCTATGTATGTGATTTCCATTCCAAGAAAGTATGATAACTTTCCTAGATCACTGATCTGAAACTCCTTTTCAAGTAATCTCTTTACTTCTTTAATTCCTTCATCTGAGGTACCTGTGATTATAATGTCTTCTACATAAATACAAATGTAGATCATACCTTCTTCTGTTCTTTTGATGAGTAGACTTGCATCTGCCTTCGAACTTTGGTATCCAAGTTCATTGAGATATTTCACAAGTCTGTAATTCCAAGCTCTTGGAGCTTGCTTCAGTCCGTAAAGTGCTTTTCTTAATCTGCGAACAAAATTTGGGTATCTGGAACTTACAAACCCTTCAGGTTGTTCCATATAGACTTCATCTGATATGTATCCATTCATAAATGCGTTCTTTATATCTAGCTGACTTAGCTTCCATCCTTTTGATGCGGTTATAGCAATCACTGTCCTTATGGTTGACATCTTTGCCACCGGACTAAACGTCTCGTCATAATCTATACCATGCATTTGAGCATAGCCCTTGACAACCAGTCTAGCTTTGTATCTGGCTATCCTTCCATCTGCAAGTTTCTTAACTTTGAAAACCCATTTATTTCCGATTACTTTCTTATCATTTGGTTTCGGAACAAGTTCCCATGTCTTGTTCTCTTCCAGTGCGCTCAACTCTTCTTTCATTGCTTCTTCCCATTGCTTCTTGCCTTTAGCTTCATCATAGTTCTGGGGTTCTTCATCATCTTTGACCATATATGCATAATTTTTCTGAGTTATGTACGAAGTATCATAAGAATACCTTGTTGGTTGTTTCCTTACCCTGTTTGACCTTCTTGGTTCAAACTCTTCATGTGTATCTGAATACACATCTTCATCAAATCCCTGTTCATCTTCATTTCTCATACCTGATCCAATCCTGGACGTACTTGCCTGCATATAGTCTTCATCTCTATTCACCTGTACAATTGATTTCCCTTTCTCTTTCCTTCTTACCTCGTCTTCAAATTCTTCTGTTGTATGACTTTGATCTGTATACCAGCTTTTCTGTTCATCAAATGTAACATCTCTGGAAACAGTAAACTGTTTTGTTAGAGGACTCCATAACTTGTAACCCATCTGCTTTTCATCATATCCGACAAACACATATTTCTCTGCTTTTGGTTCAAGCTTATGTCTGAGTTGTGATGGTACATAAGCATAAGCTACTCATCCAAACACTTTGCAATGATCAAATGTTGGTTTCTTTCCCCACCAAGCTTCATAAGGGGTCATTCCATTTAAAGCTGTACACGGTAATCTGTTTACCAAGTATGTAGCTGTATTTATGGCTTCAGCCCAAAGATAGTTTGGACAATCCTTTTCTTTTAGCATAGCTCGTGCAAACTCAACTAGAGTTTGGTTCCTTCTTTCTGCTACACCATTTTGTTGTGGTGTATACCTGCAGGTTATTTCTCTCTTAATACCTGCATTCCAAAGATAGTCATTGAACTCTCGAGAGAAGTATTCCCCCCCTCCATCAGACCTCAGTCTCTTAAGCTTTCGACCTGTGAGACTTTCAGTATATGCATGAAAATGCTTGAATGTTTCAAATACTTCTGATCTTTCCTTTAAAACATATAATGTTATCCATCTTGTAGCATCATCAATAAACAGAACATAATACCTCGATCCGCTGATTGATCCTTCTTTTGTTGGACCCCATACATCTGTATGAATGAGTTCAAGTACTCCATCATGTTTGAATGCTTTCTTCTAGAAAGGTAACCTGTGGGCTTTTCCCATTTGACATGCTTCGCACTTGTGAATCATATGTTGGTTCTGTACATTCGGTATTCCCAGTACTGACTGATTTTCTATCATAGCTTTTATTCCTCTTTCATTAAAATGACCTAATCTCTTATGCCAGAGATCAAGTTCTGTAATCACCTTTTCACCATGTGTGAGCAACGCTTGGCCAATGTTCCCTTGTCCTCTTAAAGTAAAGAGTCTACCTTCTTTCTTACTAGAGACGATCTGATTATATCCGTTCTCGGGATCTTCTACAAATACTCCTTCATTTGTAAATCTGACTTGAAAACCTTTCTCAACTATCAGTCCCACACTAATCAAATTTTTAGGTATTGTCGGAAAATACAAAACATTGGTTAGCAAATCTGCTCCAATTTTACATTTCACTTTTCCAATTGAGTGTACACTATGCCTCGTATTGTCACCTGTTTGAACAGTATGACTGGAACTACTTTTTTCCAATTCTGACATCAGTTCTATATTTCCTGACAGATGATTAGAACATCCAGAGTCAATGTAAAATACCTTTAGATCTTCGTTATCTGATGTGCTGATTGAGTTCATCATCAATGATGTATGACTTTCATTCTATGTGTCATTTGCGCGGTTGTTGTAGGCGGTGTTGTAGGATTGATTATGTCCCCAACTTCTTGCTCCACCTCTACCATAGCCTCCTCTTTGATTTTGTCTACCTCTTTGAAAATTACTCTGATATCTTCCCCTTTTGCCTCTGCTATTACTGTTCTGATTTTGATTTGATCCTTGTTGATTGTGTCAGCAATCATGAGCCAGATGATTACTGAGTCCACAAATCCAGCAAGCCTTCTTGTTGTTATTTTGATTACCTCTTCCTCTTCCAAAACCTCTTGCTCTTCCTCTGCCGGTGCCTTTACCTTTTGCATAATAAGCCTGAGAACTCGGCTCTTCTTCATCTTTTGACTTGCCTTTATCTTTCTTCTTGTTCTTCATGTACATTGCAGAACTTTGTCCTTTATCTCCATCTCCTTTCAGGTCTTGCTCATATGTGAGCATCAAACCAAGTAACTGATTTAAATCTGGTACAAAATGATTTAAAGAAAGTTCAGTTGAGAGTACAAAAGGTTTCCACCTTTCATCTCCTCTCAAACCTATGAGCACTTGCGCTATCAATCTGTGATCTTTGACATCTTCATTTATGGATCCAAGACTATCTCCTAGATCCTTCATTTTAGTAATGTAGTCACTAATGCTTTGATTCGACTTCTTTTTGAACGTTGTGAATTCGGACCATAAGCTAGCCTTCCTAGCTTTCGTAGTATTTTGGAAATGATCTTCCAACACACTCCATATGTCCTCCGCTTTCTCCAGACCTCTAATGTGCGGTAGTAGATGGTCTATAACGGTATTATAAATATAGGCTCTTGTCGTTGCATCTTTCTTCTGCCACAGCTTCAAGGCTTCTAATTCTTCCTTTTCCGGTCGACTATCATCTTCAAAACTTGGCTTATTTTCTTCTCCGGTCACATACATCATTAAGTCCTTACTCATAAGTAAGGCTTCCATGCACATTACCCATGTGGGATAATTATCTCTATCCAATTTATCAATTTGGACATGATCTATCATGATCTTCTTGTTTCTGTTACTTCCGGTGACCTTTTGAGAATCTTTCTGCTCTTCGGAATCTTTCTCGTTCTGAAACCACTTGTGTGGTTAACCAGCTCTGATCCCACTTCTTGGATCTCACGGCAATGATACCAAATGTTGGCGTTAACTCGCTCTGATACCACTGTTGTGGTACTCTGCAACTACGATACCACTTTCGGTATGGTAGCTTAGATACCACTTGTTATGGTTGACGCGGCAAAGACTCGAACCTTGTCAAGCCTACGGAATTCGCTGCGCCACCAAAGAGTGCTAAGCTAGAGCGATATTAGAACACCTCTATAATCAGCAGTAGCTTAGCAAGGTTTCTGTCACTCAAACATATAAGACTGCGTTTTGAATTTACTGAGAATTCCACTGGAACTTCACCGGACTGTCACCGTAATTATACCGGAATCAACTTCTATTCTGTTTGTAAATACTTCAAGTGAATATACAAGAAGTAAGGAAGTGATTCGTGAACTTTCTTTACTGAGTGAATACTTTCTGAAGTTTAAGAAAAAACTTCTCCGGTTCAGAATGCCTCTTTCCGGTCAGACTTTGTACTGTGTGTACATATCCATTTCACCGAAATCTTTGATGAACTGATAATAGATATGTCTAGCTATAAGATAAGCTATCTCTCATACAAAACTTTAATTTACTCTGCGAGATATACTTTGTTGTTCTATCGGAAACCACGTTTTCTGAGAAAACTGTAACTGACAGAAAAATACGTTTACTGAGAAAGTATCAAAAACATGTTTACTGAACGAACTGTAACTGTTAACTGACTTTATACCGTAACATGAAAATACTCAGAGTTCTTCACATACGAACAGTGCACACAAACTTCCACATGAACATGTGTTTTCTATTAGAGAAGATGTGTACAAAACTAGCTTGGCCTCTTCTTGCTCAAACTATAGAAACTCTCCTACACTGAGTAGTTTCTTCTTACCATCTCTCTCAGATGAATACCTGACATTTCAGGTTTCTGTTATTCATCTTTACATACAAGATCTCTGGCATCTTCTAAACCTAGTCTTGATCTCTATATGCGCTCTATTCAAACTGTGCGCTCTTCTCACGCACGTTCTTGCTCGCACTCCTCCTTCTTATTCTTATGCACGTTCTCTCTTTATATACAGTTTGATTCGATGTAACGAACTCTATCAAACTCTGATTCTGCAAGATTCTGTGTTGTACATAACGGTCGTGAATTTGTCCTTTCATTAAAGCTTTTGATTTTCTGAATACTTTGATTCCGCTTCTCTTTATCTTTTTCCTTTTATGTCTGTCTGTATGTCATATTCGTGAGTGATTCTTCAACACCCCTTCCACCACTTATCCAAGAAACAGAGAAACCAGAATCCATTTTAGTTGACCCAAAATCTGACAACCTAGACATGTGGCTGAAAGCTTACCAAGCTAGATTTAAGACTGGACCGAAAGTAGAGCAACATGAAAAACTTTACCCACAAGGAGAATTAGAAAAAGAGAGGCTAGCAATGTGTCGAAAGCTTATAGAGGTCGCACAAGCAACCCTAGAAAAGACTATTCTAGCCCTTCTAGAGACGAGAATAACAGATAATCAATATAAAGAGCATGTCAGAGCCTCGGATAAAGAACCTAAAGAGAAGGATGACAAGCAAGAGCGAATAAGAACTTAGGACAAACCGATGTCGACCATACCTGACCTAGAAGCTGAATGGCCGAAGGAATTATGGAATAGAATCCGAGAAGAACAATGGAAGAGGAATGGAGTGACTAAGCCTCCCTTTGAGGAAATAGATGTAGAAGTTTATCAACCAAACCCCAACCTGGAAGAAGTATATGAGGAAGCATCAAGACTCGACAGAAATAGAGAAGAAACCCAGAGCATTTCAACATTGCCTAATTACATGGGAGAATACGAAAAGGAGTCTATGATAATACGAGCACCCACAGTACATGGAAAAGGAAAACGAAAGTCAAAGAAGAGTTCACACAATTTAACAGAACTTAAGAAGACAAAAGTACAATGCAAATTAACCGTGGAAGAATTACTTCAGGTTAAACCACAATTATGGAGGCAATTAGCAAGTCAATTAGAATTAGGGCAAGAGAAGGAAGAAAAGGAAGGAAGGGAAAAAGAAAACACATCTAAAATACAAATCCCAGTTGATAAAGTGGGAGAGTTTAGTGAAGGAGACGAAGGTAATACATGTCTACATGTCACTTACAATGGGTACATGACCAAGGCGATACTAGACATGGGAGCCGGGTAGGAATCGCCACCAAGGAGATTTGGGAGAAATGGGGAAAGCCTGCCTTACGAGCCACACGCATGAAGCTCCAATTAGCAGACGGTCATGTGGAGAAACCCTTAGGAATACTGGAAAGAATCAAATTGACCACTTGTGGAGTTGAATTTGAACACACATTAGCCATTTGTAAGTTTGAAAAGGCTAATAATTATGAGATGATATTAGGACGACCCTTTATGAGACAAATGCGGATAGTACAAGACTAGGGAAGAGATTCGTTATACCTACAACATCAAGGAAATACAACCAAGATAAACCTGCATA
This sequence comes from Ceratopteris richardii, assembly GCA_020310875.1. Classification (NCBI taxonomy): domain Eukaryota; kingdom Viridiplantae; phylum Streptophyta; class Polypodiopsida; order Polypodiales; family Pteridaceae; genus Ceratopteris; species Ceratopteris richardii. Next base: position 86,119,951 of record CM035444.1, read on the forward strand.
CATTTGCATATCGAGATGTCCCTCCACTGCAATGGAATCCCATACACAAGGAGGAAGACGACGTATCCATTCATAGTGCTGGATCAAGTGACCAATCATGGATGCACGAGGATGCCCAGTTATGGATGTGCAAAGAAGCCAAGAAAGAGGACAGTAAAAGACAGGCGTGGCCAATAGGACATCCTAACTACAGACCTGTAGAGGACCCAAGGTACCTGCCTCAAATCTTTCCTGATGAAACCTTTGAACCGCAGGGATGGATGGAAATCCTAGCAACCTTAGATGTGTGTGTAAATGAGGAAGTTTTGACAATGATTGAGTGCATAGATGAGAAAGGTTATGATGTAAATCTTTATATGGTTGTCCTTCAAGAAGTAGAAGAAGGGGAAATCATGGAAAAAGAACGGAAAGAGGAATATGAGAGTATAGAAATGGAACCAGAATTCGATTCCGAAGAGAGCTATCTAGACACCATTCGAACCAAAGAGAGACAGGAACTGACAAAGATCTTGGCAATAGAAGCCGCTCCCAGAGTACAAGAACAAGGAGCAGAAATGAGTAAAATTGGACCAAACCCAGATCTGTTTGAAGTTCCTGAACATTTTAAAAGATACAAAGTAGAAGAGAGAAAGGTAGCCATTCAAATGCCTAAACAAGAGGCTCGAGATGGAGAAGCGTACGACAACAAAGAACAAACAAAAAAGATTATAGTAACAGTGGAAGATGGAGAAGAAAGATGCACATACATAGGCAAAGATGTATCAGTAGAGGAGGAAGAAGAACTTATACAATTGATCCAAGAATATCGAGACGTGTTCGCATGGACGTATAAGGATCTCAAAGGCGTGGAACCCTCGATTTGTTCTCATAGGATACCAATGACGGCAGATGCAAAACCATTGCAACAACGGCCATATACATACAATGAGATATATGCTGCTAAAATTAAGGAAGAAATAGACAAGCTACTAGCGGCAGGATTCATATATGAGATAGAACACACCGAGTGGGTATCACCATTAGTAGTTGTGCCTAAGAAAGACGAAAAATTGAGAGTGTGCATTGACTTGAAAAAGGTCAATGGAGCCACCATACGTGATAGCTACCCATTACCCATTACGGACCATCTATTGGAAAGAGTAGCAGGAAAAGAGGTATATATCTTCTTAGATGGATTCTCTAGATACAATCAAGTAGCCATTGCTACTGAGGATCAACATAAGACCGCATTCGCGACCGAATGGGGAGTCTACGCTTTCCGAGTGATGCCTTTTGGACTCACTAATGCAGCGGCTACTTTCCAACAATTGACGTGTCATGTTTTCAAGGAGTTCCTGAAAAAGAGCATGGAAGTATATGTAGATGACCTATGTACATACTCCAATCAAAGACACGATCATATTCCTGAGTTGAGGAAGATATTTAATAAATGCAGACAGTACAGAGTCTGTTTAAATCCAGAGAAGTGTGTTTTCATGGTAAGGCAAGGGAAGATCATAGGACACATAGTCTCTAGAAATGGAATATCCACGGATGAGGACAAGATTAAGGTCATCTTAGAGCTTCCTAGACCAAAGAATGTGAAAGAGGTGCAAGCATTTATGGGACATTGTGGATATTACCGTCGGTTTATCCACATGTAGGCCATAATCGCCAAACCCCTGTATGGTCTCTTAACTCAATTCACTTGGACAGAAGAGTGCGAGAAGGCATTCAATGACTTAAAGAAGAGGCTTAGCACGGCTCCAATTCTGAAAACTCCAAATTGGAACAAGCCTTTTCATATTCATGTTGATGCGTCTAATTATGCAATAGGATGTATATTAGCCCAACCAGCCGATGAGGGAAAATTAGATCATCCAATTGCTTATGCAAGCAGACAACTAAATCAAGCTGAAAGGAATTATACCACTACCAAGCGAGAAGGATTAGGAATGGTCTATGCAGTGAAGAAATTTAGACAATATCTCTTAGCCAACATTTCAAGTTCTTCATAGACCATGAGGCCTTATTGTACCTAGTCAATAAGCCCTATAACACGGGAAGACTGGTAAGATGGTTCCTACTATTAATGGAGTTCGACTTTGAGGTGATAGTAAAGAAGGGAAACACCCATGTAAGAGCGGATCATCTTTCAAGGTTAACACATGGAGAACCACCAAGTGGAGTACCCGATGATCTGCCTGACACTTATTTGTTTAATCTAGAAGTTTGTCCAAAGTGGGCAGAGAAATTAATTCCTATACTTACTCATGGTCCACAACACTCAATTAATAAGGAAAGTAAAAAGGAAATCTTGCAATCAAGGAACTTGCATATTATTGCGGGAAGTGTGTACTATAAGGAACCCAATAGGGTATTGCTAAGATGTGTTGAGGAGGACGAACAAACGAAGCTAATCGAACAAGCACATGTGAACAAATGGAGAACACACCAAGGGACTCATGGAACCATCAGGGAATTAAAAAGATTAGGAGTATACTGGCCTGACATGCCCAAGGATGTCCATGACTACGTAAGTGATTGTGCAGAATGCCAGGAGAAAATCCCAGAGGATCATACGTCCATACCTTTCTCAACGATAGCATTGAATTGGAGTAAAACATTGGTGAAATTCCTAAAGACAAGCGAAGGAGTTAGCTTGGCTAGAAAACGATCCCTAGAGGAGATGAGCAAGGATTATGTTCTCATAGGAAGAAACTTGTGTAGAAGAGGAAAAGACAACCAATTACGATTATGTGTTCATGAAGGAGAGTATTTACCCATATTAGAGATGGCACACGCTAGTGCAGTAGGAGGTCATTTTGCAGCCGAGAGAACAGCAAAATGATTCTCTTTGCAGGCTTGTGGTGACCAACTTTACATATGGACGCTGAAACATATGTGCAAAGTTGCAAAACATGCCAAAGGGCTAAATACCCAATTCGGAGAGATGACATGCCATTGAGACCTATGGTGTGTGTGAGAGCATTCTCTAAATGGGGTATTGACTTCATAGGACCCATTAATCCACTGGCCAAAGGATCACATGCTGATTACATCATAGTAGCCACTGATTACTTGACAAAATGGGTAGAAGCGAAGGCTACTAGAAAGAACAATGCTCAAACCACTGCTAAGTTCCTTTTTTAACATATATTCACTCATTTTGGATTACCAATTGAGATTGTGAGTGACCGAGGAACGCACTTCCTTAACGAAGTAATAAAATCCCTAATGAATGAATTTTTAGTGATCCACAAAAAATCAGCCCCATACCATCCCCAAGCCAATGGTCAAGCGGAAAGTTCCAATAAGGTATTATGCATAGTATTGACAAAGATTGTCAATAATGAGAGGTCTGATTGGGACAAACAATTGCACCATACAATTTGGGCCTTTTGAGTCGCATACAAGACTGCTATTGGAACTACCCCATTCAATTTAGTGTACGGGCAGAATGCAATTTTTCCAATTGATTTTTTAATCCCAACTTTGAGAGTAGCCCAACAGTATGAATGGAACGGACATGAATTGTCCCAACAACTAGACCAAATTGAGAAGTTACATGAAACTAGGTTACAAGCAGTAGAAGGAATCTATGCAGCCAAGAGAAGACAAAAGGCATATTTTGATGCACATATAAAAGACAATGGACTTAAAGAAGGAGACATAGTCCTGGTTTACACCTTAAAGCAACATGCCAAGAAGTTACAAAAACGCGGATATGGACTCTGATCATCAATATGATCTCTACTAGTGGAGCAGTTAATCTAGCCATCTAGCCACTTTAGATGGAGACATTCTTCCTAACTACATAAGTGGATGCAGAGTGAAACAATTCATGGAGCCATTGACGGATCAAATGTTAGCACGTCTAGTAGGTGCCCAAAATAGGAAGAAAGAGGAAGAATGTATTAGAGAGGAGGCTCGACAAGAAGCCCTAGAACGCATCAAGAAAAGGAAAGAATGGATTAGGCAAAGAGATGAACGATATCTCCAGGGAGAAGAGCCTGTCCCTATGGCTAATTACAAATTCCATAAACCTGACACGACAAATTCCTACAAGTCACAGCCTTATTTAAACCTAGGGATTGGCAAGACAGAGTACAAATTGATAAATGCCTTGATAGACTCGGGAGCAGGACTTAGCTGCATACGTAATACGGTCATAAAAGATCTTCAAATGATTATGAGTCCCACAAAATCCCAAATGATAGGAATTGGAGGTCAAATCATAGAATGCATGGGAGTAACTAACGTATCCCTCCACCTAGGAAATTCTTCCATGGAACAACGAGTTTTGGTGTGCAGAGATGAAGATTTACTAGAATATTTCATCCTAGGACAGGATTGGATCATTGAGAATGAAGTTAGCATCAACCTAGCTCAAGGCTATATTTCAACCAAGATAGGGCACAAGGAAATTTTTAGTATATTAGGAGAGAAGCCTTTACTCCAACCAACAACCATCGAGAGTGCAGAAGAATGCAAAAAAGAGCTAGTGGAACATGATTCCAGTCCCAATACCTCAAAAACCAGTCTAGAAGAAGCAGGAAGCTCAAACCCTAATGTGTGCAAGGAAGAGGTGATATCACCCTATTCAGTTAATGTTCCAGACAATAAGGAAACCAACTCTCATGAAGTCTCTCATACGACAGAAGGATTACCACTGGGGAAAACAACATTCAGATACTCGCATCAAGGGGAAAACAAATTCAAATGGGTACGCAAAGATCAAGTACAGAAATCGGAAACGTCATCACCAACTCATAAGGAAAAAAAGGGGAATAACAAGTAAGCATCACAGAAATCTGAAACAAAAATACTCTTGCAAGTATGGCTCCCTAAGCCTTTGGTTGAAGCTCAGAAGGCACGACAGCAGATATGGATTACCAAGAAGGTTAAACAAGCAGCCAAGCAAGAGATACGCAATCAGGAGGATACATTACATCAAAACATTCGAATGACAAAGCAAAAACAGACTCGTCCTAGACACATGAAGAGCAGAGCCTCTAATACGAGGACACTAGAGGAAACCAAGAAAACACATGAAGCCCGAGGAATCAAAGAAATGCAACGACCTATCAAAGCGACAACGACAGGGATTTGGAAACCCAAGCGATTGCAAGGAGTGGACCATCAGAACAACGAAGATTCCAATTGCACTCATGAAGTATCAGATGCACCTAAAGTATGCATAATAGAGCCACATTACAAGGCCAAGCATTCGGCACATGATATACATGATAAAAGTAGTGTTGCACATTCTCCAATGGGAATTAGGGCATAGCTTCAACTCCCTTAGGAATGGACATACTATGTACATAAATAAATGCTTCGGCTATACTAATGCTTGTTTTCTTTCAGGAAAAGAAATAAAAAGATGTGGTAAGAGATCTCACTTATCGAACCATGGGAAACGGAGTGATGGAACAACAACATATCACTACAATGCACTACACAGTTGCTATACCTTCCATTGAAGCTAATGCACTTTTCCTTACGAGTGCAGATGGCTTCTAAAGACTCGGAAGCAATAGTTCAAGAGGAAGTATTAGAATTTCCTCTCCAGAGTATCACCAAAGCAAAGGGACACTAGTTTCGAGAAGATCAACTCGTTGGGGGGTATCTCTTCTTAGCAACTACAAAAATCATGGATACAGATCATCAAATTCCGATCATGTCCCAAGACTTTAGAGTTTTGCATGAACTCCCATCGACGATTGCCATCATGAAGAAAGCGGGCATTCATAAATATTTTGAATTGCCAATCTATAAGCGAGACTTTCAAAGGTGCACACAGGTCATGATGAACACATTACAGCCAGCACTGCATGATCCATTGGTGCCTGAGGCGAGAGTGATGGATAAAGTAGGTGAATGGGTAGTCATCCAGTTTACACATGACTTGGTTAAGGAAGCTTTTGGATGTGAAAAAGATGGAATCACAGTAGTGAAAGAAGAGAGTCGAGGGGCGAAAACCAGAACATTCACCGACATTAACAGAGTCGACATAGAAGAAGAAGTCAGATTTATCCACCAGCACTTCTGCTTCCCAAATATGCATCGATACATGGCCCCGCAAAAGATAATTGTTCAATTGCTCTCACATGCAATCAAACAGCTTGGAAATCAAATTAATTTGACTCTTTACATACAGGAAAGACTATTCGAAGCAAAGAATCAATGGAATAATAAGAAGTTCCTCAATGGCAGCATCGCTATGACAATATTGATTTACCATGCTTTAGGCATTAGAGAGCACCTGCAGGAAATGCCATCATCAATTGCTATGGCTAAGTACGCCAAAGTCGCCACAGTTCCCAAAAAGAAAAGAGGAGTCAAGATTGTAGAAGAGGCAGAAACTAGCTCTCAACCCAGAATGAGAGAAACAAAGAGATTAAGGGAAGTAAAGCAAGTGGAAGAGGAAGTTCCAGCAACAAAAAGAGCGCACGTGCTTCCAAAGACAAGAATTGAAGAGCAAAAGCCAATTACAGAGGAAGATTTAACTCAAGCCCTTGAGGATACACATCAATATATAGAAGGGCAAGTCAATTTACCAGTACAAGGGCACCATTATCAGCAAGCCCAACAGGAGATAGAGGCCAAAAAGAAGCTCACAAAAGTACACCGCTATCGAGAATAAGGGTTGGATAACTCAAGCTCGTCTTCGGATGAACAAGAAGAACCCGACACTTCATTGTTGAATGTGGATATTCAAAGCGAATCAAGGGATGATGGGCAATGGGAGGAGTTGAATGCAGTCAACTACGAGGAAGCAGACGAAGGAACAAAGGTAAATGACAACTCCGTCCACCCCACTCAAGACACCACAAGCAAGGAAACAAACCAATAAGGGACACATGTCCTCAAAATCAATGAGACTTCCACAATTCTTATCAAGGAGGCAACACCCATGCGCGAGGTGTCAATAAAGATACCAAAGAAAGAGCCTCAAGAAGCGACAGTAGAAGAAGAACCCTTCACACCAATAAGGGTCGTGGCAGAACCCTCCCCATGGATGTCACATTTCAAGGGAGTGCCACAAAAGTTATTGATTTGGATGAAGAAGAAAAAGAACCAAAAATACAACTACAAATTAGACAACCCCACAATGAAACCATCCATGTAGAGCAAGGAAAAGATGTGCAAACCGGAGAAGCTCCAAGCATACCTAGAACATGGTTGAATGTCAACATTGCTCAGCTCAAGCCAGTAGTGCAAGACATGATCAGAACCGCAATGGACACACAACAATTAATGCTTTAGGCTGATGAAGACTACGATCAAGCGATGCAGGACAAGCAGAAACTTCAAGAAATTGGTAAGAATCTTTCTACTGAGTTAAAAACAGTGAAGGAACAGATCTTACAGAAATAAAATGAAGTTCACGAGGTCAAAAGGCAGCACAAAGCGATAGAGATGGAAAATGAAAGATTGAAAGCACAACTCCAAGAATTAACGAAGAAATATGAAGCTAGCAAGGCTGAGAAGGCACGAATGCACGGCAGGAATAAAATACTGGAATCACAAATAAAGGTATACATGGAAGAGGCCGAAAACCTAAGGAACCGAAATAAGGAGCTCATGATAGCTCTTATAAGTGATCAACCAGTAGAAGTTCAAGGAAGACCGGAAAAGGATATCAAAGAATTGGAAGAAAAGATAGTTAAATATGAAGATCAGCTCAAACAGGAGAGGGCCACCATTGTCGAATGGGAAAAGAGGTACATGGAAGACACCACGGCTCTTAGGGCAAAATGGAAAAAAGCTGAGAATAGATATCTACTGCATTGTAAAGAAGACACAGATCAACTTGCGATAGTGGCAGAGGAAATCCAAAAGAATAAGGAAACAATTTTGCAAGCACAGGAAGAAATTAAGCAAAAGAAGGAAATGATAAAGCAACTACAGGATCAACTAGCACACAAGGAAATTGAGGGGACACCAGTAGTTCCAAAATCCACAGAGGCTACTGAGGAGACTTAGGTACGTCCTCTCTCTCCCCCCCTATATCATTCGCCACTAAGGGAGGAACAGGAGGTCCAAATTGAACATAATACTCGAGACATTGCAAAACTGAGCCGACCAGAAAGGGCACTACTGGTGTCCCAGCTTACTGCTGAATTCAAAGATCAGATAATCCAGGTAATGAAGGAGGCCCAAATAGAAAGCAAAAATTTGGATCAAATTTTTAAGCCTTTCAATGTACCATATGGACTACTTAAAGAACAAACTCGACAATATATAAAGACTATGACGAATAAGGATCCGGACCACAACCTCCAGTTCAACCAAGATACATTCAAGTATACTCAGGAAGAATTCGAAAAAGTTGATCCCATATGGAGACACAAAGTTTTGGAAAAGAATCCTACATTGTGGGTACAATGGGAAGCATCACCATACGCGCTTCAGGTCAATCCAGCATTTTGTCCAGTACCCCGCAGACGCTCCTGGTCGCAATTTTGGGAAGGACAGTGCCAGGGGAGCATCAATAATCAATGGTTGAATTATCCATTATTACCTACTCCACCACATAGCTACCTACCAACGGAATAATACATGGTAAAAACAATGGAATTTTGGATCGCATGATATGCGACTGTCCCGGACTTAGTAGTTAAAATGACCAATAAAATTTTCAGCATGCTATTAAGTGTAATTAAAGTCTTTCAGCATGCAAAATACACCTTTTTGAACTTCATCGGCATTACACAAGGATCCGAAGCGCTCGTTTTTTATCTCTCCACTATTCCGAGTCGCTTAACCCTGATGGCGTATTATTCAAGACTTATGTTTTTGCCGTCAACATACATGCAGACTTTTGAAGTAGCATTTTTCACCGGCTTCTTCGAAATAGATTCGGAAATTTTTGTCAAGATGACTTCAAACCTAAATGCACGATTGGTGGCGTATGAAACAAGTTTTTTTGCGGATCACCGACAAGCACCAGAGGATGGTGTCAAGTCACAACAGTGGAAAGAATTTATGTTATGTCACGCTAATTTGTTGAATCAAAGAGAGCAGGTGGCCATACAGACCTATTCACGTCACCACAAAAAGCCTGTCGGCGACGACAGAGTTCAGGAGGAGGGACGTGTGGAAGGGGAATCAAGCAAGAAGAAAAGAAGAAGAAGATCAATGTCAAAAGCTGCGCAATAAAGAATGAAGATCATAAAATGAAATAACCACCCTCTGCCCAAAGCCCCGCAGGGGCATGCATCAGGCAGCAATGCGAGACACCCAGGTCCTGAGGAATGGAATTAAAGAACAATCAGAACCAAGACATTTCATGGAAAGGACGGACCAAGGCCAGGAACTATACATGAAGAAGTGCAAGACAATATTTGGCAGGTAATAATCCTTCCGCTGATAGCGTGCGTTGGCAACCAAGTAAACACGCTTCAAGCAATGCAACAGGGTCAGATGTGTGAAGACAAAGACAAATCAGAAGACCAAAAGTTAGAAAGAGGTAGAGGCTGAAAAGTTGAAGAGAGTGACTAAGAACAACACATTCCTAGTCACTGGTAGCGTGTGTGGCAGCCCAACTGAATACAACAACCCAGATATGCGACATAAAGAATACCAAGGGGCAAACAGAAGCAAAGGACATACCTCGGACAAAATAACAAATTCTCTAGCAGTCCTTATCGCTTCTTCGACCACTGGGTGCGTGTATTCAGAACTCTTAAACAAGCTAAAGACAAGAAGTAAAGCCTGTCAAGGGACGACAGAGACAAAGAGGGGGAGAGTGTTGCAGAGCAAAGAAGCACAAGAGAAGAGCCCCAAAATTTTCAAATTAATGGGCATGATTGTTCTTCTTCAAAGTCTTAGAGAATTCCCTCAAGCCATGTAAATGCACTAGAGGAGTCCTCTAGTTGCATAATCCAAACTTGTTGTAAAATATCCCTTGTAAATTAGTAGAAAATTCACTTTTTAGTAATAAAGTGCCGGTCTCTTATGTGAAAGGACCAAACTTAGGGCACATGTATATAAGTCACTTTGTGACTCTTTGTAGAGACTTTTTGTCATTGTGAAGAAGGAACTATCTTGAATTTCGAATTTGCTTCTTTCCTGCAGATTTCCATCTTTCCTTTGATCTTCTATGTGTGTGTAATGCTTGGAATGTGTGTGTGTAAAACTGTTGTCTACCCCTCCCCACTGTTTTTGTGCTACTGTGGTGTGTGTGTGAGCTTGTAGGAGTTGTGGCGTGAGTGTGGGTGCTTCCCACCATTCACTAATTTGGTCATAACTTGAAGCACAGTTGTCAAAATCAAGTGACACCACTTTCAATAGATGTGTCTCATCAAGAGCTTCGAAACGAGTACGCTATTGACCATATTCGAAGTTCAAAACTGGGAGAAATCCTCGATTTATTGAAAACTACTGTAAGAGGTATCGCGGCAGATACTTTCAGTATTTCAGTGAGTTTGAGAGGTGGGTTAGTCTTTTCTCATGATGTAAGCTGAACCACTTCATTCTCCATCATGTGTGCACATGTCCTCATACACTTGGTTAGGTTGTTTGATCGGATTGACAAGTAAGCATGTGTCAATTTCCCACTATACGCACTTGTGTTGCAAATGAGGTCTAGTCTCTTTGGCACAAGTCCTTGAGTCTTCTTGGCTTAGGTACACAGGGCCCCACATTGCGGTTTCAAAACAGAGGCTGAGATGGCTCTGAAATAAAAATAAAAACAAAACAAGTGACCCTAAAGGGATTAATAATAGCCCTACACTTTTGACACTTTGGAGGAAGGGGCTTAGAGAAGCCGAAGAATGCACTGAGAAACACTTTGGGGGCTTAAAATAGCCTCCCAAATCACACACACATGATCCTTCTTATATTTCTTGAGATACAAAGAAACGGGGCACTTTGTGCCAAATGGTGTCCTCAAGAGAGGGTTGGAACCCCTGGAGAAAAGTGGACACTTAAATTCTTCAAGTTCAAAAAATGAAGGGCTCAAAATATATACCACAATGAGTGAAAAGGACCCTTGGGAGTTATAAAGGTGCCAAGATAGGTACCAAGGTATTTTCCAATGAGATACCTTTGGAGATTAAAACATAAACCCCCTTTAAGTTTTGAGGTTCTAAAATTAAATATGCCTTGTATATGAACGAGAAATGTATACCCGACTGCTTATGACCTTCAATAGATTAAAATACACTTTGTCTCATGTTTCCTAATCGATTCACTCTCGAATGTGTTGACATGAGTGATGATGTTCATATTCGTAACACAATCTGCATTGCAACTTGTCGCCTTCCTCAAGAACGACTCTATTTGCTTAAGGTCAAAAACCAGGGTGGTCTACTAAAGCGGATTCAATGCATCCTAAAAATAGGAGGCAAGTTTGCACTCCCTCGATATCTCTTTGCACACAACCATCGGTTGGAGCTGCGCTACCTCTATTAGATAGAGAGTATGGCCAAGTCAACACACGGTTGTAGGTGTTTCTGCTTCATCGAGGATGTCATCCCAACAAGAGAAGACTTCTCTGTTGCACTCAGAGAGTGTGATAAGTTAGTGTAGGATGTGAGTTATGTCTTTCTCCCTTCGTGGTTGGGCTGCTGCAAGATGCCTGAGAACTTCGAAAGTAGTGCTATAGAGAGCGAGAAGATCACCTAAAGATGCTCATTCTCTCTCTCTCTCTCTCTCTCTCTCTCTCTCTCTCTCTCTCTCTCTCTCTCTCTCTCTCTCTCTCTCTCTCTCTCTCTCTCTCTCTCTCTCTCTCTCTCTCTCTCTCTCTCTCTCTCTCTCTCTCTCTCTCTCTCTCTCTCTCTCTCTCTCTCTCTCTCTCTCTCTCTCTCTCTCTCTCTCTCTCTCTCTCTCTCTCTCTCTCTCTCTCTCTCTCTCTCTCTCTCTCTCTCTCTCTCTCTCTCTCTCTCTCTCTCTCTCTCTCTCTCTCTCTCTCTCTCTCTCTCTCTCTCTCTCTCTCTCTCTCTCTCTCTCTCTCTCTCTCTCTCTCTCTCTCTCTCTCTCTCTCTCTCTCTCTCTCTCTCTCTCTCTCTCTCTCTCTCTCTCTCTCTCTCTCTCTCTCTCTCTCTCTCTCTCATCTCTCTCTCTCTCTCTCTCTCTCTCTCTCTCTCTCTCTCTCTCTCTCTCTCTCTCTCTCTCTCTCTCTCTCTCTCTCTCTCTCTCTCTCTCTCCTCTCTCTCTCTCTCTCTCTCTCTCTCTCTCTCTCTCTCTCTCTCTCTCTCTGTGTGTGTGTGTGTGTGTGTGTGTGTGTGTGTCGGGCATAGACTTTTTCTCGATCAAAGAGAAAAAATTGGCACAAAAATTATATGTACTTAATTCATTCGCTTGGAGATGTAGCCGAATGCAAAGCCTTGATTGTTTTTAGTTCAAGCCACAATAGATAGTCTCTCTTTCTCTATGTGTATTGCACTTACTCTTAGTGAGCACAATAGAGGTGTGTTGTAGTTAGACTTCGTTCTCGTTGATGGTTTTAATGTAGAGGTATGCCTAGTAGCTTCCTCTCAATTCTTGATGAAGTGTGTTGTAGTTCTAAGTTGCTTTGCCTAGGCAAGATACATGCAATCGGACCAGATTTTTGTAACTACTGCTGATGCAATCTCAGCTTCTGCTTTGGAGAAGCTCTACTACAATGCATCACAATGCAACTCTGTTGGGTTCAAATGCACAAAGCTTACACAAATACAATGCACCACAATGCAACTCTGCCGATTTCAAGTACACAAAGTGCTTCTACCTACATAACAAGTCTCTCTACAAGCGTGCTTATGGTGCTTGCATGCGATTCCAGGTACCTGCTTTCATAGATGTGCAAAAATGTACATACTTTCACACCAAATAACCAACTAGGATTCAAGCATACAGAAAGGGAGCAATGTGGCACATTTATGTTCAGAGGAGTGTTCGATGCAACTATGGAACAAATGTGCAGTTCATAGAAGGTGCTATGGAAATTTATAATTATGAGATGAATAACCAACTCTTTCAAAATGACCACCAATATGTATGCTAAAGAGTGCTTATAAGCACTATAAAATGTGGAAATGCATCATAATTACCATAAGTAATGTTAGAAGACCATGAAGCACATCCACAATCACCAAGAGCAAGGATGACAAGATAGGAAAGAGTGGTAGAAAGGGTAGATGGGAGGGCAAATAGTATTCAAAATGATTGTAAATCACTATACCAAACTTTGGGGGTTTCCATGCCTCTTTCTCCTCTTAGACATGATTGCATCGTGACAATATCTAGAGTGGTAACCAAAAGAATTCCACAAAATATGAAGCCTCTTCTCGAAGATCCCATTGCTGATGATGAGATTCTTGAAGTTATTTTACTAATCAAATTTCTTGTCACTTAAAAAACTTGATCAATGAGGATAAAAAGGGTTCATCAAGGGGAGATCCATCCTGGAGGCTATCATTGATGTTGGGAAGCACTAATTTTCACTAAAGGATCAAGTCAAGATGTCGTCTTCCTTAAGATTGACTTTGGCAAAGCTTATGGAAGACTTGAGTGGAATTTCATTCTCCAATCTCTAAAAGACTTAGGCTATGACCAAAAAATCATTGAGATGTATTCAAAAATGCATGAGTTGAGATAAACATCAATGACTAAATTTCTCAAGCTACTCGATTAAAATGCTCTATCAGGCAAGGACGCCCCTTGGTCCCTCATCTATTAGCAACTGTTGTTGACAATCTCAACTATTGGAGAAGCAACTAGTGATGCCAATGATGGCATGCCTAGCACATACTTATTTAATGTGAAAATTATCCCAAAGTGTGTGGACCCCTTGGATCCTACTCTCACCCATGGACCAAGTCACCTAGATGTCCATGTGCTATGCAAGAAAATAAGAGAGCAGAGAAATTCCATATCATTTCAGGTGTTTTGCACCATTAATGGAACCAAGGAAATCTATGTTGTTGTATGGATGACAATAAGCATCAAGTTCCACTTGGAAGAGCTCACAAGAATCTACTTGACCCTCATTATTTGTTGGAGGAGATGGTGGACACTTTCTAGAGATGAGATGGTGCTACAAACTCCTGCTTTACACCAGCCAAAATTGAGTTGAGGAGTGCAAGGTAGACTTCTTGAGCCTTCCATGAAGCAGAAATAATTACTCAAGTACTTTGGAGTATGATCCTCAAATCATTGGATCAAAACAGATGAGTAGGATTTTCAACTATGAACCAAAACTTGCTATTTTGGTCACCACACCTAATCAAAGAAATGAACAATACTCCCTCTCTGTTAGCAATCGGATAAAATGCTTTTGGGCATATCTAAATAACTAGAATAGATAGCTTTTTCAAGTAATTTCACTTGAAGTGGTAGACCATGCTCAGAGAATGATGCTTAGCAAGTTAGAGGTCATCCTCGACATTTTCAAGCTCCTATACTATGCAGGCAGTGTTTTGCATATATCTCGAGTTTTGCTAAGGCAATCAATACGAAACTTTGTAGCAATAATATAGACAGGATGATGAATCTATACCAATGTAAAATGATCCTTGACATTTTCAAGATCCTATACTATGCAGACTGGTGAGCAGTGTTTTGCATATATCTCGAGTTTTGCTAAGGCAATCAATACGAAACTTTGTAGCAATAATATAGACAGGATGATGAATCTATACCAATGTAAATCACTAGAAATGATCAATTATAAAGTGAGAAGCAAGTCAGAGAAGTTCATTGTTATGAGTGGTACATGACAGAGAAGAGAGAGTGAGATATAACCAAGATGTATATATTAATGCACATAGATTACAATGTCATTGGCAATAAAAAATTGCACAATGTGAGAGAAATGATAGAGCTATGATATAACCTCAAGATCAACATAAGATCCCTCTCAATATCTCTTCCAATCAGGCTCTATATCTTGCAACTTTTGAAGTCCTCATTTTATAGCTCTTTGTTGGAGCCAAGTTCAAATTTGAATGTGCACCTTCACCTAAAAGTGGTCCAAAGTTTTAGGAATTGATTTTCCATTAATTCTCACCAAATAGTTTGTGGAAAGATTCCCTTAAGAACTTGTGATTGGAAGTGATTCCTTCTATGCACTTTTACAAGGAGTAAAAATCAATCATGTACAAGAGGTCATTCATGTGCTAATACATGAATGCACTTTGGATATGTGATCAAGCATCTAGGCTTGGATTAATTGCACCAATAGCTCCCTCTCAATCCTAATATGCTTGGACTTCAATTCTCTTTAATCTCCTGCAATCCAATCATCATCTTGAACCTGTTCAATTTTCTTCCATCCAAGGATTTGGTTCGCATATCTACACATTGCAAGTTGGTTGATACATAGGACAATTGTATGTCCTTGCTAAGTAGCTTCTTTCTGACGTAATGATAAAAAACTTCAATGTACTTAGTCCTTGCATGATATACAAGATTAGTAGTCAAATGAAGTGACCTAATGTTGTCTCCAAAAATCATTGGAGTGTATGTATGTAGCCCCAACTCTGAGTAGAGTAGCTTAAGGCACATTGCCTCTTGTGTTGCATTTGCTAGGCCCCTATATTCAGCTTCAATTGATGATAATGCCACAATTGATTGTTTCTTTGATGACCATGAAATCAACTTTGATCCTACAAAAGAAAAGTAGCCAGAAGTGCTACTCCTATCATCTTTTGAGGCAGCCCAATCTACATCAGAATATAGTTTGATATCCAAGTCAGATGTGAATGGCTAAGATAGCCCTTCATTTATGGTACCCATCAAGTACCTTAAGATCCTTTTAGCACCTTCCATGTGAGGGCTTCTTGGTATATGCATAAATTGACTCAATGTACTTACTCCATAGCATATGGCCACTCTTGTTAGGGTTGCATAATTGAGACTCCCAATAAGTCTTTGATAACCTATAATGTCTTCAAGCATCTCTTGTTCATGTGTACTGAGTTTATTGTTCAATTCCATGGGTGTACCTACAATTTTTGCGTTCTCCATCTTGAACTTAACTAGCACATCATGGATGTACTTCCTCTGAGTAATGAAAACACCAGAATCTATATAAACAATCTCTAAGCCAAGAAAATATGTAAGCAATCCAAGATCATTGATCTTGAGTTCTTCCTCCATCTGAGCTTTGATCTTCTTGATG
Source organism: Ceratopteris richardii (assembly GCA_020310875.1). NCBI lineage: Eukaryota > Viridiplantae > Streptophyta > Polypodiopsida > Polypodiales > Pteridaceae > Ceratopteris > Ceratopteris richardii. Next base: position 86,136,044 of record CM035444.1, read on the forward strand.
CCATTGGCATCATCTCCTATAATGATAATATCATCCACATAAACACATAGGTAAATAACCTCTGAATTAGTTTTCTTAATGAATAATGAAGAATATGCCTTGCTTACAACAAAGCCTTGGTCCTGCAAATATGTGACAAGCCTATGGTTCCAAGCTCTAGGAGCTTGCTTTAAACCATATAGCGTTTTCCTTAATTTACATACAAAATCAGGTTTTTCTTTGTCTTCATATCATGGTGCTTGAGCCATGTTGACCTCTTCAGAGATCCATCCATTAAGGAATGCAATTTTTAACATCTAGTTGGTACAAATTCCAATTCTTTGAGGCATAAATAATAACTAAAACTCTGATAGTTGGCATCTTTGCCACAAGTGAGAAGGTCTCCTCATAATCCACTCCATGTGTTTGAGCAAATCCCTTTGCTAGTAGCCTTGCTTTGTGCATGTTGATTGTCCCATCTGAATTCTTTTTCACTTTGTAAATCCACCTAGATCCTATTACCTTCATGAATGATTTCTTGGGAACTAAATCCCAAGTGTTATTCTCTTGAAGTGCTTCAATTTCTTCCTTCATAGCTTCTCTCCATTCTTCCTTCTTATTGGCTTCCTCAAATGAAGAAGGCTCCTCTGACATAGAATCTTTAGCCATGTATATAGAATGCTTGGTGACTAGCGATGTGTCATAGTCATACCTTATAGGTTTCTTGCTTTCCCTTTGAGATCTCCTAACTGCTTCATTGGATCACTCTAGAATGTCTTTCGATTGTTTGAATTTTTCTTTGTCCTTTGACTTCCAAGCTTTGCATTCTTCAAGGTTAATCTATTCTTCATCTTCTGAGTTGACATCCTCTCATGTATGTGGTTCTTCATTGGTTAGATTTGGAAAATCATTTTCCAAATCATAGGGTAGCTTAATTTTCCTGCAATCATCTTCAAACCAAGAGTTATTTTCATCAAACACCACATCCCTACTAACTGTAAATCCTTTGTTAGTGGGATTATACAACCTATATCCTTTCAGATTTTGGTCATAGCCAATGAATATGCATCTTTCAACCTTTGGATCAAGCTTTTCCCTAATCTGTGAGGGTATATGTGCATAAGCAATGCACCAAAAGATCTTATAATGGTCTAAAGAGGGTCTCCTGCCATTCCATGCCTCATAAGGTGTCATTCCATCTTGAGACTTAAATGGAAGCCTATTGATTAGGTAAGTGGTTGTGGAAACAGCCTCTGCCCATAAGTAATTAGGAAGTTTTTTCTCATTCAACGTTGCTTTTGCAGCCTCTACTATTAGTGTATTTCTTCTCTCTACCACTCCATTCTATTTAGGAGTGTACTTTGTTGTAATCTCTCTCTTTATGCCTCTATCCTATAAGAAGGAGTCAAACTCATGTGAGAAATACTCACCACCTCCATCACATCTGAGTCTCTTCAAGCTTCTACTTGTTTGATTTTCAAGTAATGCCAAATACTTCTTGAAACAAGTGAAGACTTCATCTTTATGCTCCATAAATCCCATTTTTCATCACCCTTGATGCCATTTATGATCTACCTTAATATCTGCTCTTCTTCTATTTCTTCTCCAATACTCCCAAGTTGATCAGCTACATCCTTCATCTTGGTCACATAGTCTGCTACACTTTGTTTTGGTTGCTTCTTCAAGGTTGTGAATTCCATCCAAAGATGGTTCTTCTTAGCCCTTGTATTTGATGAGAAGTACGAAGAAAGTACTTCCCAAGTCTCTTGGGAGGTCTTGAAATTCATCATATGAGGTAATAAGATGTCAAATATTGAGTTAAGTATATAAGACCTCGCTAGAGCATCCTTTGCACACCATGCAACTAGTCTCTCTTGCTCTTCTCTTGTAGGTTGATGATTGCTTCTGAATATTGGCATTTCTTCATCTCCAGAGATGTATCCATACAATCTTATTCTTGGAGGTAAGCCTTCATCCTTAGGGACAATGCTGGATAATTGCCCCTATCCAACTTATCAATGAATGATGGAAATCCATCTCCCATTTTACCTTGATGTTGCTTTGATACCATTCTTGGAGGAGATGGTGGACACTTTCCAGAGATGAGATGGTGCTGCAAACTCCTGCTTCACACTAGCCAAAATTGAGTTGAGGAGTGCAAGGTAGACTTCTTGAGCCTTCAAAGAAGCACAAATAACCACCCAAGTACTTTGGAGTATGATCCTCAAATCATTGGATCAAAAAAGATGAGCAGGAGTTTCAACTATGAACCAAAACTTGTTATTTTGGTCACCACACCTGCTCAAAGAAATGAACGGTACTCCCTCTTTGCTAGCAATTGGATAAAATTATTTTGGGCATATCTAATTAACTAGGATATCTAATTTGTGCAAGTAATTTCACTTGAAATGATAGACCATGCTTAGAGAATGATGCTTAGCAAGTTAGAGGTGATCCCCGACATTTTCGGGCTCCTACAGTATGCAAACCAGTGAGTAGTGTTTTGCATATATCTCGAGTTTTGTTGAGGAAATCAAAGTGAAACTTTGTAGCAATAAAATAGAAAATATGATGAATCTATACCAACTTAAAGCACTAGAAGTGATCAAGTATACAGTGAGAATCAAGTTAGAGAAGTTCACTATTCTGAGTGGTACATGATAGAGAAGAGAGAGTGAGATATAACCAACATGTATATATTCATGCACATAGATTACAATGGCATTGGCAATGAAACATTGCACAATGTGAGGGCAATGATAGAGCTCTGATATAATCTCAATATCAACATAAGATCCCTGTGATATCTCTTCCAATTGCGCTCTATATCATGCAACTTCCGAAGTCCTCTTTTTGTATCTCTTTGTTGGAGCCAAGTTCAATTGTGAATTTGAACCTTCACCTAAAAGTGGTCCAAAGTTTTAGGAATTGATTTTCCATGAATTCTCACCAAATGTTTCGTGGAAATATTCCCTTAAGAACTTGTGATTGGAAGTGATTCCTTCTATGCACTTTTACAAGGAGTAAAAATCAATCATTTACAAGAGGTCATTCATGTGCTAATACATGAATGCACATAGCATCCTTTGGATAAGTGATCAATCATTTAGGCTTGGAGTAATTGCACCAACATTATTTACACTCACAAACTCTACAATACGTGAATGAGACACAACTCATTGTCCGACCATGGAGAAATACGTGCTAAGTTATAAACACAATTGTCAAGGCTACAAATATCAGTAACCATTTGAACATGCTACATTATATAGAATAATTGCCAATCCTAATGGATGCAAAATATGGTTAACTTCTTCAAAATAGGCAAGCTATCTATTGACATGTCCACTTCAAGGAGAAACCCTTTTGAAGATAATGCAAGAGAGTACACATTGTTTGACAATTAGTTTTGTAAGACAAGAAGGAAATATTTCCTTAGGATTGGTATCTATGAGTGAGATTATCTAACTCTACTTGAAGAAGCCCATTGTGGTGTGGTTGCTAGACATTTCTATCTGAAAAGGACAATCAAGATGTTTATGTTTGTTGGATTATGGTGGGTAACCATGGGTATGGGCACATAGACTTTTTTGAGATGTTTTGATGTATGCCAAAGGCCAAATATCCATTTAGAAGAGACAAGATGACATTAAGAACCATGATGGAATCGTGCACATTTGTAAATGGGTTCTAGAAGTTATCGATTCAATACATACTCTTGCATGTGGCTGACATGCAGAATATATTATTGTAGAAATTGATTATGTAACTAAGTGGGTATAAGCTAAATCAACTACTTATAATGACATGAATATGATGGCAAAGTCCTTATTTGAACATGTCTTCAAGTGCTTTTGACTTTTGATAGAGGTTCTCATTGATCTAGGGGCACACTTCATCAATAAAGTGATTGGACATCTGCATCAAGAATTCCTCATTACACAAAAGAGCAGTTTTCACATCCATTTGGACTAGCTCTAAGTCCTCCATTGCAAGGAATCCAAGCAACATGCACAAGGTAGTCATCTTGACCACTGGAGAGAAGATTTCCTCAAAATCAAAACCATGTTGTTGCTTAAAACCCTTTGCAACAAGTTGTGCTTTATACACTACAGAAGTGCTATCTGATGTGAATTTCAGCTTATATACCCATTTACCTGGTAAAACTTTCTTGCCCTTTGGCAAAGGTACCAAATCCCAAGTACCATTCTTGTGAATAGAATCCAACTCACTCTTCATGACATGCTCCCACTTGACATGATCCGTTGTCTACATAGCCTCTTTGTAGCAAGAAGGCTCACCAACATATGTTAGCATAACAAAATCCAAACCTGGATCATATCTATCAGGTGGATGTGAGACACATGTAGAGCATCTCCATGACTGTTGAATAAGAACATTTACAGATTGATATAATCAGACATTCTCTTGAACATCCCTATGTGCAGCATTTTTATGCATGCTAGCTGGAGGACTAGTATCCTCAAAAACCACTCTTCTCACTTCAACCTCCTGAATGGGTTGTTTTTGCATCTTAGACTCATTGAAAAGGACATCACTACTGTTGATCATTAACCATGTTTCAAGATCCCATAAGTGATATCAAAATAGTCCTTCTTGACCATATCCAAGAAAAGTGCATTTCTTTGACTTATGGTCCAACTTTTGTCTAAGATTCTTGGGTATATGAAAATATGCTTCACACCCAAAACTTGGAGATGATCATAATATGGTGGCTTCCCTATCCATAACTCTTGTGCCACTTTCAGACCTTTGGCACTACTAGGTGAAGGGTTAATCACATGAACTATAGTCAATACTGCTTCTGCCCAAAAGAGCAACTACTCTATCTTGAATAGTTCTATTCATCCTTTCAGCTACACCATTCTGTATTGGGGTATAAGGAGCTCTAAACTCTCTACGAATTCATGTGAGGAAAAGGCTATAAACTCTCTCCTCTAGACTGATAGAAAAAGCTAAATTCATGTGAGATATACTCATCCCCATTATCTGAACGTAAAGCCTTCAGCTTAGATCCTTTTTCAGTCTCAATGGAAGCAAGCCACTTTTTGAAAGTAGGGAATACCTCATCCTTTGCTTTGATAGGATAACCTAGACTTTTCTAGTAGCATCATCTATGAAAGTGACAAAGTAAAGAGAACCACTTAATGATGTGGTGGTATAGGACCACACACATCTGTATGAACAAGATCTAAAGGCAGAATTGAAGAGTCAATGTGCATCTTATGCACATTCCTAGTTTTCTTTCCATATTGAGAATTCTCACAAAATGAAAAATCAAAGAAAGATAACACAGGTAAGCAACCACAACGAGAAAAGATTTTCCATTGATATATGGCTCAAACAGGCATGTCAAATACAATCCATAGGTTTTTTAGTAACAGTTAATAAGTATTCTTTCTGTGATACAAATAAAGGATGAAGTGAGCCAAATTTTCTTCCTTTTGTAATAACCATATTGACCTTTGATATGCGAAAGGACTTAGCATAGAAGACCACCTTATAATCAAGGTCATCAAGTTGACCAACTGACATCAAACAACATGATAACTGAGGTACACGGCATACATTATGCATAGTAAATTTTGAACCATCAATGAATTCCACAACCACATCTTTGATCCCCATAACATCACACTGGTAAGAGTCACCAAGTCTCATGGTACCAAGGGACTTAGCTAAATAATTAGAGAACCATTCTCTATGTGGTGTCACAAGGAAAGAAGCACCAGAATCTAGGAGCCATTTGTGGGAAAGAGAATGATCCATAAGAGCCTTAGTTTGGCACAGTGCTATCCAATGTCAACACATCAACATCATCAGAAATAACATTAATTTCTTCAATCTTCACAATCGAAGTAGATGGTGCAGGTAGCTTTTTAACATGCCCATCAACATTTTGTCCTTTGTTGCTAGCATTTTTTAATGCATAACAGTCTTTCTTCATGTGTCCTTTCTTATGACAATAATGGCATTTGATATCCCTCTTCCTTGATTTACTTCTACTCTTATTCCGTTGACCATTCTTTTCCTTGTTCTTGCTCTAGCCATGTTGCTTTCGTTGGTAAGAATCATGAACATTATATGCATCTCCACTTTGAGTGCCAACCATAGATTTTCAATGAATCTCCTCACTGAAGAGTGCTCCACATATGTCATCATAGACCAGTTTACGAGCAGGTGCACTATTGTTAATATCTATGTAAATGTATCCCATGATGATGGCAATGTGCATAACAACAAGATTGCTTTCATTTCATTATCCATATCCATTTTCTGAGCCTTTAACTAGGAGAATATAGCATCAAACTCATTTAGATGAGAAGCCATGCTATCTGTGACCTTCATGTGAATGTCATATAATTTTTTCATCAAATACACTTTATTTGATGTCATCTCTTTTTCATATGTATTGCATAACTTCTTCCAAAGCTCCTCTACACTTTCACAGTCTAATATTGTAAAGTAAACATTGTCTGCCAAGTGCAATCGAATGGTAGATCTAGCCATTTCATCTAACTCACCCCAATCATCTTCATCCATGTCAGTAGGCTTCTTTGAGATTCCATTTATTGGCTTCCATTGCCTCCTGTAAATAAGCGCATCTTTAATTTGATTCTTCTTTGCTCTCAAATTGTTGGATCTCAAATTGTTGGATCTCAAAATGGTTTTTGCCCTGCAAGTTATAGCTCCTCCTTGGCACACTGGCACTAGACCTTGATCCACCAAATGTGCTTGAGACCTCTGATGCCATGATGGTAGAGAACTCAATAGAATGATAATGGAGCTAGAAGAGTCCAAACACCACTAAGGCTCAAAGAAGGATGACTAAGTGTCAGATTTTGGAAGAGAATTCAGTAGTCTTCCTAGAAAAATGAAATATTGAATAGTAATGATCAACCAAAAGGATTATGTGATAATAAATGTGCTCACATCAATAAGTGTATCAAGGATTAAATCGACCACTATATAGCTGACAAAACCAAAATTCTAGAAAAAATTTGCTAGAGTATCCTCAACAAAATGAGCATATGACCAATGTCAAAATCTCATAAAACTACAAGGTTTGACATGTTTACCTGCATAGTGAATCATTGACTCCACTGCATATAATCAGTTACCCAAAAGAAGCCAACTATGATTATCAAGCACCTATCACAACTATCATACATCTCATATGGCAAGGTTGGCGAAGTCTTAGGTGTCACAAATGCAATCAAACTTACAGTTTGTGGCTACCTAGGCCACTATATGTTTTATTAAAGAACATATACATGAGTATCCACTGGTCATTTTCCTTTCACATGGAAACTAATAGTAACAAATCAAATATGGCATATATGGAATAATTTAAGCTCTTTGATTTTTAATATCATGCATGTTAACATATAATACATTCTTGATATGTATGTGTGTCCTAAAAGACGAGAAACATCCAATGGATAGATCTTTGATCCGAATGTTTGTGATAACTCCATTACAACCCTTGCCCAAGTTGAGTAGGCCTATCATCTGGCACAAGTTTCAAAATTACACAAAAGAGTGTGGATAGAGAGTCATATTTTTCACGAACTAGGCTAGCTTTGACAACAAGATTTATTTGATTACTTGTGATTTTGAAGCACTAGATTCATCTTCTAGAGGAGTATCAAAGGTGCATTGGGATGTGACCAATACCTAAGACTATCACTCAATTTTCTTTTTTTTTTGAAGATGCACACAATGCATGGAGTCCATCTGCATTAGTTAAGGGAAGCTTTTTGTCAAAATTAAAAATTGGATGGGGAAGAAGCGGATGTTAGAATCAACCACAAGGTTGTCAACAAAGCCCTAAGCTTCAAGACATGCTTAATGACCATCAATCAAATTGTAGTACTTGGGTAGAAGGAAGCACAGCCACTTGACATGGATTAAAAACACAATTTAAACATAAATCATGGATTTAGAGTGCCATTAGGCTTGTGGCATCAATATTTGTTTACCCAAAAGCCAACTATCATACAATACCACAATAACCATTTTGCACTATATGCAATAGTGTTTACATAACAAAAAGACTCGATATGATGAACTAGATCATCATTCATCTTGCCTCTTTATCCACACAAGCAAACTAGAGGGACAATCGTGTACTCCAAGTTACACGATCCCTTACAATAATCATATATATAGAGCACTAGTTCTCAATATAAATTTTCTCTTCAGTATGATATAGGAGAGATCCAAGAGTTTGTGAAGAAAGAAAAAAAGAACTATATCAAAGAGATAAAGCGCTACCACCCTTGCCACAAGTGTGGAATCTCGTGTTTCTAAAATAATGAGTGGGACCAAATCTACACCTACTAGTGATACGATAGAGATTTTGGTCCAATAAGAACATAGAACTAAATGATTCTTGGATTCGTCATCCAAGGCTCTAGATGTTTTTGACAAAAGGCACTCAAATGCTTTAAGCACAAGAGATGGATGCTAAATAATGAGAGCATGAATCCATAGTATTCTACAAAAGAGAGGAGCAACTAGTTAGAAGAAAGAGGAAGTTATTGATACCATCACCTCTTCCTCTACCACCACACATAACCTACAATTACAAGGACACTATAGTCTAATGAACTTATGAAGTATCACAACCCATAACATTTCTTGTAGAACTCCGCTCACTGCATACATAACACATTGAAACCATCACTATCACTTCCAACACCACAATCATTGTCTCTGTAAGTCCACTCATAGCCTTTATGATTATAAATATCCTTGTACTATCTAAGTCCCATACAAATGCACTTGAACTGGTCACACCACAACCCATTGTAGCCACTTTAGCCCCATCTATTTCTATGACCACATGCATAGTTTTTAAGTAATGATGGATATTTTTTTCAGCATCAAACACTGCAAGGGTTGCAAATACTTCACCCACATCTAACGCATGCACAACCTCACCATAAGGCAGTCACATTGTGTGTACCTAAGTACCAACTTAGGGACTTGTGGAGAAAGAGACTATACCTAGATCCCCCTCAAGTGCATATAGTGGGGATTCACACTTTATTTATCAATCGGAGGAGCATCAAAACCTAGCCGAGTGTATGAAGACATGCATTCAAATGATGATCAATGAAAATGAGCTTCCCAAAGAGTGTAAATAAGTCTAAGTCTATTCCAAACAAGGTTTAGGGATCTGTTGAGATGTCACGATACTTGGAGCAACAACCAACAGTAAATCAAGCTTTTCTCTCAGCTTCGAACTCCAAATATAGTGAACAGCGGGTTCGTTTCGAAGCTCTCAAGAAGACGTATCCAATGGTGTCTTTTCACTCAATTCTGACACTTCTGCTTCAAGTTATGAGCAAAATACTGAGTCGTGGTAATGATCTTCCTACACTTCAGCACTTCCTACACTTCACACACACCTTAACAATTGCAAACAAGCACTTTCATGGATAGGCAACACTTGCAAACACTCTTTTCAAGCATCACACATGCACACAAGCTCACAAAGAAGATGATACAAAAAGGAGAAGACACAAATTCGAAATTCTTTGCTCTTGATTCTCACAATGGAAAAAAGTCCTTAAAAAGAGTCACAAATTGACTTATATACATGTGCCCTAAAAATGGTCATTTCACACAAGACACCGGCACTTTATTCACTAGAAGGTTAATTTCCTACTAATTTACATGGATAAGCTACTAATCTCCAAGGGTATGCATCTAGAGGACTCCTCTAGTGCATGTACATCGGAAAATATGTTACAAAATGGCTATGATACAAAAATAAAGTGTCCGAATCGGAAAAATTTTGGGGCCCCTCTTTTTCTCTGCCTTTTTCTCTTCTTAGCTCTGCAACACTCTCCCCATCTTTGTCTCTATCGTCCCATGACAAGCTTTTGCTTCTCGTTTGTAGCTTGTCTAAGATTTCTGAATACACGCACCCAGTGGTTGAAGAAGCAATAAGGACTGTCAGACAATTGGTTATCTTATCCGAGGTGTGTCCTTTGCTTCTCTTTGCCCCTTGGTATTCTGTACATCACAAATCTAGGTTGTTGTATTCAGTCGGGCTACCACGCACGCCATCAGTGGCTAAGAATGTGGTATTCTTAGTCACCCGCTTCAACTTTTCAGCCTCTACCTCTTTCTAACTTTTGGTCTTCTGATTTTTCTTTGTCTTCACACGTCTGACCCTGTTGTATTGCTTTGAGCCTGTTTACTTTCTTTCCAGCGCACGCTATCAGTGGGAGGATTATTACCTGCCAAGTATTGTCTTGCACTTCTTCATGGATACTTCCTCCCCCTGGTTCGTCCTTCCCTCCTACGTGCTTTTCCTTGATGTGTGCCCTTGCGTTGCTCTGTGCAGAGATGGGTGTTGCGTGCCCTTCTAGGGCTTCTTGCAGAGATATATCTTCAAGTATAATCTTTTCAGTGAAGCTTCTTTCTTGGTCTTCTTCTTTTCTTTTTGCTGGACTCTCCCTCAACACTACCCCCCTCCTGAACTCTATCGTCCCCGACAGGCTTTAGGTCATATTTACTTGATTTCCCACTTGCCTCATTGCATGGGAAAGTAATTGCACGACAATTTTCTGAGGCGCTGTGTATCTCTGCATACTAGGAAAACAAAAATGTTGGTGTACCAATCGAACCGAGTCTTCAATATCTGTTCTGTTGATTTCCAAAAAGGTTCTCTTTTTGGGATCATGACATTCATCCTTGACATTAGTGAGGCCATCTTGGCTCCATTCAAAAGCTCTATTGATTACTTCATGAGTGAATCGAATTGTTTTCCATGTACCAACTTTGTCGAGCACTCTTGCTTCCGGGATTGATGGCTTATCTGATGCAGACGATAGCGTATTCATCACTTGTGTGCATCTATGAAAATCTGGCAGGTATATTGGAAGTCGTAGGAATGCATCAATGCCAGCTCTTGTCCAGACATCTGTAATGCGTGGTAATCCCTGTACTATCATGGAAATCTTGTGACATGATAGGAAAGTAGTGATCCTTATCCATGATCTTAATTGTAGCATAGCCATGAAAAGAAGCTCTGACATGGGTTGATCATCAAGAAACCAATGACCTCTTGCCTTCGTAATTGATTCCAAGGGAAGAAGAAGGATCTCTTCCTCTTGCATAGCCTCAGAATTAGAGGATGCCATCTGCACTCAATACATACCAGTAATCAGTGGCAAGCTGTTATCAAGAATCATCCTTCACTTATCCTTCATAAATTTGGCAACTCTCTGAGTGAATTGTGTCGTCCCTTCCCCGTGGGTGTGAGAAAGGTAATACCTAGGTTTTCTTCTCTCTTTTTTTTTCTTATTTATATACGTTTTTTATGTTTGTTTCTGAAAGAAAACAAAAATGTTAGTCCATAGCCGAAGCGGTTATTGAATCATTAGTTATTTTCTTTTGGATTATTTTACAAGTGCTCTCCTATTTCCCAAGAGGGAAATGTGCTTCACTATCCTGAAGTAGAAGGAGAATGTGCCGAATGCTTGGCCTTGTAATGTGTCCCTATTATGCATACTTTGGACTCTTGTGACTCCAGATGTGTGCAACCCGAATTATTTGGTCGATGTGTACAGATTGTTTTGCCTGTAGGCATCCAAATCTGCTTTACTCCACTGGGACAGACTGTATCTCCAGCATTCCTGGTAAATTTATTGCTTCTCATGTTGTACCTCAGGTTCGTCCACTTTTTGAATCTTTGAATGATTTTTGTTGTGTATCTAGGCTCATGCTCTGTCTTGTAGTTGTTTGTTTTATGTTGTTTTGCCTTTAGATTGTACTGATTCTCCTTGTGTCTTGACCTGTCCTTTTTTATGATTGTCACTTGGGCACATGATTTGGGAATCCATATTTGTGTTCGGGCCGGTTGGGCGGCTATCACCTTCTTCGGAATCCATACTCTAGCAATCCTTTGTGGACCTGGGTGTCCAACATGACTTGCATTCTTATTCCGTTGTTGTTTTCGACGTCGATAGTGGTTCTGTTGTTGAAGATATACCATCACTTGATCTTTTCTGATCCAAGCCTGTCTAGTGTAAGGAATGGGGTATATTCTAATGTGTGCAGGTTCGTTATAGTCTTGCTGACTAGTCTCTCTTGTGCTTGGTTCCTCATTGAGGCTTTTGTTGGATAAGACACTAATCAGGTGATTTATTGGGCTAGGAGATAGTGTGAAAGCGAGATTTGGTGCATTCTCACATGAAGTACTTGATGGTGGGGTTTCCATAGTGTGAGTGAACATACATTCATCATCGTGCTCGTTTGAGTGATCTCTCGGGTCTATACATTTGGCTTTGATCGGTTGTTCGTCTAACATGTTGAATACCTCACAATGTCCTATCTTGGCCGAGATGTATCTTAGGGCCAATTGAATAGTCACTTCATATTCATATATCCAATCTTGACCTAACATGAGCTCTTCTAATAAGTCCTGATCATGACATACTAAGAGTTTTTGTTCCATCGTGTTGTTTTCGAGATGTAGAGGTAAGGTAATCTTGCCTATGCATTTAGTAATTTTTCCTCCTATTCCAATCAGTTGTGCCCTAGATGGGCGTAATTCTTCCTTGAGTTTCTGGGTCTTTGAATACTTGATACAGCTTATGGCTGCTCTTGTGTCAATGAGAGCATCCACTAAGTGGTACTCTTCTGTTCCAGCACCCAAGTTCAAATAAGGTTGCTTTATTTGTTGTCCTAGGTTCTCAGTGGCTCTAAAGTTAGCCATTGGAATGAGTTCCTCTCCTTGTCGATATCTCTCGTCTCTCTCTCTCATCCACTCCTTTCGTTTCCTGATTCGTTCTAGCTCTTCTTGTCTGGCTTCTTCTTGTATTATTTCTTCCTCTTTGCACCTATTTTTATCCATTATTAGTCGTGACATTATCTCTTCGCTCAATGGCTCTAAATACTTTTTTACTCGACAACCACTGATATAGTTTGGCAATACTTCTCCATCTAGGGTTGCTAAGTTGATGGCTCCGCTGGTAGATATACAATTGATGATCAATGGGCCATATCCTCTTTTTTGCAGTTTCTTTGCATGTTGCTTCAAAGTATAGACCAAAACTAAATCTCCTTCCTTCGAGTTTTTATCTTTAATATGAGCATCAAAATATGCCTTCCGTCACCTTTTAGCAGCATAGATCCCTGCTATAGCTTGTAACCTTGTTCCTGTAACTTTTCTATTTGATCCAATTGAGCTGATAATTTGTGTCCAGTCCACTCGTAAGTTGTTGCTACTCTGAGAGTGGGTACTAAGAAATCAATTGGCACGATGGCATTCTGTCCATACACTAAATTAAAAGGAGTAGTTCCTATGGTTGTTTTTGTACGCTACTCGGAATGCCCATAAAGCATGATGTAATTGCTTATCCCAATCAGATCTACCATTGTTAACAATTTTAGTGAGGATTGTACACAAGATTTTGTTTGAACTTTCGGCCTGTCCATTGGCTTGTGGGTGATATGGGGCTGATTTCTTATGAATCACTAAGAATTCATTCAGTAGGGCTTCTATCACTTCATTCACAAAGTGTGTGCCTCTATCACTCACAATTTCTATGGGCAATCCAAATCTAGTGAATATTTTCTCAAAGAGAAACTTGGTCGTAGTCCTCGCATCGTTTTTCTTGGTTGCTTTGGCTTCAACCCATTTGGTCAAATATGTGAAGAGATGGATAGGTATGTGCTTGAAGATGAAGAGGTTTTGCAAAATCCTTGATCTACACTAGCCAATTGAACTCTAGGAGTATATGCTGGGGCCTTTTAGCTTGCCAATGGATGTATTAGACACCCTATGTACCTTGAATATCACTCTCAAAAAGATAGATCAAAACAGATAAGTTGGAGTTAGCTCAGAGGTGAAGAACTTGCTATTCTTGGTTCATACACCTGTCCAGTGTTTTGCATAATTCTCTGAGCACAGCAGCAATTAACTTAATTCCTCTTGGGGAACTCTAGATAACTTAAAGAGCTAACTTTCAATAGTAATCTCATCAAAAATAATGAACCACACACTGAGAATGATGTTTAGCAAGTGATGACATCATCCCAATTTTCATGGGCTGCAATAGTTTGAGACAAGTGAGTAGAAAAATGCACATTACTCAAAATGTAGGAATCCAATGATTATTCAAATTTTTATGCTTATACTAGACCGTATGCTGAATCCAACAAGCTTTAAATCATTGAATTTGGATAAGTAACCACTGCGAAATGGCTCTGACAAGGTGAGTGAAAAAGTCGGGTACCTGAGAGAGAAGTGAAAATGAACAGACACTATTTACTTCAACTGAACATAACTGAAGATTGCAACATCCAAATGACATGAAAATTTGTGAGCATATAGTAGATTTAGAGCTAGCTTTACCAAGTTAAATCACTGAAAATGATGCACCAAGCTCAGAGAAAACATCTCTGCAATCTGACTGAGAAAACTGAGAGTAATGGCAGTGAGTAGTACACTTCACAAGAACATGGAAATATGAACCCAAATGATAATGAAAATGAAAGTATATTGCTTGTACAATACAATGGACTTACTGATACATATGTGTGCCTTGGAATCCCACCTTGATATGGCATAAAGCTCAGCTCTTGGAGGTCTTCACATAGGTCTCTCTAACCACGACTAAAACTGCCATCTATTTATAGTTGAGTTTGGGAGGCTAACTTCCCTCAGTCACTCTCCAATCAATCAGTGATTTATTTGATTCTCTACCTACCACAAATCATGAATTCGTGGTTCCTCTTTTCCTTTTTGATCAAGTGGACTCAACCACTTAAGATTCTTTCACTTTTACATTAAGTAAACTCTTCAAAAGTTACAAGAGGTAGTTCATAAGTGAACTTTACATAGTCTTCATTTTAAGGCTTCTTCTATGACTTTGTGGGACTCAAGCCAATACTTAGGCTTGTCATAGACTTGCTCCAGCAGCTCTCCCTCAAGCCAAGTATGCTTGAGGTCTTCAATCTTCCAAGATTACCTGCAAACCAATCACGGCTTTGAACTTGCAGAGCTTTGTACCATCCAATGCTTTGGTTAGAATATCTGCACATTGTTGATGAGTGGACACATATGATATTTGAATCTCTTTGCTTAGAACCTTCTCTCGTACATAGTGATAATGAACTTCAATATGTTTAGTCCTTGCATGAAAAATAGGATTAGCAGCTAAGTGAATAGAACTCATATTGTCACCAAAAATAGTTGGAGTTCCAAACTCCAATCCAAGATCTTTGAATAATGTCTTCATCCACATAGCTTCTTGTGTAGCTATGGCAAGACCTCTATATTCAGCTTCAGTAGAAGAGAGAGCAATTGTGGTTGCTTCTTGAATGACCATGAAATAAGCTTTGAACCTGCAAAGGTAAGATAATTTGAAGTGCTCCTTGTATCTTCCTTGGAGCCATCCCAATCTCCATCAGAAAATAGCTTCAAACCTAAATCAGATACATAAAGATAATAAAGTCCTTCATTTATGGTTCCTTTGAGATACTTGAGAATCCTTTTGGCAGCATCCATATGTGGTTTCCTTGGTGTGTGCATAAATTGACTTAGCACACTCACACTGTAACATATATCTACTCTTGTCAATGTGGCATAGTTGAGACTACCCACTAGACTTTGATATGATGTGATGTCCTCTATGAGTTCACCTTCATGTGAGCTCAATTTGTGATTGACCTCCATTGGAGTACCTGCAATCTTACAATCTTGCATCTTGAATTTTGCCAACATGTCCTTAATGTACTTTCTTTGAGTGAGAAACAAACCATGATCTTTGTAGACAACTTCCAAACCTAGGAAGTAGGTAAGTGAACCCAAATCACTTATCTTGAACTCTTCTCTCATCTGATCTTTGATCTTCTTCATACCATTTGCATCATTTCCTGTCAATATGATATCATCTACATATACACATAAGTAGATGATCTCATAGTTACTTTTTTTGATAAAGAGTGAAGCTCTGCCTTGCTTGGTTGAAAGCCTTTGTCCTGCAAGAATGAAACAAGCCTGAAATTCCAAGCTCTTGGAGCTTGCTTGAGACCATACAATGCTTTGTTAAGTTTACACACATAAGCAGGATAAACTTGATTCTCAAAACCAGGTGGTTGTGCCATATATACCTCTTCTGTTATCCAACCATTCAAGAATGCATTCTTTACATCTAGTTGAATTATCTTCCAATTCTTGGAAGAGGCAATACTAAGCAAAACCCTAATAGTAGGCATCTTTGCCACAGGAGAGAAGGTCTCCTCATAATCAATTCCCTGAGTTTGTGCAAAGCCTTTTGCTACAGGCCTTGCCTTATACCTGTTAATGGAACCATCAGAATTCTTCTTGAGTTTATAGACCCATCTTGAGCCTATTACCTTCATGGATAAAGTCTTGGGCACCAAATCCCAAGTGTTATTTTCCTCAAGTGCTTCAATCTCTTCCTTCATTGCATGCTTCCATTCTGTTTTTGCTTTGGCCTCGTCAAATGATGATGGCTCCTCTTGGTTTATGTCCTGTGCTATGTAGATAGAATGTTTAGTTACTAATGAGGTGTCAAACCCATACCTTTATGGTTTTTTCTTTTCCCTCATAGATCTTCTTAGGCCATGATGTGATGATTCTGCCTCATGTCCAAGTTCCTACAATTTTGCTTTACCTTTAGACTTCCATGCTTTGATCTTTTCTATCTGAGATTCTTCGTCATCCTCTGAGGTGTCTTGTTCTTCAATCTTTGGTTGTTCTCTACCAAGCTTTGGAAAATCTTCTTCAAGATCATATGGTAAATTGACCTTCCTGCATGAATCTTCATACCATGAATTGTTCTCATCAAAAACTACATCTCTGCTTACCAAGAATCCTTTGTTGGTAGGGTTGTATAACCTGTAGCCCTTTTGATTGTTGTCATATCCAATAAATACACACCTTTCTGCCTTTGGATCCATCTCGCCTCTAACTTGTGAAGGAACATGAGCAAAAGCAATACATCCAAAAATTTTACAATGATCTAAGCTTGGTCTTCTTCTATTCCAAGCCTCATATGGAGTCATCCCATCAAGGGATTTTGAAGGTAACCTGTTAATCAAGTAAGTGGCTATAGATACAGCCTCAGCCCATAGATAATTAGGTAAATGCTTTTCATTTAACATGGACCTTGCAGCTTCAACAATTGTCCTATTCCTCCTTTCTGCCACTCCATTTTGCTCAGAAGTGTACCTTGTAGTTACCTCTCTTTTGATTCCTCTTTCTTGAAGAAAAGAATCAAAATCATGGGAGAAGTATTCTCCCCTCCATCTGACCTTAGCCTTTTTAGTGATTTACCTGTTTGATTCTCCACAAGAGCCAAATATCTCTTGAAACATGAAAAAACTTCATCTTTGTGTTTCATAAAGAATAGGATAGTCCATCTGCTGCAATCATCAATAAAGGAGACATAATACCTTGATCCAGATATTGAAGCTTCCTTGCTAGGTCCCCATACATCTATATGAACCAACTCCAAGAGATCTCCATGCATATAACCTTTTTTCATGAATGGTAACCTGTGAGACTTTCCAAATTGACATGCACTACACTTATAAATCATATGTTGTTTTGACAAATTAGGGAGTCCAAGTACACTTTGGTCCCTGAAAATTTGCTTTAATGACCTTTCACCAATATGTGCTAACCTTTTGTGCCATACTTCCAATTCTGTGAGTGTCTGACTACCATAATTAAAGAGAGCAATGTTTCTAGTGTCCTGTAACTCAAATGTGAACAATCTACCTCTCTTTTCACCTTTTGCAATCTTTCTGAATCCTTGACTTGGATCTTCAACAAATGCTCCTGCGTTTGTGAACCTAACTTGCAACCCTTTCTCTACTATCTGCCCAACACTTATCAAGTTCTTTGTAATGGTAGGGACATAGATTACCTTACTGAGTAGGTTGATGTTTCCATCAGGTGCTTTGACATTGCCTATTTTCTCCACCGGATGTTTTGTGTCATCTCCTGTTTGTACCTCATGCTTATTCCTTGGATCTTCTAAATCGGATAGGAGTGCCACATTTCCTGCCACATGATTTGAACAACCTAAATCTATGTAGAAAACATGCTCATCAGATTTACCTTGTGGCATAGCCATGTTCATGATCAATAATGAATCCTCTTTGTTTGAGTCTTCTGTGTAGTTATTGTAGTCTCTCCTTCCTTTGTAGCCTCCTTGATAGTTTGAATGATTGTAGTTGTTGTAGTTGCCATGATAACTGTTGAACCTTCCTCTTGAGTAGCCATAACTTCCTCTATTGTATCCTCTGCCTCTTTGATTCCTGGAATTCTTAAAGCAATTTTCAGTTGCATGATTAGTTAATCCACAAATAGAACATGAGTTGGAGTCTAGGGATCTCCCCCTGCCTTGTCTACCTCCTCTTCCTCTACCTTTGCCATGTCTTCCTCTTCTTGCATAGTTAGCTTGATATGTACCTGCTTCATCATCCACTTTCTTTGCCTTTCCTTTGTTATCTTTGGACTTGCTTTTATCAGTGTATAAAGCTGAAGATTGATTACCTTTAGAGCTTTCTCCTTTTTTGATAAGCTTTGCCTCTTGAGTAAGTAGTTGTCCAATCAGTGTATTGAAATTAGGTACATGCATGTCCATGTACAAATCCAGAGCTGTGGTGAATGCTTCCCACTTGTCATCTGCCTTCAAGCCATTGATGACCTGCCTTACAATTTGTTCTTCATCTATTACCTCTCCAATGCTTCCCAACTGATCTGCTATGTCCTTGAGCTTTGTGACAAAATCAGTCACATTTTGTTTGGGAGCCTTCTTGAGAGTTGTGAAATCCAGCCATAGTTGATGCTTCCTAGCTTTGGTACTTGAAGAGAAGAAAGCTTCAAGTGCATCCCACACTTCATGAGATGTCTTACAACTTCTAATGTGAGGCAACAAAAAATTTGAGATAGAGTTGAGGAGATAAGACCTTGCAAGTGCATCCTTGGAGCACCATGTGCTCAATCTTTCTTGCTCTTCTTGTGTTGGTTGACTTTTGTTCCTGAAACTTGGCATAACTTCATCTCCAGCCATATAACCATATAAACTTCTACCTTGGAGATAAGCTTCCATTCTTAATGACCAAGATGAGTAGTTACCTCTGTCCAATTTGTCAATTGATGAAGGAAATCCATCTACCATGTTGTCCAACCTTGCTCTGATACCACTGTGAAGAGATGGATAGGTATGTGCTTGAAGATGAAGAGGTGTTGCAAAATCCTTGATCTACACCAGCCAATTGAACTCTAGGAGTATATGGTGGGCCCTTTTAGCTTGCCAATGGATGTATTAGACACCCTATGTACCTTGGAAGATCACTCTCAAAAAGATAGATCAAAACAGATAAGTTGGAGTTAGCTTAGAGGTGAAGAACTTGCTATTCTTGGTTCATACACCTATCCAGTGTTTTGCATAATTCTCTGAGCACAGCAGCAATTAACTTAATTCCTCTTGGGGAACTCTAGATAACTTAAAGAGCTAACTTTCAAGAGTAATCTCATAAAAAATAATGAACCACACACTAAGAATGATGTTTAGCAAGTGATGACATCATCCCAATTTTCACGGGCTGCTATAGTTTGAGCCCATGCTGAATCCAACAAGCTTTAAATCATTGAATTTGGATAAGTAACCACTGAGAAATGGCTCTGACAAGGTGAGTGAAAAAGTCGGGTACCTGACAGAGAAGTGAAAATGAACAGACACTGTTGACTTCAATTGAACATAACTCAAGATTGCAACATCCAAATGACATGAAAATTTGTGAGCATATAGTAGAATTATAGAGCTAACATTACCAAGTTAAATCACTAAAAATGATGCACCAAGCTCAGAGAAAACATCTCTACAATCTGACTGAGAAAACTGAGAGTAATGGCAGTGAGTAGTACACTTCACAAGAACATGGAAATATGAACCCAAATGATAATGAAAATGAAAGTATATTGCTTGTACAATACAATGGACTTACTGATACATATGTGTGCCTTGGACCACACCTTGATATGGCATAAAGCTCAGCTCTTGGAGGTCTTCACATAGGTCTCTCTAACCACGACTAAAACTGCCATCTATTTATAGTTGAGTTTGGGAGGCTAACTTCCCTCAATCACTCTCCAATCAATCAGTGATTGATTTGATTCTCTACCTACCACAAATCATGAATTCGTGGCTCCTCTTTCCCTTTTTGATCAAGTGGACTCAACCACTTAAGATTCTTTTAATTTTACATTAAGTAAACTCTTCAAAAGTTACAAGAGGTAGTTCACAAGTGAACTTTACATAGTCTTCATTTTAAGGCTTCTTCTATGACTTTGTGGGACTCAAGCCAATACTTAGGCTTGTCATAGACTTGCTCCAACAAAATAGTATGTGGCTACGATTATGTACTCGGCATGGGATCCTTTAGATGGTGGGCTAATAGGTCCTATGAAGTCTATTCCCCATTTAGTAAAGGCTCTAGCACTCATCATGGGTTTCAGTGGCATTTCATCTCTTCTAATTGGATATTTTGTTCGTTGGCGGGTATCACATCATTGAACATATGTGCCTGCATCTTGATGCAGAGTTGGCCACCACATTCCTGCAAAGAGAATCATTTTTGCAGTTTTATCTACAAAAAAATGTCCTCCTGCAGCTCTTGTATGTGCCATCTCTAAAACAGCAAGATACTTGTCTTCATGAATGCACATTCGTAAATGATTGTCTCTTCCTTGCTTGAAGAGTTGTTTTCCTATAAGAACATAGTCCTTGCTTTGTTCTGTGAGTGCACGTTTCCTCGCTAGAGTAGCTCCTTCTGGGTACTCTTGGGTCCTCAAGAATTTTACCAGAGGCATGCTCCATCTTGGTGCTACTGTGGAGTAGCATAGAGTAGAGTTCTCTTCTGGATTTTGTTCTTGACAAGTTGGGCAGGCTGATACATAGTTATGTGTATCCCTGTGCATGGTTGGCCAATATATGCCTAATCTCTTCAGTGTTTGCCATGTTTCGTTAGCGTTTAAATGAGTTATCCATTGATTTACATGTGCCTTTTGAACCCACATTTCTTGTTCCTCTTCTTGCACGCATCTCATGAGTAATCCACTTGAGTCTTTGTGATATAAACTTCCAGCAATGATATGGAGGTTTTTAGTCTTCCATAGATCTTGGTTTCTGTTTGGCGTGATCCCATGTTTAGGTCCATAAGTGAGGATAGGGATCAACTTTTCTGCCCATTGGGGACATACTTCTGAGATTAAAAAGGTAAGTGTCTGGCATATCATCTGGTACTCCTGTGGGGGGTTCTCCATGTGTCATTCGCGATAAGTGATCTACTCTAATGTGCATATTCCCTTTCTTGACTACTACTTCAAAAGCAAATTCCATCAACAATAGAAACCATCGTACTAGTCGTCCCGTATTACAAGGCTTATTGAATAAGTACAGTAGAGCTTGATGATCGATGAAGAATTTGAATTTGTTTGCCAAAAGGTAGTGTCAAAACTTTTTTACTGCGTACACCATCCCTAAACCCTCTCTCTAAGTCATGGTTTAATTGCACTCCACTTGATTCAATTGTCTACTGGCATAGGCTATAGGGTGGTCTAACTTCCCTGTATCCGCGGGTTGAGCTAAGATGCAACCAATGGCAAACTTGGAAGCATCTACGTGAATGTGAAATGGTTTGTTCCAATTCAGTACTCAAAGGATTGGTGTTGAACTTAATCGACTCTTTAATTGGTTAAAGGCCTTTTCACATTCTTATGTCCAATTAAACTGAGACAATAATGCATAAAGAGGTCTAGCAATTATGGCATACATGTGTATAAATCTACGTTAGTATCCGCAGTGTCCCATAAATGCTTGCACTTCTTTAGCACTCTTTGGTCTCGGCAAATCCAGAATCACTTTGATTTTGTCTTCATGTGTGGAAACTCCATTTTTAGAGACAATGTGTCCTAATATCTTTCCTTGTCGAACCATGAAGACGCACTTTTCTGGATTGAGGCATACTCTATATTGTCGACATTTGGCAAAAATCTTTCCTAGTTCAAGGATATGTTCTGATCATATAGCTGAATAAGTGCATAAATCATCCACGTATACTTCCATGCTCTTTCTCAAGAACTCCTTGAATACATGGCACATTAATCTTTGGAAAGTGGCTGGGGCATTGGTTAGACCAAAAGGCATAACCCTAAAGGCGTACACTCCCCATTCAGTTGCAAAGGCTATTTTATGTTGGTCCTCAGGAGCAATCGCTACGTGATTATACTCTGAAAAGCCATATAGAAAACTATAAACTTCCTTTCCTACCACTCTTTCCAAAAGATGATCAGTGATGGGTAATGGGTAACTATCTCTTATGGTAGCAGCATTTACTTTTTTCAAATTAATGCATACCCTTAACTTGCCATTCTTTTTCGGCACGACCACCAAAGGTGATACCCATTCTGTGTGTTTGATCTCATAAATGAACCCAGCATCGAACAACTTATCTATCTCTTCCTTAATTTTTGCTGAGTAAATGTCGTTATATGTGTATGGTCTTTGTTTGGAAGGTTTGGCTTCTGATGTCATAAAGATTCTATGGGCACAAATAGTAGGATCTACTCCTTTTAAATCGTTACATGTTGAAGCAAAGACATCCCTATATTCTCTTATGAGTCATATTAACTCTTGTTCTTCCTCCATCTTGTCCTATAAAGGTACATCGCTCTTCTCCTTCTTCCAAGGTTACTACTATTTTCTTGGTCTGTTCTTTGTTGTCATATGCTAGTCCTGGTTGTGCTTCTCATTTTGGCATTTGGATAGCAATTTTCCTCTCTTCTACTTCATATTTTTTGAAGTGAACGGGCACTTCGAATTGATCTTGAGGCTTGTTTTCTCCGTCGTCTTTTTCTTTATCTAATCCAAGTTCTTCTTCCTGTGTCATTTCTTGATTTAATTCATTAGTTATGACACTAACTCTTTGATTTCCACTTTCCGCCTCCATTCGTTCATGCTCCATATCAATGCTCTCATAATCCTCCTTCCATTCTTTTTCAATTACTTCTCCTTCTTCAGCCTCTTGAAGAACTACCACGCATAGGCTTACATCATATCCTTCCTCGTCAATGCATTCATTCATGGTTATTACTTCTTCGTTTATGCATACATCGAGAGTGGCTAAAATCTCCATCCAACCATGAGGTTTGAATTCTTCATCTAGGAATATTTTAGGCATGTAAGCTGGATCTTGTACAGACCTAGCAACTCCCTGCCTTTGCTGCCATCCTTTCTTTCTTTCCTCTTCCTTTTTTGCAGTCTGGCATGTCCATAGATGAGTGTCTTCGTTCATCCATGATTGGTCACTTGAACCTATACTGTGAATCGACTGCTCGTCCTCCTCCTTATGAATTGGATTCCATTGCAAGGGGGGAACATCTTGATACGTGTATGTGTGGATATTTATTCTGGTCATGGTTCCTTCGTGCTGTAAGTATACCGCGTCTTTTCCCCAATCTTGCACTACCTGCAACTGTCTCATGAAGGGTCTTCCAACTATCATCTCATAATTGCTAGCTCTTTCAAATTGACAGATCGCTAAGGTGTGCTCGAATTCAACTCCGCAGGTGGTAAAAGTTACTCTTTCCAATAATCCCAAGGGTCGTTCAGTGTGTCCGTCTTCCATTTGTATCTTCATGCGTGTTGGTCTTAAAGCTGGTTTTCCCCATTTCTCCCATATTTCTTTAGTCGCGATTCCTACTCCAGCTCCAGAATCTAAGATAGCTTTAGTGGTGTAACCCCTATAAGTAATTGGAAGGCATGTGTTTCCTTCATCTCCCTCGCTGAAGTCTCCAACCTTATATACTGGGATTCTGACTGTGGTCACTTCATCAGGCATTTTGTTCTCTTCTGACTTGGTCTCCAACTGACTCATTAGCTTCTCCTTCAAATGTGGTTTTATCTTCAAAAGTTCTTCCAATTTTAGAGTACATGGGATTTTTACCTTTCTAAGATGTTGTATGATATCAAATGTTTGGATTGATGGGTTCTGCTCTTTTTTTCTTATTGAGGGAATGCAGTATAATTTAGAATTATGTTCGTATTCCCCTGTGTAATTTGGCAAAGCCTTCACACTGTCATCATCCTTGTCGCTCTTGTCAAATTGTAATAATCCTTCTGAATTCAGCTCAGGTATTGAGTCTTCCAATTCACCGTCTGCTTCTAACTCCTCAAAGGGTGGTTCAATTCCTTCCACTTTCTTCCATCTATCTTCTTGGACTCTTGCCCACAAGTCTTTAGGCTACTCCCCGTCTACTTCGGGGACAACAGATCCTTCTCTTTTATCCTCGCAGTAATTTCCATCACGTGTCTCACCTTCTTTTCCTTTCTCGGGATCATTAGGGATGCCACACTCTTGGAATTCTTTTTCGGGCATTCGTGAATTGGGTAGTCAAAGAACAGGTTTTTCTAGGGTCTGTTGAGCTACTTCAATTAATTTTCTGCATACCTCCAATCTTTCTTTCTCTAGGTCACCTCTAGGATAATCTTTTTCATGTTGTTCAATGGTTGGTCCTGCTCTTATTCATGCCTGGTACGCCTGAATCCACATGGCTAACTCTTCTCGCATGGGGTCTACTAAACTGATCCTACCTCTCCTCTTTTACACTTTTCCTTCTGATTTTCTCCTTCAAGTTTCTGTTTTTCTTCTTGACCTTGTTCATTCTTTTCGTTTTCCTTCTTTTGTTGTAGTTTCTTTTCCTTCCTGTCTCTAGGATTCTTCCATATTTGTGTTCGTTTACTTGTAATACTTTTCCCAAGTTCTTCCGATTCTTCAACTATTTGAGGTGTGGGTATATTCAATTCTCTGTCGATTTGATCATTCTCTCCAGTTTTTTTCTGGGGTCTCTATAGCTTTAGCTCTTGTTATTGCTTTCAATGGCACGGTGTACTCCTTATCACTCCCTAACGACTCTATCACTTCTATCACGTTGATCTGAACGTTCGAGTTAACTTTGTTGGGGTTATTGGGGCAATCCCTAAAAAGGTGTTCTTTACCACAATCACTATAGTATCCTTCCCAAACTCGTTGTGGTGGTGGTGGGTTTGGTAATGTACATTCTCTAATAAAATGATCACCTCTGCATCTGTAACATGGTCCTCTAGGTGCAGGTAGTCTATTCATTGGTCGGGAGGGTAGGGGTGCTCTGGGAGTTGTGTACCTTAATGATACATAATCCTGCTCATATCCGTAAGAACTATCTGGTCCTTCCATGCCATATGCATATGGCTCGTAAGATTTTCCATATTCAATTATAGAGCTCTCATAAGCAGAATAATTCCCTTGAACATGGTCATAGGATGGGTCATATGGTTCGTTACTAGCCAAAGGCATGGCTGGGACTATTGCTCTCTCTGGGTTTTCTTCAAGTTGAGTTATTTTCACTGGGACAACATTCTGAGGGTGGGCCGGTTGTTGTCCTAACACCGGTTGTGGTTGAGCGTAACCTCGATAAGCATAAGGTCGTGGTGTTGGTGCCTGCTGCTAATATGTGGGATATCGAAAGGCTTCACCTCCTTGATCTCTCAGATGGTATCCATACGGTCTCATGAGAGGTTGTACTGGTCTTGACTGCCGATTGTAAGGACAGTTTTCTGTGCTATGATTTGTGTATCTTTGCTCTATGCTACAATATTGTAGAGGGCCCAGGACGGGTGGTCTATTGTAAACATAAGTAGGTGGTGGGACTACTCCCCTAGTGCACAAATGAGAAGGATGATAACCTCCACAATGCACACATCTTCTAAGCATGGGTACTCTCATAGGGTTGTTGGGGTAGTTCCACTGCCATTGAACATTCAGTCTCTTTGCCACTAAATCAGCGAGTTCTTCCACATTATTCCTAGGATTTGACGTGATGTTGGCGAAGTCTTCACTTTTCACACTGCCTTGCGATATTTTCAAATCTTTCACCAGATTTTCCTCCAGATCAATGCATTCTTTCATACATTCCTGCAAATTTTGAACTCTTTTCACATATACCAATGATGGTAATGATCCATTCACCAATCCTTCCAAAAACAATGACACCATTTTGTTTTGAGTGGGTCTTTCTTCAAGAGGGCATCTATCCACATACTGATTAAATCTTCTTGTTGTCAATCTCACTGATTTCGTAGGAGCTTGCTTAAAACTATGGATCAATGAGGAAGAGTTGTTTTTAATCCCAGATTTGGTGAATTCTTCAATTAATTCTTGATAGACTTGTTCCATGTTTTGAAAATTATTAGGGTCTAACGGTTGGAACCATGCTAATGTTGTGTCTGTAAGGGTTAGCCCAAAAGATTCATATTGGATCAAGAAATCTTCCACTTGTTCAGCCCTGATCACTTGCTTGAATTCAGCTATGTGATTGTAAGGTTCACTAGAGCCATCATAGTGGTTTCTCATGCATTTGGAAACTTGGATTGGTCTTAATCTTCTTCCTGGTTCAGGTGCTCTAGGAATTATAGGGAAGACTGGTCTTCCTATCGGTATACCAGGTCCTCTTACTACAGCTGGTCTATCTGGAACAGGAATTCTATTCCTTGGTTCAACTGGTGGTTGAGGCCGATAGTTAGGATTATTGCCCAGCATAGCAAACTGCACATGTGGTCTGACTGGTATATGCATTTGTTGTGTCTATCCCGAGTGCTGATATGAATTATCTTGATAAGTTCCTTGGGGGTTCTGTGAAGTAGTGGCTTGATCTGTAGGAGGGAACACTAGGATGTTCTGATATTTCAACCCTGCTCTTTCTAACTCCATTAAAGGCCAGTACCTCCTCTGGTTTTTGTCCAAATGCATGATAATGGTGGGGAGTTCAAGATCTTGTAACTCATAGATGGTGACTGGGTTATTGGCCACCTCCCATAACGAAGAGTGGGCTCTGAGAAGATGTTCCATCCCATTGATCAAATAGACATCCATTAGGGAATCATCTTGGGGAACTACGTCTCCTCTCCAAACCCTTACGACCGTGGATCTCCCTCTAAGGGTGGTTATCTACTCTTCATGTCCCTCTTCATTAAGGTTGTGGGCATTGCCTTCTTCCCCTTGTTCGTTGATGCTTTCAGGGTGTTCCGTAACTACATATTGAATATCGCTTTTGTCCATATAGAACCCTCCTGCATATTTACCTACTGGCCTAGGTACTAAGTAAGCATCTGTAGTTGTGTGGATTGTAACATAATCCTAGTAGGAGATGGTTGAACCACGCTCTAAGAGAGAGGATTAGTTCCTAATCCTCTCTCTTAGAGCGTGGTTCAACCATCTCCTACTAGGATTATGTTACATGGATCACCCTCATTTTGGTTATTTGTGGTCTCTGGAGTAGGTCCTTGGCCCTCTGGAATAGGTCCCACATGCTCTTGCTCATGAGGGTACAACTTCCTAGCTATCTTCTTTGTCCTAGCCATGATCTGTGAAAAGAAGGATTGGAAGAGGATCAAACACATGGAAATGAGAGAACACAACAAGAAAATCAAGAATTGAATAGATGAACAATTCAAGTGATTAGGGTCATCGAAAAAATTTGGATTATTCTTATCGCTTGAATCAATCATGTAAAATTATTCAAGATTTCATGTGAGTTTCATGCAATTTTTGGAATAAACTTTCTCTTCTATGTTTGACTAATTTCATGCAATTTTTGGAATAAACTTTCTCTTCTATGTCTAATTAATAGTAAAAAAAATATGTTTGAAGGAACATGATTGATTCAAGCGATTAGGGCCATCTGAAAATCTCCAATTCCCCTAATCGCTTGAATTGATTGTATCAAACAAATAAAGGTCTCCATTTTGTTTATGTGTATTCCATGAAGTCTTGAATAAATCTTCCCCTTGTATAACTTGGAAAACAAAAATAGATAATAAACATGTTTTTGACTAGACATGACCGATCGAAGGAATTAGGTCTATCTGAAAGTCTCTGATTCCCCTAATCGATTGAATTGATCATGTCAATAATACCATGTGAACTTGATGAGAGCTAGAATATATCTATTGCTCTTATCTTAGAAGAAAAACATAGATCTAAAAAGGTTTCTTTTACTAGACACGACCAATTCAAGTGATTGGGTAAATATGGAAATCTCTGATTCCCCTAATCGCTTGAATTTGTCATGTAGAAGATTCCAAGCTCAGGAATATTACCTTGCACACCAAGAGAGCTCAAGGAGAAGAAGCCTTAGAGAAATTTGTAGAAGAGGCTTGGAGCATGAAAACTACAAGAAGTCGGGGGTAGCACGTAGGTCACAAAAAAATGGCAAAAATGAAGGGAGGAGCTTAAATAGATCTCTAAATCGAGTTGACCATTAGTGCCATGTGGGATCCTCTAACTGGACCATGTCATCTAACCATTGCAAATCCCAATGTATGATTCCATATGTCAACTTTTCAGTGGTCCACATCATTTGACCATTGAGATTTTTTGAGTTTGATTTTGCCACGTGTGACACGTGCATTGGTCCACATCATGTGACTATTTCTTTCCTCTCTTCCCCTGTAAATATCTGTTGCCTTGGTTTTTTTTAATTTTCAACCTTCAAGAAATTTCTATCTCCATAGCCACATTCTAAACTCAAATCCTATACACGACCAATTCAAGTGATTATGCCAGTTTGATGCTCTTTGACTGCTTCTATTCACTTGCATCAGTTGTCTATTGAGATGGTAGAGAAGAATGTGATTCTTAGTGTTTCTCCATCTGAGAAACTTCTACATTTTATGGTTCAACAAGGATTGAGGGTGAATCATTTTCTAGATGCAATGAGAATCTTCAATCCCATATTTGACTTTGAAGCACTTGTGGCGAAAAGCAAGGCATTTTTAATGGATGAATGGGAGACCTTCATGAGGGTAGTAAATGGACAAGAAGTTATAATCTTTGGAAAAACTTATATCCACCCAATAATTTGTGGGAAGGATCCTTTGGATAGGGCTAGAATCGGTAGAAAATGTAGGAAGATTCCCCCTTGCTAGGCAGGATAGAACTTTGCCCAGAACATAAAAACAATTGTTGTTTACTGCCCTTGAGCATAGGGTTTTTTATTTGGCTTGATCATATCTCAATTGAGAAGAATGAAGAAAAGGACCATGATGAAGAGAAAGGGGCATCCCTAGATGTTTCTCTTGAGAAATATTTAGAAAGTCAAGTGAAGGAGATTGTTGAAGAGATTAACCTCCAAGCAAAAGAAGAAGAGGTTAGAAACTTTGATGTCCCTACTTTCAGAGAAGAAACTACCATAAGAGAGCCAACAAAACATGTAAAAATATCAGAGAAATCACTCCTTCTCCCAAATATCTCATATTACTTTATCTCTGGGAAGGACTTTGTTCCTCTGTATTGCATTCAAGAGCTCTTCAATATTAGAGAAGACTATTGTCTTGCTACTATAGCTGAATCAGAAGAAGTTGCAAGGAGTTTTATAAATGAGAAGGATGAAAGTAAAGAGGAATTTATGAGCCTGGACTTATCCTTTTCAAATAATGAAATCAAAGACTCATCTAAAGCTCTTTCATGCTACTATGAAAGAGTACTTTCAGAGAAGCCATCCCTTCTAGATGAAGGTTTTGACCAGCGATAAAAAGATCCGGTGGAATTAAAAATTTGGACGAGGATATTTGTTTGTGGAGGTAGCTGAACGAACAATAAGGATTGATGAAAAAGAAGTGATTCAAGAGGAAGACGAGGTCAAGGTACATCCAGATAAGAAAATTGTGAGACATGATCGATTCAAGCGATTAGGCCCATCGGAGAATTTTTTATAATCATGTTTGCTTGAATTGGTTGTGTCTAGATTTGTTCTTTTTTATGGCTTTTTTTTAGCTTGTCCCTTATGTAATATAAGCCAATTTACATCTATTAGTATTGATAAGGATCATTTGGAAGACAGGAGTGATTCAAGCTATCAGGCGCATCTGAGACTTTCTGATGAGCCTATTCTCTTGAATCCATCATGTCTTCGATTTCTCAATTTCATGAGTTATTTTCCTCATCCAATACATAATTCCTCATATTCTTAGTGTGCACATCACAAAAGAGAAAAATTTACCAGTTTCTATAATGATAATGATGATCTTTGAGATGCGACCGATTCAAGCGATTAGGCTTATGCGAGCCTTTTGGATGAGCTTGTTCCCTTAAATTGGTCGTGTTGTTGTTTAGTTCAATTACATAGAGATTTTCATTTGCTCTTTATTAAAAGCCTTTATGTTTCAAGATTAATATAGGTTGGCACAAAATTACCATCATTTGTAATGATTCTAATGTATGACCAATTCAAGCAATTAGCCCTATCGTTTGGAGGCCGAAACGGGCTCAGATCTTGGAAACACGTTGAGTACACTCACCAAAATTCATGCGACTCTGACACTACAACCAGAGGGGTGTCGACGATGCCCTAGATATGAAACAAGGTAACATAGATGAACATGTACTCTATATAGACTGAGGTTGCTCAAATCATGTAGCAAGGAATGTAGCTCTACTCTCAAGCTTGGAGGACCGAAGGAATAGACAAGAAGTCCAAACAAGAAATGACACAAGCCATCGAGTGAAGAAGATAGTAAATGTGAAGACTTAAATGGTAATATGAACCTATTGAGCAAGGTATTGTATGTGCCAACTATCACAAAAAACCTCATAAGTGTAGGTCCGATTGTTGAAAATGATTGTAGGTCAGATTCACAAAGAATGGAGCATTTGTTGAGAATCCACATCAAGGATTCAATAGGATAACAAGAGGAGAAAAGTCAAGTAGATTATTTACATTTGAGCTCCAAGATACTAAAAACATTGCACTATTCAATTATGGTAGTCAAACACTATCAGAGTTGGAAATTTGGCACAAAAGGCTAGCTCATATAGGTGAAAGGGCTCTAAAGAAAATTAATAAGGATTAGCGTGTGCTTGGTCTACCAAACATATCCAAACAATATACAAATGTAGAGCCTATCAATTTGGCAAGCCTTACATGCAACCATTCACACAGAAGGGATATGTTCATGGAGACCTATTGAAGCTAGTCCATACAGATGTATGGGGGCCAAGCAAGGAGCCTTCAATCTCTGGATCCAGGTATTATGTGTCATTCATTAGTGATTGTAGTAGATGTACAATAATGTATTTTATGAAACATAAAGATGAAGTGTTCTCATGTTTCAAAAAATACCTAGCACCAAACAGTTAAGACCTTGAAGAGGCTAAGGTCATATGGAGGGGGAGAATATTTATGCCATGACTTTGATTCTTATCTCCAAGAGATAGGAATCAAAAGAGAGATTACAACCAGGTATACTCTAGAGAAAGACGGAGTGGCAGAGAGAAGAAATAGAACCATAATGGAGGCTGCAAGGTCAATGCTAAATGAGAAGAAGTTGCCCAACTACTTATGGGAAGAGGCTATATCCATAGCCATCTAGCTGATCAATAGACTCCCATCAAAAGCATTAGATGGGATGAAACCTTATGAAGCATGGAATGGAAGAAGACCTAGCCTTGATCATTGCAGGAATTTTGGGTGCATAGCATATGCACACATACCTTGACAAATCAAAGACAAATTAGGTCCAAAGGCAGTAAAATGCATCTTTATTGGCTATGAACTTAATAAAAAATTTTATAGGCTATACAATCCAAGCAATAAAGGTTTCATTGTAAGTAGAGATGTTGTGTTTGATGGAAAAAAATCTTGGTTTGAAGATGATTGTAGGAAAATCAAACTTCCCTATGACCTAGAGGAAGATTTTCCAACATTTTCAAAGAGGAATGAGCATACACTTGAAGCATCAAACAATTTTAATGATGATCAGAAGACTCCAAGAAGGGAAATCAATTCATGGAACTCCAAAGGTAAAGCCAAAGTGTAGGAGATGAGAGATGTGGCTGAATCATCTCAACAAACCATAAGAAGATCTACTAGAGAGAAAAGAAAGCTATAAAGGTATGGTTATGACACTTATTTGATCATTAAACATTCAATATATATGTCAAAGGACTTGAAATATGAAGAACCATCTACATATGAAGAAGCCAAGAAGAAAGCATAATGGGAAGATGCCATGGAAGAAGAGTAGAAGCTCTACAAGAAAATCAGACTTGGGAATTGGTGCCCAAGAAACCATCCATGAAGTTCATTGGCTCAAGGTCGATTTACAAGGTAAAGAAGAATTTTGATGTCTCAATTAATAGGTACAAGCTAGAGTTGTAGCAAAAGGGTTTGCACAAACTCAAGGCATTGATTATGAAGAGGCATTCTCACTTGTGACCAAAATGCCTACAATTAGAGTACTTATTGTTGGTGCATTTTACCCAAGCCTACATGCTTGATATGTTTGATATCATCCTCATTTGTAAGTCACATGAGTAGTCATGTGAACACCTCTTGTAAAAGAGTTCATTTTTATCTCTTGTAATTGAAAAAAGAAAAAGGAAAAGGATGGCTTACCTCATGCATGCTGTAAAAGCAATTTCGTGGCTCTAACTACCAAAACCCACGACTTTTTGAGCTGAGGGAATATCTGCTAACTTTGGGGATCACTTTTAGGTGGAGCCATTCGAATTCAAATTCAAAACTCCCTCCAAGAATAGCTATAAAAGGAGCAAGAGGCGATTAGCAAGCCTTGTACGTGACCACTTCATGTCATTTTGTAGAGATTGAAGAGCTTACTCCATAGCTCTATCATTCTACTCCCATTGTGCAAAGATTCATTGCCAATGTGGTTGTAATCATATATGAATTTATACATTTATCATCATTCACTTCTCTGTTTTGTTCTCTGCTATACTCACTCAGAGCAGTACCTTCAGAAGGTCATATCTCGAGTTATACTGATCATATTTCAGTGATTTAACTTGCGTTGGATAGCTCAGACTATCTAATTTCTGCATATAAATTTTCAAGGTCATTGGATTAATAATTTTGAAGATATTTGCAATTTATTGCTCACTAGTCTATCTCTACAGAGCCCCGAGAATGGTGGGCATGTTCCAGAAATTGATAAATCTTGTTCTCAGTGCTCAGTCCATCATTTGAAGTGTTTTAACTTGGAATAGCAAGCTTGTTAAGTCTGTTTGCCATTCCCAAAAGGAATTTTTCTAATTCCTACCAGGTTGAGAGCACTGTTCATTTTTTCCAACAGGTGTATGTCCAAAAATAGCAAGTTTTGGGAGCTAGTCATCTCTCTTCACAGTGGTATCAGAGCATAGTCAAGCAACATGGGATCAACAATTGACAAATTGGATCAAAAAAACTATCCGGCATGGTCTCTAAGGATGGAGGCTTACCTTCAAGGGAGGAATCTATATGGATTCATATCCGGAGATGAAGCAATGCCAACCATGAGGAACAAAGGGCAACCATCACATGAAGAAGTGGAAGGACTTTCGAATTGGTGTTCGAAGGATGCACTTGCAAGGTTGTATATTCTAAACTCAATCTCTGATTTTCTTTTACCTCATGTCAAGGGATGCAAGACATCAAGAGAGACTTGGAATGCACTTGCTTCTTTCTTCTCTTCCAACACTCGAGCAAGAAGAACCAATTGTGGATGGAGTTCACAACAATGAAGAAAAGCCCGAAGCAAAATGTGACTGATTATGTCACAAAGATGAAGGAGATTTCCGACCAACTTGGAAGCATAGGAGAGGTAATTGAAGACGAGCAAATCATAAGACAAATCATGAATGGAATCAAAGCAGACGACAAGTGGGAGTCATTCACAACAGCCATGGATTTATACATGGATATGCATGTACCCAACCTCAACACACTCATGGGCCAACTCTTCACTCATGAAGCAAAGATTAGCAAAGGTGGTGAGTCCTCAAGAGGTAATCAAACTTCTACCTTATATTCTGATAAAGCTAAGGTCAAGGACAAGTCAAAGAATAGGAAGAATGAAGATGAAGGAAGCTCTTTCCAAGAAAACTTTGCAGGTAGAGGAAGAGCCAGAGGAAGAGGCAGAGGTGGAAAGCAAGGCAGGGGGAGATTCCAATCATCTCAACCTTGCAACATATGTGGCTTATCTAACCATACTACTGAAGAATGTTTCAGGAACCCGAGGAACTCAAGAGGAAGAGGATTCAATAGAGGTGGCTATGGATCAAATAGAGGTAGATACAATGGAGGCTACAACAACAACAACTACTACAACAACAATTACGACAACAACAACTATCAAAGTGGCCATAGAGGAAGAAGAGATTACAATAACTATGCAGAGGACCAAAGTCAAGAAGATTCATTATTGATTATGAATCTATCAGCGAAGAAGGGTAAGGATGATGATCACATATTTTACATTGATTCGGGATGCTCGAACCATGTAGCAGGAAATGTGGCTTTACTTTCTGATTTGGAAGATCCTCATAACAAGCATGAAGTGCAGACAGGAGATGACACAAAGCACTCAGTGGAGAAGATAGGTAATGTGAAGACATCATATGGGAATATGAACCTCTTAAGCAAAGTCTTGTATGTCCCTACAATTACCAAAAATTTAATAAATGTTGGACAGATTGTTGAAAAAGGATTGCAGGTTAGATTCAACCGATTTGGAGCATATGTTGAAGACCCAAGGCAAGGCTTTCGAAGGATTGCCAAAGGAGAAAAGACAGGAAGGCTTTTCACTTTTGAAGTGGAAGATACAAAGAACATAGCTTTGTTTAGCTATGGATCTCAAACTCTAACAGAGTTGGAGATATGGCACAAAAGGCTTGCTCACATTGGTGAGAGGACACTCAAACAAATTTGCAGGGACCAAAGTGTACTTGGTTTGCCTAATATCACAAGGCAACACATGATTTATAAGTGTGAAGCTTGTCAACTCGGCAAGGCTCATAGACAACCTTTCAATAAGAAAGGATATATGTATCAAAATCCTTTGGATCTAGTGCACACGGATGTGTGGGGTCCAAGTAAGGAGCCATCTATATCAGGCTCAAGATATTATGTGTCTTTCATAGATGATTGTAGTAGGTGGACTATTCTATTTTCAAGGATGAAGTGTTTAAATGCTTTAAGAAGTATATTGCTCTTGTTGAAAACAAAACAGGTAGGACTTTGAAAAGACTCAGATCAGATGGTGGAGGAGAATACTTCTCTTCTGAATTTGATGCCTTCTTGCATGAAAGAGGCATTAAAAGGGAAGTCACTACAAGGTATACACCCGAACTCAATGGTGTAGCAGAGAGGAGGAAAAGAGCTATTGTCGAAGCTGCAAGGTCCATGCTCAACGAAAAGGTATTGCCGAACTACCTATGGGCAGAGGCTGTGTCTACAGCCACATATCTCATAAATAGACTTCCATCTAAGTCACTAGATGGAACCACTCCATATGAAGTGTGGAATGGAAGAAGACCTAGTCTAGAGCATTGTAAAATCTTTGGATGCTTAGCCTATGCTCACATTCCTTCTCAAGTAAGAGGGAAATTGGATCCCAAGGAAGAGAAGTGCGTATTTATTGGTTATGACCAAAACCAAAAAGGATATAGATTGTACAATCCAACCAATAAAGGATTTTCTGTGAGTAGAGATGTAATTTTTGATGAAAACAAATCATGGTTTGATGATGACAGGAAAGTGAAGCTGCCTTATGACTTGGATGAAGATTTTCCATCACTTCAACCAAAGGAGCCAAAGCAGATTGAAGAAAGTGATTCGGAGATTGACCTAGAAGACTTGGAAAGACTAAAGCTATGGAAGAACAAAGGTAAAGCAAAGATGCAGGATGCTACATATGGACCCGAGAGCTCACATCAACCACTTAGAAGGTCTTCGAGGGAGAAGAAGAAACCAGAGAGGTTTGGTTATGATACTTCTTTGGTCACCAAGCACTCAATCTACATTGCAAAGGATTCAACCAATGAAGAACCTACCACATTCGAAGAAGCACAAAGCAAGAAAGCTTGGAGAGATGCAATGGATGAAGAAATGGAAGCCTTGAAGGAGAATGACACTTGGGAGCTTGTACCTAACAAGCCATCTATGAAGGTAATTGGATCTCGATGGATATACAAAATCAAGAGGAATCCAGATGGAAGTATAAATAGACACAAAGCAAGGTTAGTTGCTAAAGGGTTTGCTCAAACCCATGGTATTGATTATGAGGAGACTTTCTCTCCTGTTGCAAAAATGCCTACAATTAGGGTTCTCATTAGTCTTGCTGCATCTAGAAATTGGAATCTTTATCAACTTGATGTAAAGAATGCTTTCTTGAATGGATGGATTTCTGAGGAAGTGTATATGGCACAACCTCCTGGATATGAGGATGCACATCATCCTAACTATGTATGCAAACTAAAGAAAGCTTTGTATGGATTGAAGCAAGCTCCAAGAGCTTGGAATTTCAGATTGGTGACTTATTTGCAGGACCAAGGATTCAAAGCTAGCAAGGCGGATACCTCTTTGTTCATAAAGAGGAATGGATCTGAAGTGATCTATTTATGTGTGTATGTTGATGATATTATTATCACAGGCAATGATCTTGAAGGAATCAAACAGGTAAAGAGTCAAATGAAGGAGGAGTTCAAAATAAGTGACCTCGGACCACTCACTTATTTTCTTGGATTGGAGTTGATCTAATTAGATTCAGGTATATGCATCACACAAAGGAAGTATGTCCATGACATGCTCGTCAAGTTCAAGATGGAAAATACCAAGTGTGCAGGTACACCTATGGAGCAAAATCATAAGCTTAGTGCTTATGAAGGAGAGCCAATTGAAGACATCACAAGCTATCAAAGCTTGATTGGAAGTTTGAACTATGCAACACTCACAAGGGTGGATATATGCTATAGTGTTAGCATATTGAGTCAATTTATGCATAAGCCGAGAAGAACACATATGGAAGCCGCCAAGAGAGTCCTCAAGTACCTAAAGGGGACCATGAATGAAGGTTTGTTCTATTCATATACTTCAGATATTGAGCTAAAGGTCTACTTAGATGCAGATTGGGCCGGATCTAAAGATGATAGAAGAAGCACATCCGGGTATATATCATTTGCAGGTTCAAAAATCATTTCTTGGTCATCGAAGAAGCAACCAACCGTGGCATTATCTTCTACTGAAGCCGAATATAGAGGTTTGGCTCATGCAACTCAAGAAATCATGTGGTTAAAGTCTTTGTACACAGATCTTGGACTTCATTCTTCAACACCTCATATTTTTGGTGACAACACAAGCTCACTACATCTAGCAGCTAATCCGGTATACCATGCTAGAACCAAGCATATTGAAGTCCACTACCATTACCTAAGGGAGAAGCTAATGAGCAAGGATATTTAACTATCCTATGTCTCTACATATATGCAATGTGCAGACATGTTGACTAAAGCTCTTGATGGTACAAAGTTAAGTAGATTCAAGTTGATGATTGGCTTGCGGGAAATCAAGGACAATTGAAGACTTATTTGGAGGCCAAGAATGTTAGGCTTGAGGGGGAGCTATTGGTGCATTTTACCCAAGCCTACATGTTTGATATGTTTGATATCATCCTCATTTGTAAGTCACATGAGTAGTCATGTGAACACCTCTTGTAAAAGAGTTCATTTTTATCTCTTGTAATTGAAAAAAGAAAAAGGAAAAGGATGGCTTACCTCATGCATGATGTAAAAGCAATTTCGTGGCTCTAACTACCAAAACCCACGAATTTTTGAGCTGAGGGAATATCTCCTAACTTTGAGGATCACTTTTAGGTGGAGCCATTCGAATTCGAATTCAAAACTCCCTCCAAGAATAGCTATAAAAGGAGCAAGAGGTGATTAGCAAGCCTTGTACGTGACCACTTCATGTCATTTTGTAGAGATTGAAGAGCTTACTACATAGCTCTATCATTCTACTCCCATTGTGCAAAGATTCATTGCCAATGTGGTTGTAATCATATATGAATTTATACATTTATCATCATTCACTTCTCTGTTTTGTTCTCTGCTATACTCACTCAGAGCAGTACCTTCAGAAGGTCATATCTCGAGTTATACTGATCATATTTCAGTGATTTAACTTGCGTTGGATAGCTCTGACTGTTTAATTTTTGCATATAATTTTTCAAGGTCATTGGATTAATAGTTTTGAAGATATCTGCAATTTACTGTTCACTGATCTATCTCTGCAGAGCCCCGAGAATGGTGGGCATGTTCCAGAAATTGATAAATCTTGTTCTCAGTGCTCAGTCCATCATTTGAAGTGTTTTAACTTGGAATAGCAAGCTTGTTAAGTCTATTTGCTATGCCCAAAAGGAATTTTTCTAATTCCTACCAGGTTGAGAGCACTATTCATTTTTTCCAGCAGGTGTATGTCCAAAAATAGCAAGTTTTGGGAGCTAGTCATTTCGCAACTAGTATGTCTTGACTTAAACTTTTGGGATACATGTTCCAAAGTACTTGGCTGATATTTTGGTGGATTTAGGAAGCTCAAAGAGTCTACTAATCAACTATGAAGTCTCAGTTGGCTGGTGTGAAGCTGGTTGTAGCGGCACCTACTCATCTTTGGATTGCATCCACCATCTCTCTTCACACTTATGAGTGTTGCATCTTCCAAGAATTGGAAGATATATCAAATGGATGTTAAAAATGCTTTTCTAAATGGTTGGATTTCAGAAGAGGTATACATGGATTAACCTCCTCACTTTGAAGACCAATCATATCCATAATATATGCAGGTTGAGAAAAGTTGTGTATGGCCAGAAGCAAGCTCCTAGAGCTTGGAATCATAGACTTGTTAGTTACTTGCAGGATAAAGGTTTTATTGTGAGCAAGGTAGATCCTTCCCTCTTCATTAAGGGGAATC
Organism: Ceratopteris richardii; assembly: GCA_020310875.1. NCBI lineage: Eukaryota > Viridiplantae > Streptophyta > Polypodiopsida > Polypodiales > Pteridaceae > Ceratopteris > Ceratopteris richardii. The sequence continues at coordinate 86,174,880 of CM035444.1, forward strand.
ATTCAAAGTTCATATACCTATGTTTATATGTGGATGACATAATCATTATAGGTAATGATGCAGATGGAATTAGGAAGATCAAAGCTCAAATGAAGGAGGGGTTCAAGATCAATGATATTGTTTTAGTCACATACTTCCTAGGTTTGGAGGTAGTATATAGAAATAAAGGTATGTCCCTCACTCAAAGAAAGTACATTGGAGATATGTTCACCAAGTTCAAGATGGAAAATACAAAGGTTGTAGGTACACCCATGGAGGAAATCTTAAGCTTAGTGATCTTGAAGGTGAATTAATTGAAGATGTTACTAGCTATCAAAGCTTAGATGGAAGCTTGAATTATACTACTCTAACTAGAGTAGATATATGCTATGGAGTTAGTGTGCTGAGTTAGTTTATGCACACTTCAAGGAAGCCTCACATGGAAGTAGCCAAGAGAATTTTGAAATACTTGAAGGGTATAATCAATGAAGGGTTGTACTATCCATATACATCTAATATACATGTTAAGCGCTTTTCTGATGTAGATTGGGCAGGCTCTAAAGATGATAGGAGAAGCACATCATATTATCTTACCTTTACAAGTACAAAGTTAATTTCATGGTCTTCCAAGGATCAACCTACAGTTGCTCCTTCATCAATAGATGTTGAATACAAAGGAATTGCAAATGCTACATAAGAAGCTATGTGGATTAGCACCCAATATTCACTCATTTCTACAATGTAACTTGGGATATTTAATGGAGTGTCTACTACTTATAAGAATACAAGGTGATTGTGTTTGCATACCTTCTAGACCTTGAAAAGTCAAGATGACCCCTTGACTTGTTAGATTCATTTCTCAGTGTATGGTACAACTAAATTGATGAAATAACTTGATTTAGTTAGATATACACTCTAGTTAGATTTGTGCAAAAGCTCATTAGTCAATTCATACCAAGTTGTGAGCTTTGAGTATCATATTGAGCACTTCTATTCCCAAAATAGAAGGTTTCTTCACATTTCTTGCATATGCAAGTTATCTATTTTGATGCAAACATTTGGGAATGATATTACAAATGATTTGATGGTTCCAAATGCATTATTGTGAAGCTAAATCTTTCTATGAAGCGTCCCTAGAGTTAACTTGGCAAGTTTAGAGCAGGTTTTGTGCAACACTAGCTCATCTCTAGAACCCATCCATCCATCTTCTCATAGAATCTTGCAGAAGACACTTACAAACATGCAAAAACAACATGCACACAAGCTCTATCTTTATACTGAAATGATGGAATGAATGGGGAAGGTGGGAATATGACCAAAACTAAAATTTTTGTCAAATATGGAGATGGATGGATGAGGAGAGTGGAGATGGTAGGGATGAAGATGGTAATGAAAGAAGTAAACAAAATAGCAAAAATACCTACTTACCAGTGATTCCAATGTCCATACTCTATGTTTTACCATCACATGCTCGTCCTCGAATCACACTCAGTGACAACGATGTCAAATTTGGTGTCACTCTGGCACAATGAGAGTACCACCATGGTGAAGATCCACCTCATAAATGCAATCCATGGACATGGGAGGATGATGTGATGACCATGAGTGATAGGAGTGCACAAGTGAGTGAGTGGGAAGCATGATGACATGCACATACATACACACATGCACACACATGCACACACAAGGTAAAACAAAAAGTAGAACAATGGAATCTTCTATTCATAGCTCAAGAAAAGTATAAAAAGCTCAAAGACAAGCTCAATCTCTAACTATGTAGCTGCGAAAATGAGCCCTCTAGCTCCTTTTATGGTCTTTGACTAGCTAACAGCCTACTTTAGACCTAGTCTTTAGCCTAGTTAAAAATTAGGTTCCTAACCTATTCTGAGGGTTCAAATAAGATCCAGAAATTATGAAATTTGAGACATAGGATGTACTAATAATCTTCAAGCTTGAAGAGTCCTTGACTTGCACAAAATGGAGTTGGAAGTGTAAAAAATGATTATGTACAATAAGTGCAATGATGAAAATCACTCTTTTCGAAAAATGAAGTTCTGCAAATTTATTCAAGCACTCATTCTTTGCCTGTCCTCCTTTGGCTTCCTTTGTCTACTTAGGCCTGTATCTGAGCCTCTTCTTCTGCTTTGGCCTTGTTCCCTCAAGCTCCCAAAGTATGGCCCCCTAATTAAAATTTTTGTTTTAGTCTAGAGTCACCACAGGACAAAATAGGGATTCGTTGGCAGCCCACATTTGGAGACAATATTGGGACATCAAAGTGAGCACCAAGATGCTCTAGAAGTTAGGAGTGTACGTGAACCGACAAGGTCCCATTGAAGTTGTGTGCACATCGACACAAGGTGTCCATCCCTCCCCCTAGTGCAATCTTGAGTGCAAGGTGTGCACAAGTGCAAGCTCTTGGAGAAGGTGGAGGTCTGGTGCAAAGAAGCTTGACGGCAGAAGAACCTTGGGTATTTTGTAACTTTGTTGATTGTGCACTCTTTGGGATTTTGCACAGAGAGTATTTTTATTGTGCTGCACATCATTATTGTACTTCTCTCTGTATAATCAATCTATAGAAACTTTCGGTGTATGTATCTTTCTTCTTATCTTTCTTCCTTCTCTTCAAGTCTCTTTCTGCACAAGAATCCCCAACAAAATTTGGCATGCCCAGTGGGACAACAAGGAGACTTGAGCATACGAGAAGCAAATTGCAAAGTGTAGAAGAGTTCAAGGGTATCGAGAGTACTGTATTGACCTAAGAGGTAATCTTTATTCCATCGGAATTCTCTTAAACTAAGAGGAGTATGAATAGCTCATGACCGCAACCCGGTCACAAAGCTTGAGGGTCCCTTGCAAAGCAACAAGAAGGAAGGTTATTCGAAGAACAACCAGTCCATTGTCATTGACATCATCAGTAAAGAATATGGCAGCCCAGGTAGATTTGGAAGCTTTACTTTCTAGATTGAATATCAAATTTCCATCCGAGGGCTAGCACAAGAAGACCCAGATGAGCACATTAGGAGATTCTTAGCCTTATGTAAAACAAGGGTTCTGATGGGAAGAGAAGACACATTTTTATTATTTTCCATGCAACATTAGAAGGACTAGCAGACAAATGGTTAGTCAGTTCACCGATAACCATTTCACCATATGGGACTTGATGAAGGAAGCATTTAGAACACAATTCCAACAAGGGAACACAACTGAAAACATTACTGAAGAATTAGAAAATTTAAGACTAGGTCCTGGAGAGACCTTCACAGAATTTGTTACCAAAGCTAAGGCATTAATGGCCAAATTGCCATACCCTCCCCATGATTTTTTAATCAAGAAGTGGCTGGCTAAACCACTTCCCATATCAACACAATGTAAAATAAATGAGTTAATTTTACCGACAACAACAATAGAAGAATTTATCAATACAGCTACAAGATTGGAGCAAATTAGACAAAAGTATGGAGCAAGCTCTTCCAATTTATCATATCCTATAGAACCTAAAGACCTAGTAATTTAGCTAAGAAAAGAGCTTGAGAGCTTGAAAAGGAATAAGCCACACAAAGAGAAGGAGAGCACAGTAACTCAGTTGAGGCACGAAATTGAAGCATTGAAGTTATTGAAGGAAGAGGAAGCCCAAGCAGAAGAGCCGGCTCAACTTCGACAGGAGTTGTAGGAACTCAAGGGAGGTGGCATCAAAAGTGGACTATGGTGTACCATGTGCAGCAAGCAGGGTCATGTGGTAAGTGAGTGTCCATTCTTAAGTGTGACTTGTCAGCTATGCATAAAAGCTGGTCATGAGGCCCATGAATGTCAGTCAAGAGGGATGCTTGCACAACCGTATTGGTCACAAGGAGGTGCTCAATTCTCAACTAATGTAATGGCAGCAGCCCCTAGCCAAAGTAACAACTATAACCAAAGACCTAGACATAATTATGGAAATGGGCCTAGAAGGCCAATTACTTGTTTCAGGTGTGGAGAGTGTGGATGTTGATATATTTAGGTAGTGATGTGTGTGAACACTCTAGGAACGTCGGGGCACTTTTTTCCCTCTTTAGGAGGTTTTTTTCCCCCGGCTTGTATATACGCCTATTGCCCTAATGGGCTACTTATCTTTGTACATTCTCTAGTAATACATTCAGTATTGTGTGTTTGTGCTCCAAGCTTCTTCTTCTTCCTTGTGCTGTTCGCGTGCTTCCGTAGACGTCTATCTCCAACAATTGGTATCAGAGCAGGTCGTCGCTTCTTCTAGGGCACCGTCGACACTCCTCTGTTTGCAGTCTCAGATTCGCACGAAATTTGGTGAGCATACTCAAGGTGTTTCCGAGATAAAAAACGCTTCGCTCTGTGGTGCCGAAATCGCGATCTGAGCTCGTTTCAGCCTCCGAACGCACTATCGCAGTGCTTGTGCAGGCTATTTCGTCCTTTTGTGCCAAAGGTATATACCAGTTTCTGTTCGCGAGTTTAAGCGTCTCGAAGTCTGCTACAGGTCTAGCCGAACTCGTCTTTTTTCTGCATCAAGGTATTTTAGTCACCGGCCATGGCTGAAAGCAGTGATGTATTCTGTATGTTGGATGTTGAGGATAAGTTGGATGGTACCAACTACCCATTATGGGCTTACATGATGCGACATGTACTGGTTGCAAAAGGATTGTGGAACATTGTGCAGGGTGTTGAAAGACGTCCTGTTACACCTGTAATGACAAGTACTGCAACTACAGGTGTTGGAGCTGATGAAGATGGTGTCGAAGATGATATTCCGCAGATTCCTGTTCGTGCTGCTGTTTCCGTTGCACCTACTGCAGAGCAGATTTGTTGGGATGGCAGAGATGCCCAAGCACATGCATTGATAGCCTTGTCTGTCAAACGTGCCATTATTCCTCGCATTCGCTCTTGTAGAACAGCGAAGGATGCTTGGGATACACTTACCACTTTGTACCAGGCTAGGAATGAGGCTCGTGTTGCTTACCTCCGAAAATAGTTGGAGAGTGAGCACATGAATGAAGGTGATTCTATGGACAGTTTTATTACAAAGATCAAAGACCTGAAGGAACAATTGATTTCTGCTGATGAGGTTATACCAGATAGCTCACTTGTGCAGACCGTTCTGAATGGTCTTCCTGATTCATATCAGAGTTTTGCCTCTACTCTTCGGTTGATGATGAAAGGCAATCCGAATGCCTTGTCATTTGAGGAATTAGTCTCTGTTCTGTTGCAGGAAGATCAGTCCAGGCAGAACGGGTCCATTATGCGTGTTGCAGATCAAGCTTTCTTGGCTAGTCACAAGGGCAAAGAAAAATGGAGCTCTTCTACTAGTAAGCAGAAATCTGCAAATGCTGCACAATCGAAGAACCAGGATAAAGATGAGAAGAAATCAGAAAAGCAGAAATTGTTCTCTGTAAAGGAAATGATCATATTATAAAGAACTGTCCAAAACTGGTTGCTAAAGAGGCAAAGAAGAAAGAGGCTGGAATGGTTGTTGCAGAGGCCTCTACACCAAAAACAGAGTCTGCAAATCTTGTGCAGGAAGAAGAATGGGCGTTTACTACTGTCTGCAGTTTTGACCCATCTTCTCATGATCAGTGCATGTCTGCAGTAGACTCAGATGTTTGGTACTTTGACAGTGGGGCGACCAAACATATTACCTCGCAGTGCAGTTTCTTCTCTTCACTCGAGCCTGCCCCTACAGGGAATACTGTCACATGCGCCAATAACTCCTCTTATCCTGTTATGGGAGTTGGTAAGATCATTCTGATTACTGCTGATGGTAGTTCTTTCACTTTGTCAGATGCTTTATTTGTGCCAGGGATCAAAAAGAACCTGTTATCAGTTTCTGCATTAGCCAAGATTGGCTTGGTTGTGAAATTTGTTGATGACAGGTGTACAGTCCATGATCTCTCAAATGGCGATGTGATTATTGCTTCTGGCATTTTATGTCGTGGGTTGTATAAGCTCATAGACTATGAAAGATCTGTGAATGATTCGGCATGTGCAGTTCATGATTCTCAGGCTATGTCAGATGCAAAGCTTTGGCATGCACGCTTTGGTCATCTGAATTTTGCTAGTTTGTTACGCCTGCAGAAATCTGAAATGGTGTCCTCTTTGCCCAAACTTGAGGCACCTGGAAAACATGTTTGTGAAGGCTGTATTTTGGGCAAAATGCAATGTTCTTCCTTTCCAAAAGATGGTTCAGTTCGGGCTACGCAGAAATTGCAGCTTGTACATAGTGATGTCTGTGGTCCTATGCAGACACCCTCTTTTGGAAATTACCTTTACTTCGTGACTTTCATTGATGATTTTTCTAGGCATGCATGGGTATATCCACTCAAAGAAAAGTCCGAAGTGTTCATGTGCTTCAAACAGTTTTTGGTTTTGGCTGAAAATCTGTCAGCATGTAAAATGGGCACCCTATGTTCTGATCGAGGGGGGGAATATATGTCTTCAAATTTTAATGCATTTTTGGCTGAACGTGGGATAAAACACCAGTGTACAGTGCCGTTTACACCTCAACAGAATGGAGTTGCTGAACGAAAGAACAGGTCACTCATGGAGATGGCGAGGTGCATGGTCAAAAGTCAGGCTTTACCACATAGTTTCTGGCTTGAGGCTGTCATGTGTACAGCATATGTACTGAACAGGTGTCCCACTAAAGCGTTGCAGTCTATCACTCCATATGAGGCTTGGCATGACCGCAAGCCATCTGTTGCTCATCTGCGTGTTTTTGGTTGTTTGGCATATGCATTAGTGCTTGAACAACATCGCAGAAAATTGGATGATAAGGCAGTAAAATGTATTTTTGTTGGGTACAGTTCTGAAAGTAAAGGCTATCGTCTGTATCATCCACAGACTAAACGCATTCTAGTTAGCCGTGATGTTGTCTTTGTGGAAGATGCTATTCAGCCATTGCTTTCATGTACTAAGGAGACATCTGTTAGCTCCAAAGACATGTATGATACTTTGATGCCTCTTTTTACAGGTGGACAGGCTAGTGCTGGTCCTAATGAGGCAACTTCTCAGCCTTTGCAGGTTTCATATGATGATGCAAATCATTCCATTTCTGATGCAGATTTACATGACGCACTTGTTGATGAGAGAGCTGATATTGAGCAGGCAAAAACTATGCCAAAATGGCTGGTGCAGACTTTGCGTGACAGCAAATTAGATGCACCTTTGTCATATCGTACCCGTTCAGGCTCTCATAGTGCCTCCTTTGCATCAGATTGCTATGCTATGGTTGCATCTAGTCTCTGTGATGAGAATGAGCCTGTTTCTTTTGATGAAGCACAAAATTCAGAAAATTGGATGGCTGCTATGCAATCTAAATATGATGCTATAATGAAGAATGGTACATGGTCTTTATGTGACTTGCCTCCTCGCAAGAAGGCCATTGGCACTAAGTGGGTATACAAGCTGAAGCGTAAACCTGATGGTACAGTTGACAGGTATAAGGCTAGGCTTGTTGCAAAGGGTTATGCACAGGAAAGAGGCATTGATTTTGATGAGACCTTTGCACCTACATGACGTATGACTACTGTTCGGAGCATTTGTGCACTTGCAGCCCATCATGGTTGGAATGTACATTAGTTGGACATTAAAATAGCATTTCTGAATGGTGACTTGCATGAAGAAGTGTATGTTTTTCAGCCCCGTGGCTTTGTGTAGAAAGGGCATGAAAACTAGGTTTGCAGGTTAAAGAAGGCATTATATGGTTTAAAGCAAGCACCATGTGCTTGGTATGAGAAGATACATGCCTATCTGATTGCACATGGTTTTGAGAACAGTCCAACTGAAAGCACCTTATATGTTAAACGTGCTAATGATGTGCTTCTGATCATTGTTGTCTATGTTGATGACATGCTGCTCACTGGTCCTATTGAGACACATATTGCTGATTTTAAGGCTGATTTGCATGCCTCATTTGAGATGTCTGATTTGGGGCATTTGCATCACTATTTGGGCATTCAGTTTATGCAAGTTGATGGTGGAATGGCGTTGTGTCAAACGAAATATATTGACACATTATTGCAGCATTTTCGCCTTGAAGACTGTAAGCCTATTGCCACTCCTATGGAGACAGGTTTACGATTGAGTCTTCATGATGCTGGAGATGCATTTGATGTTGTACTCTATCAGCAGGCTGTTGGATGCTTGATTTACTTATGCATTACTCGGCCAAATATTCAGTTTGCTATCTCACGGATGAGCAGGTTTATGCATTGCCCAGGAGTCACGCATTGGAAAGCGGTTAAGCGCATCTTTCGCTTCTTGAGTGGTACTCGGCTACTTGGGTTGTTTTATCCCAAGGGGGGATCACTACCACCAGATTTGCATGCTTTTTCTGACTCAGATTGGGCTGGTTGCTATGACACTCGTGTGTCCACTAGTGGTTTTTGCTTCATGCTTGGTAGCTCATGTATATCTTGGTTGAGCAAGAAGCAGCCTACTGTGGCCACTTCCAATTGTGAGGCTGAGTATAGGGCAGCTTTCACAGCAACTGTTGAGTGTGTCTGGCTCAGACGCCTTATGGCTGATTTGGGTGTTGGCCAGTCTTCTTCCACCACCATCTTCACTGACAGTCAGAGCGCATTGGCAGTTGCGAGGAACCCTATGTTCCATGCTCGCACTAAGCACATTGAGGTGCATTATCACTATGTCAGGGAGAGGTTCTCTGCTGGGGAGATCAGCTTGGCATATGTGCCCACGCAGGAGAACATTGCAGACCTTTTCACGAAGGCTCTGCCTAGGGAGAAGTTTGAAGCTTTCCGCAAAGCTTTGGGCTTACTTCCTTTTGTGGAGTGATTTCCACATAGCTTGGCACTTCCTTATACATGAGTGCCAGCTCTTTGTTCACCGCATCACTCCCAGGGGGGATTTGTTGATATATTTTAGGTAGTGATGTGTGTGAACACTCTAGGACCTCCGGGGCACTTTTTTCCCTCTTTAGGAGGTTTTTTTCCCCCGGCTTGTATATACGCCTATTGCCCTAATGGGCTACTTATCTTTGTACATTCTCCAGTAATACATTCAGTATTGTGTGTTTGTGCTCCAAGCTTCTTCTTCTTCCTTGTGCTTTTTGCGTGCTTCCGCAGACGTCTATCTCCAACAGTGGACATTATCAGAGTAAATATACCCTACCAAAAAATGCCCCCCCTTGCAGGAATTGCCCGGATGTCGGGGATCATTATACAAATTGTTGCCCACAAAACAAAGCATCTACATCTAGGCCCCATCTCCAAATGATCTTGGTAGATAATCATGGAGTAGCAGAAGGAGCCAATGTTGTACAATCACCATCCACAAGAGTGGTACAGTTAGAAGAAATCGACTCCATGGTCATGCAGACAAGAAATAAAGGGAAAATTCTAGAAGAACCAAGCGAGGGATGAAATACTTTTGGAAGTTACAAGGACCAGAGGGTACATCAGAGCAAATCAGATATATGTGAAGACCCAAAACAAGAGAAAGGAAGTTCAACAAAATGTGAAGAGGTAACACAAAAAGAAGATTTTTTAAAGACTAAGGACATCATTGGGAATGCATATAGCCAGGCCCATAAGGAATTTGAGAAATCAAATAGAAAAATTGATCTTAGGGAATCTAGAGCTTCAAGATTATTCAAGTCAATCAAAACAGAGGTTAGTATTCTTGAGTTTATAAAAGTGGATGCAAAATTCAGGTCTCAAGTACTGCAGATTATTGATGAGGCTTCTTCATCCACCTTAGTGGCCAAGACTACTACCATGGGTCAAGGGAAGGGTGTAGAAGAAGCACGTCTCATAGACTATAAGAGTCCAAGACTGACAGTAATAATTAAATGATTAAAGTTACAAGCAGGCATTGTGGATGGTGGGTTTGGCATAAATTTGATGCATGAGCATACAATGGAGAAAGCTTGGCCTACACCCCTCCAGACTAGCCCACTTCACCATCACTTTGGAAGATCAAAGAAAATTAAGGCCAATGGGGTTGATCCCCAAAGTTCCACTGGAAGTACAAGGTAATCTCTTCATTTTGGATTTTGTGTTATTAGGACTGCCCCAAGTAGAAGGAGGATTTCCGCTCTTGATTGGAAGACCATGGCTGAGGCATGCAAGTGTCATCCATGATTGGGGTAAAGACACTATCTGGGTGCAATAGAAAGGGTAGGAACTTAAACAAATATATTTAGAGGAGGGTCCAGATCATCAAGGGAACACCAACATGATACAATCAGTTGGCATTTTCATGGAATAAGAAATGGAGGACCAACCACAATTATAGTTCGAGGAGGAAGAAGACATTTTGAATTGGCTGCAAGCAGGCAACTCTTCCTCTTGTTTTGGAGTTTTTCTAAGTAATTCTTGTAGAGATGAATGTTATGATGAAAGGGAGGATAAATTTCAAGTTGATGGATTGGGAGAACCCATCATAGACCACAGAAGGGGGAGGAAGACACCCCTCAAGTACAACTTGGAGGACGATGTGACAACAGGAGGGAAGGAAGTTACTGAAGTTAAAGACAAGGTAAAACATACTAGTGATGAATGCTCTTTGCCAATTCAAGAAATCCCTGCAAAATGGATGTAGGATAAAGAGGAAAATATTCAGATCCAAAACACTCCTGCTTATGCAACAATGCAGGAAAAGCTATTGTTCAAGATGGAAAATGCTAATATTGCGGGTAAAACTATGGAAGTGAATTCAAATTTAAGTGCTCATGAAGGAGAGCTTATTGAAGATGTGACGAGATATGAAAGATTAGTTGGGAGTCTCAATTATGCCACTCTCATGAGAGTAGACTTAAGGTATAGTGTGAGTGTTCTAAGTTAGTTCATGCAGTCACCTAGGAAGCCACATATGGAAGCAATCAAAAGGATCCTCAAGTATCACAAACGGACAATCAATGAAGGCCTATTCTATGCATACACCTATGATATAAATATTAAGATTTTTTTTTTATGTATATTGGGCAAGATCAAAAGATTATAGGAGAAGTACCTCTAGTTATCCCTCTATTGCAGGTTCTAAGCTCATTTCTTGGACATGAAAAAGAAGCAACCTACTCTTGCTCTCTCATCTATAGAGGCTCAATATAGAGCATTGGCTAATGCTACTCAAGAAATAATGTGGATCAAGAAACTATACACTGATTTGGGAATAAAATCATCTAGGTCATGTATTTGGTGATAACATGAGTTCTTTGCATCTTGTAGCAAATTGTATCTATCATGCTAGGACCAAACACACTAGGGTTCATCATCTCTATTTTAGGGAGAAAATTACAAGCGATGAGACTGAACTTTCATAGATCATCTCAACTCCACAACAATGTGCAAACATGATGATCAAAGATTTCAATGGAGTAAAGTTAAATAGGTTCAAATCAATGACTGGACTTCAGAAGATCACAAAGGAATGAAGACTCAAGCATCTTAGGTTTGAGGGGAGCTATTGGTACATATGGAAAGCCTAAGTGGTTGACCATATATTTGTATTACATTGATCTATAGGAAAGTAATGTGTACACACATATATCCTTACTTCATTTCTAAGTATAAACTTCACTACGCTTTTATCTATTGTAAAAGTCAATTTGGGATAAAAATTCAAGAGTTAAACCATATGTAAAGGGATCGAAAGGGCCAGCTCATATTTGAATTCAAATTCAAACATAAACTTAAAGAGGAATATTTAGGTGGAATCAATCAACAAGTATCTTCTTAATTCAAGGGGAAAAGTGTACATATACTTCATTGCAATAGTCAAGGATAGAGTGGAGCTTTCAATCACATCGAGGTGATCATTGTACTCATCGCATAGTGCTTCAAGTCCTCAAAAACATCCATTTATTTTACTTTATATTTTCAATACTTACACTTGAAGTTTATAACATCATCTCCATCTATTGTTCATCGCTGTTGTGCATAGCTCAATTCTATCAGCTTCACAAAGTCATGGAAGTGAAGATGTGGTCTCATTATTCTATCTTATGCTTGGATCACAACGATAACATCCTTGGGAGTTTATATATGAAATAGTTTATGTGTACCTAAGTCATGAGGTCTTAGGGACTTGTGTCAAAGAGACTAAATCTCATTTTCCCTACAAGTGCATATAGTGGTGGATTGACACATGTTTAATTATCAATCCGAAGAACCACATGAACCAAGTGTATGAGGACGTGTGCACACATGATGGAAATTGAAGTGGCTCAGCTACAATGCATGTGAAAAGACTAAACTACCTCTCCAACTCTCTAAATCTCTCGAAAGGTTTGCCGCGATACCACTTATAGCAATAAGCACAAATTTGAATGTTTCTCCCAGCTTCGAACTCCGAATATGGCCAATAGTGGGTTCGTTTCGAAGCTCTTGACGAGACGCATCTATTAGAGGTCACTCGAATCTGACAATCTCTCTTCAAGTTATGACCAAAATAGTGAATGGCAGAAAACACCTACACTCACTCCACAACTCGTATTGGTTCACACACACACTACAGTAGTTCAAAAGTGATGGGCAGGGATAGACAGCAGTCCTACACACACATTCCAAGCTTCACACACACACAAAAGATCATGGTGAAGATGAAAATCCCACCCTCTTCAACTTCTCACCCTCTGCCTCTTTCTAACTTTTGGTCTTATAATATGTCTTTGTCTTCACACATCTGACCGTGTTGTATTGCCTGGAGCTTGTTTACTTTTCTCCATTGCACACCTTACTTTGTAGGCTTTTGCTCTTTTTAAATCAGTGTTACATTTTAAAGGTCCTGTTCTTAGATCTTCTTTGTCATTCTCTTGGACCTAATGTACTTCTTTCCATTGCACTCCTACTAGGATTATGTGACACAACTCTTGGACCTTTGGTATATATATGGGTTTTCTGAATAGAAGAAAAAGTTGCACCCGATATTTTACTGTGTTCTCCTTCTATGTTTGATCATTTCAAGAATCCTTTTGTAGATGTCTAATTCCATAGTTAATGCTTCTATGGTTAAGATTTGAGAGCCTAATTGTAAATAGGCTGAGAGAATTATGCATAGGAACATTTGTATGTGAAGAAGTAATGAGTGTCTTCTGAAACAGACGCAATCTCGATGGTCAAAGAATTGATCAGATCTCAGTCAATAGTGTAAAGTTTTACACAAAATGAGGAGTCAAAATCTAATTTGAAAGGTGTCAAAGTCGACTTTATAGGAGAACAGTTTCAGACATAGGAGGATTGTTTGGATCATTTCTCAAGATCTACTAAATCTTTTGAGATGTTTTAACTTGGACAAGGTGCACAGTCTTTAGGCGACACCTTATACAAAGTTTCATCAGAAACTTTACACATTCGATCAGTCAATTAATAAGTTAAGTGTAGCAGACTTTTTTGAGTAGTGACTTTCTTCACAATTAGTGTAAATTTTGATAGTTTGGCATTGGTCTTCCAAAATTGATCAATGTTTTGAGTTATTCTTGATATAGAAGTGTTCTAACATCAAGGACAGCTTGTTCTTTTGGAGATTAACACTCTCCATCAAATCTTTTTGAAGTCTTTTTAGCAAAAGCATTCTTGATTGAAGTTCATATATTTAGCCTTTCACCTAGTATTGCCAAATGTTTGAAAGTGGCATTAGATTTGTGGATAGGGAAGCCACTATATTATGACCATCTTCGAGTTTTGGGTGTAAATCATATGTTCATATATCTAAGAATCTTAGAAAAAAGTTGGTCCATGATTTTATGAAATGCATTTTGCATGGATATGTTCAAGAAGGCAATTCTAATATCACATATGGGATTTTGAAACACGATCAGTGATCAAAAGTAGTGATTTAATTTTCAGTGAATTTAAGATGCATAAACAACCCATTAAGGAGGTTTAAGTGAGAGCAATGATGTTTGAGTGTAGAAGTCCTCCAGTTAGCATGCATAAGAATTCTACACATAGGGATGTTGAGGAGAATATCTAGTCATATCAATATGCAAATGTTCTTGTTCAGGAATCATTGAGATGTTCTGCATGTGTCTTGCATCCACTTGATCGAAATGTTTCAAGTTTGGATTTTGCTATGCTAACAAATGGTTGTGAGCCTTCTTGCTGTTGATATATTTAGGTAGTGATGTGTGTGAACACTCTAGGACTGTCGGGGCACTTTTTTCCCTCTTTAGGAGGTTTTTTTCCCCCGGCTTGTATATACGCCTATTGCCCTAATGGGCTACTTATATTTGTACATTCTCTAGTAATACATTCAGTCGTGTGTGTTGTGCTCCAAGCTTCTTCTTTTTCCTTGTGCTGTTCGCGTGCTTCCGCAGACGTCTAACTCCAACAATTGGTATCAGAGCAGGTCGTCGCTTCTTATAGGGCGCCGTCGACACTCCTCCGTTTGCAGTCTCAGATTCGCACGAAATTTGGTGAGCATACTCAGGGTGTTTCCGAGATCAAAACGGCTTCGCTCTGTGGTGCCAAAATCGCGATCTGAGCTCGTTTCGGCCTCCGAACGCACTATCGCAGCGCTTGTGCAGGCTATTTCGTCCTTTTGTGCCAAAGGTATATACCAGTTTCTGTTTGCCAATTTAAGCGTCTCGAAGTCTGCTACAGGTCTAGCAGAACTCGTCTGGGCAGTTCTGTTCAACTTTTTGAGATACAGTCAATTTTGTGCATCAAGGTATTTTAGTCACCGGCCATGGCTGAAAGCAGTGATGTATTCCGTATGTTGGCTGTTGAGGATAAGTTGGATGGTACCAACTACCCATTATGGGCTTATATGATGCGACATGTACTGGTTGCAAAAGGATTGTGGAACATTGTGCAGGGTGTTGAAAGACGTCCTGTTACACCTGTAACGACAGGTACTGCAAATACAGGTGTTGGAGCTGATGAAGATGGTGTCGAAGATGATATTCCGCAGATTCTTGTTCGTGCTGCTGTTTCTGTTGCACCTACTGCAGAGCAGATTCGTTGGGATGGTAGAGATGCCCAGGCACATGCATTGATAGCTTTGTCTGTCAAACGTGCCATTATTCCTCACATTCGCTCTTGCAGAACAGCAAAGGATGCTTGGGATACGCTTACCACTTTGTACCAGGCTAGGAATGAGGCTCGTGTTGCTTACCTCCGAAAACAGTTGGAGAGTGAGCACATGAATGAAGGTGATTCTATGGACAGTTTTCTTACAAAGATCAAAGACCTGAAGGAACAATTGATTTCTGCTGATGAAGTTATACCAGATAGCTCACTTGTGCAGACCGTTCTGAATGGTCTTCCTGATTCATATCAGAGTTTTGCCTCTACTCTTCGGTTGATGATGAAAGGCAATCCGAATGCCTTGTCATTTGAGGAATTAGTCTCTGTTCTGTTGCAGGAAGATCAGTCCAGGCAGAACAGGTCCATTATGCGTGTTGCAGATCAAGCTTTCCTGGCTAGTCAGAAGGGCAAAGGAAAATGGAGCTCTTCTACTAGTAAGCAGAAATCTGCAAATGCTGCACAATCGAAGAACCAGGATAAAGATGAGAAGAAATCAGAAAAGCAGAAATTGTTCTGCAAGTACTGTAAAGGAAATGATCATATTATAAAGAACTGTCCAAAACTGGCTGCTAAAGAGGCAAAGAAGAAAGAGGCTGGAATGGTTGTTGCAGAGGCCTCTACACCAAAAACAGAGTCTGCAAATCTTGTGCAGGAAGAAGAATGGGCGTTTACTACTGTCTGCAGTTTTGACCCATCTTCTCATGATCAGTGCATGTCTGCAGTAGACTCAGATGTTTGGTACTTTGACAGTGGGGCGACCAAACATATTACCTCGCAGCGCAGTTTCTTCTCTTCACTCGAGCCTGCCCCTACAGGGAATACTGTCACATGCGCCAATAACTCCTCTTATCCTGTTATGGGAGTTGGTAAGATCATTCTGACTACTGCTGATGGTAGTTCTTTCACTTTGTCAGATGCTTTATTTGTGCCAGGGATCAAAAAGAATCTGTTATCAGTTTCTGCATTAGCCAAGATTGGCTTGGTTGTGAAATTTGTTGATGACAGGTGTACAGTCCATGATCTCTCAAATGGCGATGTGATTATTGCTTCTGGCATTTTATGTCGTGGGCTGTATAAGCTCATAGACTATGAAAGATCTGTGAATGATTCGGCATGTGCAGTTCATGATTCTCAGGCTATGTCAGATGCAAAGCTTTGGCATGCACGCTTTGGTCATCTGAATTTTGCTAGTTTGTTACGCCTGCAGAAATCTGAAATGGTGTCCTCTTTGCCCAAACTTGAGGCACCTGGAAAACATGTTTGTGAAGGCTGTATTTTGGGCAAAATGCAGCGTTCTTCCTTTCCAAAAGATGGTTCAGTTCGGGCTATGCAGAAATTGCAGCTTGTACATAGTGATGTCTGTGGTCCTATGCAGACACCCTCTTTTGGAAATTACCTTTACTTCGTGACTTTCATTGATGATTTTTCCAGGCATGCATGGGTATATCCACTCAAAGCAAAGTCCGAAGTGTTCATGTGCTTCAAACAGTTTTTGGTTTTGGCTGAAAATCTGTCAGCATGTAAAATGGGCACCCTCCGTTCTGATCGAGGGGGGGAATATATGTCTTCAGATTTTAATGCATTTCTGGCTGAACGTGGGATAAAACACCAGTGTACAGTGCCGTATACACCTCAACAGAATGGAGTTGCTGAACGAAAGAACAGGTCACTCATGGAGATGGCGAGGTGCATGTTCAAAAGTCAGGCTTTACCACATAGTTTCTGGCTTGAGGCTGTCATGTGTGCAGCATATGTACTGAACAGGTGTCCCACTAAAGCGTTGCAGTCTATCACTCCATATGAGGCTTGGCATGACCGCAAGCCATCTGTTGCTCATCTGCGTGTTTTTGGTTGTTTGGCATATGCATTAGTGCCTGAACAACATCGCAGAAAATTGGATGATAAGGCAGTAAAATGTATTTTTGTTGGGTACAGTTCTGAAAGTAAAGGCTATCGTCTGTATCATCCACAGACTAAACGCATTCTGGTTAGCCGTGATGTTGTCTTTGTGGAAGATGCTATTCAGCCATTGCTTTCATGTACTAAGGAGACATCTGTTAGCTCCAAAGACATGTATGATACTTTGATGCCTCTTTTTACAGGTGGACAGGCTAACGCTGGTCCTAATGAGGCAACTTCTCAGCCTTTGCAGGTTTCATATGATGATGCAGATCATTCCATTTCTGATGCAGATTTACATGATGCACTTGTTGATGAGAGAGCTGATATTGAACAGGCAAAAACTATGCCAAAATGGCTGGTGCAGACTTTGCGTGACAGCAAATTAGATGCACCTTTGTCATATCGTACTCGTTCAGGCTCTCATAGTACCTCCTTTGCATCAGATTGCTATGCTATGGCTGCATCTAGTCTCTGTGATGAGAATGAGCCTGTTTCTTTTGATGAAGCACAAAATTCAGATTATTGGATGGCTGCTATGCAATCTGAATATGATGCTATAATGAAGAATGGTACATGGTCTTTATGTGACTTGCCTCCTGGCAAGAAGGCCATTGGCACTAAGTGGGTATACAAGCTGAAGCGTAAACCTGATGGTACAGTTGACAGGTATAAGGCTAGGCTTGTTGCAAAGGGTTATGCGCAGGAAAGAGGCATTGATTTTGATGAGACCTTTGCACCTACATGCCGTATGACTACTGTTCGGAGCATTTGTGCACTTGCAGCCCATCATGGTTGGAATGTACATCAGTTGGACATTAAAACAGCATTTCTGAATGGTGACTTGCATGAAGAAGAGTATGTTTTTCAGCCCCGTGGCTTTGTGCAGAAAGGGCATGAAAACCAGGTGTGCAGGTTAAAGAAGGCGTTATATGGTTTAAAGCAAGCACCACGTGCTTGGTATGAGAAAATACATGCCTATCTAATTGCACATGGTTTTAGAACAGTCCAATTGAAAGCACCTTATATGTTAAGCGTGCTAATGATGTGCTTCTGATCATTGTTGTCTATGTAGACGACATGCTGCTCACTGGTCCTCTTGAGAAGCATATTGCTGATTTTAAGGCTGATTTGCATGCCTCATTTGAGATGTCTGATTTGGGGCATTTGGATCACTATTTGGGCATTCAGTTTATGCACGTTGATGGTGGAATGGCTTTGTGTCAAACGAAATATATTGACACATTATTGCAGCGTTTTGGCCTTGAAGACTGTAAGCCTATTGCCACTCCTATGGAGACAGGTTTACGATTGAGTCTTCATGATGCTGGAGATGCATTTGATGTTGTTCTCTATCAGCAGGCTGTTGGATGCTTGGTTTACTTATGCATTACTCGGCCAGATATTCAGTTTTCTGTCTCACAGATGAGCAGGTTCATGCATTGCCCAGGAGTCACGCATTGGAAAGCGGTTAAGCGCATCTTTCGCTACTTGAGTGGTACTCGGCTACTTGGGTTGTTTTATCCCAAGGGGGGATCACTACCGCCAGATTTGCATGCTTTTTCTGACTCAGATTGGGCTGGTTGCTATGACACTCGTGTGTCCACTAGTGGTTTTTGCTTCATGCTTGGTAGCTCATGTATATCTTGGTTGAGCAAGAAGCAGCCTACTGTGGCCACTTCCAGTTGTGAGGCTGAGTATAGGGCAGCTTTCACAGCGACTGTTGAGTGTGTGTGGCTCAGATGCCTTATGGCTGATTTGGGTGTTGTCCAGTCTTCTGCCACCACCATCTTCACTGACAGTCAGAGCGCATTGGCAGTTGCGAGGAACCCTGTGTTCCATGCTCGCACTAAGCACATTGAGGTGCATTATCACTATGTCAGGGAGAGGTTCTCTGCTGGGGAGATCAGCTTGGCATATGTGCCCACGCAGGAGAACATTGCAGACCTTTTCACGAAGGCTCTGCCTAGGGAGAAGTTTGAAGCTTTCCGCAAAGCTTTGGGCTTACTTCCTTTTGTGGAGTGATTTCCACATAGCTTGGCACTTCCTTATACATGAGTGCCAGCTCCTTGTTCACCGCATCACTCCCAGGGGGGATTTGTTGATATATTTAGGTAGTGATGTGTGTGAACACTCTAGGACTGCCGGGGCACTTTTTTCCCTCTTTAGGAGGTTTTTTTCCCCCGGCTTGTATATACGCCTATTGCCCTAATGGGCTACTTATCTTTGTACATTCTCTAGTAATACATTCAGTCGTGTGTGTTGTGCTCCAAGCTTCTTCTTTTTCCTTGTGCTGTTCGCGTGCTTCCGCAGACGTCTAACTCCAACACTTGCTACAAAGAGGCCATGAAAATAGATGATTGTGTCAAGTGGGAGCATGCCATAAAGAGTCAATTAGATCCTATTCATAAGAATGGTACTTAGGATGTAGTACCTTTGCCAAAGAGGAAGGGAATATTTACCATGAAAATGGGTATATAAGCTAAAATTCACATCAGATAGTGCCTCTCCAAAGTATAAAACATGATTGGTTGCAAAGGGATTTAAGCAACAACATGGTGTTGGTTTTGAGAAAATAATAGTCAAGATGGCAACATTGTGCATGTTGCTTGGATTCGTTGCAATGGAGGACTTAGAGCTAGCCCAAATGGATGTAAAGACTAATTTTTTGCCTGGAGATCTTACACATGAGATCTATGAGGAACAAATAAAGGGTTATGTAGTTCCTAGCAAAGAAATTCTAGTTTGTAAGCTTAAGAACAACTTATATGGACTTAAATAGTCCCCTAGAAAATGGTACCAGAAGTTTGATGCTTTTACAAAGTATTTAGGCTATTCTCAAAGCAATGAAGATCATTGTATCTAGACAAAGAGAAGATAAGATGGTAGCTTGATATATTTGATACTTTATGTTGATGATATTTTGATTGCTAGGAAGTCATGTGATGACTTTTCATTGCTCAAAAAGAAGGAGTGAGATATTTTATATGCAGGATTTGAGGGATTCCAAACATATTTTTGGCATGCACATTACTCGTAATAGGAGTGAAATATTTGTATGTCAACACTCCCCTCCCTCTCACTTTTTTCATTCCTCCTAGATGCTTGTGAAGAGATTCATCTATATAATTTTGTAAAATGGCAATGGCTAAGGAGTGTTCAACCACACATATTCCTTTTGTCGTATTTTCTTCGAGCTTTGGCCAACCAATAGCATATGGGATATTTGGCTATTGGAAGCGATAGTGTGTTGAGTACTAAAGGCTCTTGTAGGAAAAGATGTGCAATAAATGAGTTGGCTTTGGTATGAAGACCTCTAACTGGTACTTCGAGACCCTTGCTGTAAACATTTCTTCAAAGGGTTGCTTGTAGTAAGTTGGCCAGGACTTGACTCTAGGGTGCCATGTGTAGCATATTTTTAATGATGGTGTCATAATCATATTGTGTAGGAGATGGAGATTGCCATGTTCAAATCCTTTTTTGAGATGTGTGGCACCTTAACCTTTATGAAGACTTTAAAAGTTGTTTGCATCGTGGAATCTTTCCCTCTGCATGTGTGCCACAATGTGTGGCATTTTGTGTAGTCATGGCAGCTAGTGGAAACCGTATAGGCAAAAATTGGTGGCCCTTGTGGTGGTGCAAGATAAGGGTATTTCACCAATTCCTAATAGTGTTTATCATTCTTTATCCTAATTATGAAGGTAGAATAGGTTCCTCTTTGGGGGACTCAACAGTAGCATGGATTATACAGAATGTCCAATTGTGCCTTCATCCATGTTTATAACATTTTTGGGTACTTTTGAAGTAGTTACATCCACCAGTTTGGTTGGAAAATGGTGCCATGGCATGCCTCTAAAGGTAAATATTCAGCTTCAAATTGCATAATGAAATTGAGAATCTTTCCTATTGTTCATTTAAGTTCAACATTGTACTTAGCCATAATAATAAAGTACGACACATATTGCATTTTATTTGTAGAAATATATCTGCAAGATGCAAGTTTCATCCATGCTGGTCTTGGTAGCTCAAAAGTGTCTTGAACTTCATTAGTAACTCATCTGCCCATAGCTTGTTGCAGCTCATATTCTTCTTCAAATGATTACTCTATTGGAATTTGTACTAGTTTCTTAGGTTCAAGAATGCCTGGAGTGACATGGGTCTTTCTAGTGAAAGTTTAGAAGTAAATTTATACTTCATTTCTACCACTCATCAACGAAGGTATTCTAGTTCTACAAGTGCATTCTCAGGGAGATTGGATGCGGTTGGTGTGTCAGAACTAGTGGCAAAAGTGGTTGTGCATGTCGATTGTAGCACCATACATTTCTTGAATAGTTTGCCATGTGCATGAAGGAGATTTGTGTGCTCCTTGAGAATAAACTTGATATCTTTGGGTGCCACAACCTGAAAGCAAGATGGAATTATCAAGGAACCTAGTGTGCCTAGTGCAACTTCAAAATTCTCCATGTTCTGAACTTGTAGTCACTTATTTTCTTCTCGCGTTGCAGCTAGGTGTCTTTGTAGTAAGCCCATGTTTCTTATAATTCTTGCATTTCTATCCATCTATATTCAAAGTGGATCTTCAATTTCGTCCATGGATTGCTTATTTTGGGCTTCTAGTTACAATTCTAAGGTGTTTTGAGCTTCTTTGAGCTGAGTGTATATGGAGTTCAGGGTTGCATTTTTTACCATCAATGAATTGGGTTGTGATTGTAAGCTATTTAGATGTTCTTGTAATTGAGTGTACTATTGTCCTAAAGTAGCATATTCCTCTCTTATTTGATTCATGCATGTGAACATCTAATTTAGGGTAGTATCTAGAATTGATGATATACATGATTTATTCACATGGATGCAATTTGATTAAAGACTAATGTAGAGGCAAGGGAAGAGGGGATGGGAAGCATGGATGCAAATGTGAAAACATTGGTGAGTGGTGGTGAAGTTGGTGGTGGAAGGATTTGGGATGGTGGTTGTGTACCTAAGTCGTGAAGCCTTAGGGACTTGTGTAGATGAGACTAGACCTCAATCGTACCACAAGTGCATATAATGGTGGATTGATACAGGTTTAATTATCAATCCGAGGAACCATATGAACCAAGTGTATGAAGACGTGTGCACACATGATGAAAAGTGAAGTGGCTAAGCTACAATGCATGCAAAAAGACTTAACTACCTCTCTAACTCACATATCCTCTAAAAATGCATGCCACGATACCATTTAAAGTAATAAGCACAAATTCAAACTTTTCTCCTAGCTCGAAACTCCGAATGTGTTCAATACCGGGTTCATATCCAAGCTCTCGACGAGATGCATCTATTGGCCATATTTTCACTCAAATCTAACAAATGCTTTTCAAGTTATGATCAAAATAGTGAATGGTGGGAAACACCAGCACTCACTCCACAACTCGTAATGGCTCACACACACTACAGCAATTCAAAGGCGATAGGAAGGGATAGATAACAGTCCGACACACACATTCCAAGCATTATACACACACAAAAGATCACGCAGAAGGAGGAAATCAGCAAGAAAGAAGCAAATTCGAAATTTTTCTTCACTTCTTCACAATGAAAAAAAGTTCTTTACAAGAGTCACAAAGTGACTTATATACATGTGCCCTAAAAATGATCCTTTCACACAAGAGATTGGCACTTTATTGACTAACTCTAATTTCCTACTATTTTACAAGAGTTATGTTACAATGATTTGGGCTAATGCATCTAGAGGACTCCTCTAGTGCATTTACGTGGCTTCAAGGGAGTTTTATAGGATTTTGAAGAAGAAATTTTGTGCTCATTAATTTGAAAATTTTGGGGCTCCTCTTTAGTGCTCTATTTTCTTTGCAACACTCTCCCCCTCTTTGTCTCTGTCGTCCCTTGATAGGCTTTGATTTTTGTCTATAACTTGTCTATAGCTCTTTAGTACATGCACACAGTGGTCGAAGAAGCGATAAGGATTGTCAGACAGTTTGTTACTTTATCCAAATTAAGCCCTTTGCTTCTGTAATCCCCTTGGTATTCTTTACATTCATAAATCTGGGTTGCTATGTTAAGTCGGGCTACCACGCACACCACAAGTGGCTAAGAATGTGATATTCTTAGTCACGCGTTTTTGCTTCTCAACCTCTCCCCTTTCTAACTTTTGGTCCTTAAACATGTCTTTGTCTTCACACATCTGACCCTATTGTATTGCCTGGAGCCTGTTTACTTTTTTCCACCGCATGCACCTGGTGGATGAGGAAGTTGTTTGCAAGCTCCCTTGAAAGGTTCTGGATGTTGTTCTTTATTTCCACTCTTCAGGACCTAGTCCTTTTGCGTTGTAGCCTGATGTGTGCCCCTACGGGGCTTTGGGCAGAGGGTAGTTCTATCTTATTGAGTTTCCTCTTTATTGAGACATTTTGGTCTTCGATCTTCTTTTTCTTCTCTGCTTGACTCTTTCTCCACACGTCCCTCCTCCTAAACTCTGTCGTCCCCGACAAGCTTTTTGTGGTGACGTGCATATGTTTGTATGACCTTTTGCTCTCTATGATTAAGCGAATTTGCTTGACATATCATCAATTCCTTCCATTGGTTTGACTTTACTCCATCATCTGGTGCATGTCTATGATCTGGAAAAAATCTAAGTTCGTAGGCTACCAGTCGTGCATTTAAGTTAGAAGATATTTTGACAAATATCTCCAAGTCCATCTCAAAAAACCCTATAAAGAATGCTTCTTCAAACGTCTGCATATAGGGACTCGGTAGAAACATAAGTCTTGAGTATATTGCCATGATAATTAAGCGACTTGGGGTGGTGGATAGATAAAAAATTAAAGCATCCGCTCATTGATTAATTTTGATGAAGTTCAAAAATGTGTATTGCACATGTTGAAATACCTTTAATACTCTAAGTAGCATACTCAGAATTTTATTTGTCATTTTGATGGCTAAATCTGGCACTATGGCATATCTGGATAGCCAAAATTCTCTTGTCTGCACCATATATTCTTCTGTCAGTAGATAGTTGTGTGGCGGACTACGTAATAGCAGATAGTTTAGCCATTGGTTATTTAAACTACCTTGGCGCTGTGCTTTGCAAAATTACATCTAGGAGCGTCTTCTAGGGACTGGGCAAAAAGATGGATTGACTTGAAGCACATACGGTACTGACTCCTAGTGTACCCTTAACGTAGGATTCTTCTCCAAAAACTTGCATCTCCACACAAGATCTGCATGTGTCAGCTGTTGTCATTTCATGTGTGTTTTTAGATTGGTTGGATAGGATGGCAATCATAAGCTCTTTATTCTTGTGTCTTAAGTTGTCTACTTCCTCCATATATACTTTTACTTGGGATTCAAGCAGTTTGCTTCTAGCATTGATTCTTGCTTTCTCAACTTCACCTGTTTCATATTTTCTTTGTATCTCTTTGAGTTGATCTTGGAGCTTCTAGTTCTCCATTGTTAATGTGGTGCACTTCTCCATGGCTCCTTTAGCTTCTAGTTCCTTGTCCGAGAGTGCTTGTTGAGCTTGAATTAATTGTGCAGACAAGTTTTCACTTAATACCTGGAATCGTCTTCTCTCTCTCATAGCCTTGTCATAGTCTGCATCGGCCTCGAGCATTTGTTGTTGCGTGTCCATCGTTGTTTGTATCATGTGCTCTACTACCGACTTTAATTAAGCCACATCCACATTCATCCATTTTTTTGGGATACTTGGTTCGTCCCCCATTAGTACATTCTTGCCTTTATCAACATGTATGATGTCATTATGAGGTTGTCTTATCTAAAGATGTACTTGACTCTCTTTTGCCTCTTCTTCATGGGTGATCGATTTTGTAGCACTTCCTTGAAAGGTAACATCTAATGGAGAGGGCTCTGCTACAACCCTGATCGATGTAAATGGCTCGAGCCCTTCCACTTCTTCCTATTCTTTCTCTTCCTTTGGTCACTTTACTGGGGCTTCACCATCTAAGTGAGTCTCTGTGATTTGAATCATCGTCTCTTCATTCATATTGAATACATGAATTCCTTCTTTAGGTGATCCTTGCCTTTTTGTGTTGTTCATGATTGTGTCATCAAGAGTTTGATCCACCTTTGTACCTTCCACTCCAAAGTCATCTGTGACTTGATTCAATTCCTCCCAATTACCATCATCTTTTGAATCACTTTTGAAGTCCACATTCATCATGGATTGTTCTTGATCTTCTTGGGTATCGAAAGATGAACTAGAGTTGGTCAGTCCCAACTCTTTACATCTATGAACTTTTGGAAGCCTCCTTCTTTGTTCAGTGTCTTCGTGACACTGTTGGTAATGATGCCCTTGTACTGGCCGGTTTACCTGACCTTCCATGTATTGATGAGTTGCTTCCATTGCTTCTATCAGCTCCTCTTCTGTAATGGGCATGTTGTCTTCTATCCTTGTCCTTGGAAGTACATGTATCCTCTTTGAAGCTGGAAGTTCTTCTTCGGCCTTCATCATTTCTCGTAGTCTTTTGGTGCCTCTCATCCTTGGTTATGACCTGGTTTTGGCTTCTTCCATCACTTTTATTCCCTTATTTTTCCTTGGAACAGTGGCTAACTTTGCATACCTAGCCATCTCTGAAGATGAGGGCATCTCTTTCAAATGCTCCGGGATAACTAATGCATGGTAGATAAGTATGGTCAATGTGACACTTTTGTTCAAGAACTTTTCATGGTTCCATTACTTCTTAGCTTCAAAAAGACACTCTTGGATGTATGGCATCATGTTCACTTGATTACCGATCTATTTGATAGCATGAGATAGCATCTGCTCTATGATTTTCTGTGGTGCTATGTATCGATGCATATTTGGAAAGCAAAAATGTTGATGAATCAGACGGTCTTCTTCTTCTATATCTATATGATTGATATCCGTGAATGTCTGTGTCTTGGTCCCTTGGCTTTCATCTTTCAAAACGGTGTTTCCATCCTTTTCCATCCAAAAGCTTCCTTGATCAAGTCATCAGTAAATTGGATGATCACCCATTCTCCTACCGCATCTGGTATTCTTGCTTCTGGAACTAATGGGTTATGTAAGGATGGTTGAAGTGTATTCATGGAAG
This sequence comes from Ceratopteris richardii, assembly GCA_020310875.1. NCBI lineage: Eukaryota > Viridiplantae > Streptophyta > Polypodiopsida > Polypodiales > Pteridaceae > Ceratopteris > Ceratopteris richardii. The sequence continues at coordinate 86,200,810 of CM035444.1, forward strand.
TCCGGCTTGTAAATTGGCAGCTCAAAATATTTCTGAATACCTTCCTTTGTCATGATGTCCACGGTCAATGGGAGTTGATGTATGACTTTGAAATCTTGGGACATGATCGGAAATTGATGGTCAGTGTCCATAATCTTGATTTTCACTAGGAAAAGGTAATCTCTAGCAGGTTGGTCCTTTCAAAACCAATGACCTTTGGCTTTGTTCACGCTTTGTAATGGAAACTCCAACACCTCTTCTTGAATCATTGCTTCAGGATCCTCAGAAGCCATTTGCACTTGTAATAAAGAGAGAATCAACTTCTAGTGGACACCACTTCATGTGTTAGGTGTGGCTTAGTGGTATGTCATTTCCTTCGTCACTCCGTTCCCCCTTGCTTAAGTAAGTAAGGTCTTTTACCACACTTCTTTTGATTTTTAGTCTTGAAAGAAAGCAATAATGAGTGCTAGCCGAAGCATTTATTTATTTACAATGTAGGTTCATTCCTATGGAAGTAGAATCTAAGACCTATTCCAATGATGGAAATGTGCACCACTAGTTTTGTTGAAAAGATCATGTGCCAAATGCATGGCCTTGTAATGTGGCCCTGGCATGCATACTCTAGGTGCATTAGACTGTTCATGAGTGCAAGCGGAATCTTGTAGAGTGGGTTGTTCTTGTCCTTGTTGTTTCTTGGGTCTCCATATCCACTTTGTAGTTGGTGCTTGAGGTATTAAGTTCCGTCGTGCTTGCCATTCTTTGGCCCTTGTCTCCTTCTTATTTGGAGTCTGAGTGGTTGATGTCATGTTCTTTTCGTACCTTTGCTGATTTTTTTTTGGACCTCCTTATTTTGCTTTGTAGGATAGCTCGCCAAGTCTCTGGAGTCCTTGAGTTGCAATTTGTCTGACCTTCTTTGGGATCCATATATATTGTTGTGTCTTCTGGGCTGCTACTAACGATTTTGGAAGCCATACATGAAGAAGTCTTTGTGGTTTGGATTGTGATGACGAGGGCTGGTTGTTTCTCCTTGTCTCCATGGAGTGGCTGACTTGCTCATGTGTTGGCTTCTCTGGTTCCATCATTCTATCCTTGCATACCCATTGCAAACGAGTATTGCATGGGAGTGATGTTTGAGTAGTAGACCTCCATGTGGGTGTTCTTCTCTTGGTGTAGGTGAATTTAAAAGCATTGTCCTTACTTTCTCTCTTGGATTCATCTCCCACGGGAAAGAAAGGCACATCATCATGCAACACATCCTTATTTGCAGGAAATTCTAGATTAGGGCATTCTTTGGGTATGCTTTCGATTGATTCATCTTCTAATTTATTTTCTAGGATTTCTTTTCAAGCTTGATAATCTCATGAACGTGAGAAGCTCTTTCTTCTAACAAGCTAAAGATTTCCTTATGCCCTATTTTAGCCGATATGTATCCTTGTGCGAGATGAATGCTCACTTTGTTCTCAATGATCCAGTCTTGCCCTAGGATCAGGTTTTCAATTAGGTCCTCGTCTTTGCATACCAAAACTCGTTGTTCCATTGAAGAATTTCCTAGGTGGAGTGATGTTAGGGCTTCTCCAACACATTCTATAACTTGGCCTCCAATGCCTACCATGCATGCTTTAGTGGCACTTATGTTCATGTGAAGGTGTGTGATTAACGTCTTCTGTATACAGCTTAGTGTTGCTCCTGATTCAATCAGTGCATCTATCAACTGGTCCTCTATGGTTCCAATTCCTATGTTTAAATATGGTTGTGAGATGTTAAGGCTCTTACTACTAGCCTTATTGACTTGGTAGTTGGCCATAGTTATGGGTTCTTCTCCTTGTAGATATTGTTCATCCCTTTGTCGTATCTACTCTTTTCTTTTCTTGATTTGCTCTAAGGCTTCTTGGCATGCTTCTTCTCGAATCCTTTCCTCTTTCTTTTTTCAATTTTGCGCTCCTACGAGTCGTGTTAACATTTGGTCTGTCGATGGCTCCATATATCATTTCACTCAACATCCACTTATGTAGTAGGAAGTATTTCTCCATCTAATGTAGCTAGATTGACAGCTCCACTCGTTGAGATTCTATTGATTAATAATGGTCCATATCTGCGTTTCTGCAGTTTCTTGGCATGTTGCTTCAATGTATATACCAGGACTAAATCTCCTTCCTTTAAGCCCTTGTCTTTGATATGTGCATCATGATATGCTTTCTGTCTCCTTTTAGCTGCATAAATTCCTACAACTGCTTGTAGTCTTGTTTCGTGCAATTTTTCAATTTTCTCTAGTTGCTTAGATAGCTCATGTCCTATCCACTCATATTGTTGTGCTACACGTAAAGTAGGTACCAAAAAGTCAATTGGCAAGATTGCATTTTGTCCATAAACTAGGTTAAATGGAGTAGTTCCAATGGCTGTTTTGTAAGCCACATGGAAGGCCCAAATTGCATGATGCAATTGTTTGTCCCAATCTGACTTTCCCTTATTGACTATCTTTGTTAACACCGTACACAACACTTCATTGGAACTCTCTGCTTGACCATTGGCTTGAGGGTGATAGGGGGCTGATTTTTTATTAGGAGTCTATCACTTTGTTAATGAAGTGCGTTCCTCTATCACTTACTATCTCTATAGGTAGTCCAAAGTGAGTAAAGATGTTCTCAAAGAGAAACTTGGCAGTGTTATGAGCATCATTCTTTCTAGTTGCTTTTGCTTCTACCCATTTAGTTAGATAATCTGTCGCCACTATTATGTACTCAGCATGTGATCCTTTGGCTGGTGGGTTAATAGGTCCTATGAAATCAATACCCCATTTGGAAAAGGCTCTCGCACAAACCATGGGTCTAAGGGGCATGTTATCTCTTCTAATAGGGCACTTGGCTCTTTGACAAACTTCACAACTCCTTACATAAGTGTCTGCATCCATGTGTAGAGTTGGCCACCATAGGCCTGCAAAGAGAATCATTTTTACAGTTCTTTCAGCTAGAAAATGCCCTCCTGTTGTGCCTACATGTGCCATCTCTAGGATAGGTAAGTACTCTCTTTCATGCACGCATAATCGTAACTGATTGTCCTTTCCTCTTTTGAATAGTTGTCTTCTCGATATGACATAATCCTTGCTCGTTTCTTCTAGGGATCACTTTCTAGCTACACTTGCTCCTTCCTCATGCTCTCGTGTTTTTAAGAACTTTACCAATGTCCTACTCCAATATGGTGCTATTGTAGAGAATTATAATGAGGTATGATCTTTGGGAGCATTTTCTTGGAAATCTGAGCAATTGCTAACATATTCATGAACATCCTTGGGCATATATGGCCAATAAACTCCCAATCGTTTTAATTCCCTCAGTGTTCCATGAGTTCCCTTATGCATTCTCCATCTATTTACATGAGCTTGCTCGAGTAATTTTTTTTGCTCTGCTTCTTCTACGCACCTTAACAATACACCATTGGGTTCTTTATAGTACACACTTCCTGTCACAATGTGTAAGTTGCATGATTGCAAAAATCCCTTCTTGACATCCTTGTTATGAGTGAGTATTGGAATTAACTTCTGTGCCCACTTAGTACATACTTCCAAGTTGATTACATATGTGTCTGGTAGGTCATCCACCACTCCATTGGGTGGTTCTCCATGAGTTAACCTAGACAGATGATCAACTCTTACGTGGATATTTCCTTTTTTTACCACTACCTCGAAATCGAATTCCATCAGTAACAGAAACCATCTTACTAGCCTTCCCGTGTTACAGGGCTTATTGACTAGGTACAATAAGGCCTGATGATCGATAAGGAACTTGAACTTGTTGGCTAGAAGGTAGTGTCTAAACTTCTTCACTGCATACACCATTCCTAAACCTTCCCGTTCCATAGTTGTATAGTTTCTTTCAGCTTGATTCAATTGTCTGCTTGCATAAGCAATAGGGTGGTCTAATTTTCCTTCATCTACAGGTTGATCTAATATACATCCTATTGCGTAGTTGGAGGCATCTACATGGATGTGAAAAGGCTTATTCCAGTTGGGTATCTTCAAAATTGGTGTTGTGCTTAGTCCTCTTTTTAGTTCCTCAAATGCTTTCTCGCACTCATTCGTCCATGTGAATTGGTTTAATAATCCATATAGGAGCTTGGCAATTATGGCATACATGTGAATAAATCTACGATAATATCAACAATGACCCATAAAAGCTTGCACTTCCTTAGCGTTCTTCGGTCTTGGAAGTTCTAGGATTACTTTAATCTTATCCTCGTCAGTGGAAATTCCGTTTCTGGACACGATGTGCCCTAGGATTTTTCCTTGTCTCACCATACAGACTCATTTCTCAGGATTAAGGCACACTCTATATTGTCGACACTTATCAAATATCCTTCGTAACTTCAGAATGTGTTCATGTCTCTGGCCTGAGTATGTGCATAAGTCATCCACATATACCTCCATACTTTTTCTTAGAAACTCTTTAAAGACGTGACACATCAGCCTTTGGAAAGTAGGTGGGGCATTCGTGAGTCCAAAAGGCATCACTTTGAAAGCATAGACTCCCCATTTAGTTGCGAATGTAGTCTTATGTTGGTCCTCTGTAGCAATAGCTACTTGTTTGTATCCAGAGAATCCATTGAGGAAACTATAGACTTCCTTACCTGCGACTCTTTCCAAGAGGTGATAAGTGATAGGTAATGGATAGCTATCCTGGATCGTAGCTGCATTTACCTTCGTCCGATTAATACACACTCTTAATTTCCCATTCTTTTTGGGTACGATCACTAATGATGACACCCAATCTGTGTGTTCTATCTCATAAATGAATCTGACTGCTAACAGTTTGTCTATCTCCTCCTTAAATTTTGCTGAGTAGACATCATTATAAGTCTAAGGGCATTGCTTCAATGGTTTTGCATCAGGTCTCATTGGGATTTTATGAGAACAGATGGATGGATCCACACCTTTGAGATCCTCGTAGGTCCATACAAACACATCTCGATATTCTCGAATCAGTCTTATCAATTCTTCTTCCTCTTCTGGTGACACATCTTTTCCTATGTAAGTACATGTTTCTTCTCCGTCTTTCATGGTTATTATTAATTTCTTCATTTGTTCCTTGTTGTCATATGCTTCTCCTTCTCTTGCCTCTCTCTTAGACATCTGAATAGATATCTTCCTCTCCTCTACTTCATATATTTTGAAGTGCTCTGGGACTTCAAACAGCTTTGGGGTTGGTTCAGCCTCATCGAATGTATCTTCCTTGTTTGGTCCTGTCTAGGCCGCTTCTATTGCTAACACCTTTGGTGTCCTTTCTTTCTTAACAGCTTGAATAGCTTCTAAGTATCGCTCCTCTGAATCAAATTCTGGTTCCATCTCTACTCTTTCGTACTCTTCCTTCCATTCTTTTTCTAACAATTCTCCTGTTTCTATTTCTTGAAGGACCACCATGTAAAAACTCACATCATAACCTTCTTTGTCTATACATTCATTCATGGTTAGTACCGCCTCATCCACACACATCTAATGTAGCTAGAACCTCCATCCAACCATGTGGTTCAAAAACTTCATCCAAAAAAACTTGAGGCATATACATAGGATCATCTACTGGTCAATAATTTTGATGTCCAACAGGCCATATTTGGATTTTCTTCTCTTCCCGCTTTGCTTCCTTACACATCCATAGTTGAGCATCTTCGTGCATCCATGATTAGTCACTTGAACCCGCACTGTGAATTGACAAATCATCCTCTTCCTTGTGTATGGGGTTCCATTGTAGTGGGAGTATGTCCCTATATGAGAATGTGTGCAAATTGATCTTGGTAGTAGTCCCCTGATGTTGTAGGTATAAGGTGTCTCTTCCCCAGTCTTGTACTACCCTGAGTTCTCTCATGAACAATTGGCCCAATATCATTTCATAGTTATTCGCTTTTCCAAATTGACATATCGCTAGTGTGTGCTCAAATTCCACTCCGCAAGTAATCAGTTTAATTTTCTCCAGTATTCCTAGGGGTCTCTCTACATGATTGTCTGCTAATTGAAGCTTCATACATGTTGGTCCCAGGGCTGGCTTTCCCCATTTCTCCCAAATTTCTTTGGTGGCTATGCCTACACCTAATCCTATGTCTAAAATGGCTTTAGTCATGTATCCATTGTAGGTGATGGGTAAGCATGTGTCACCCTCATCTCCCTCATTGAATTCTCTGACTTTATCAACAGGGATTTTTATGGTAGAAGGGGCTTCATTTTTTTTTTTTTTGTCATTCTCCTCCTTTTCTAATTTCAACTATCTCGCCAACTGTTTCCATAATTGTAGTTTGGCTCGTAGTAATTCTTCCACGGTCAACTGACATTGTACCTTGGTCTTCTTGAGTTCTGCTAAATTGTGAGTGATCTCACCTGAAGACTCATTTTCCTTGACTCGAATTGTGGGAGCGTGAAAAACTATAGATCTTTTCTCGTATTCCCCCATGTAGTTCTGTAAAGTGGAAATGCTATGTGCTTCCTCCCTATTTCGGTCTAACATAGAAACCTCTTCATATACTTCATCCAAATTTGGGGTCGGTTGGTTTTTTGTTGGTGGATTCTAGGAGTTTGAGGGTTTGTAGGAGAAAAGAGGAAGAAACAAGAAGAGAAAATACACCTAGAAGCTTCTGCTGATTGATTATAGTAAGACAATTACAAGGTTTGAAGTACAAGACAAGCCAATACCTCTGTGCACAATCCCACAGAGTGCCCAATTACAAAATACCAAATATCCCAAAGTCTTCTTGCCGCCGGTCTCCTCTGCACCAGACCTCCACCTGCTTCAAGCTTATCCTTGTGCACACCTTGCACCAAGCTTCCTCAAAGGGGGAGGAGTGAATACCTTCTGTCGGCACGCGCCCACTGCAATGGGACCTTGAGATACTTGGGGGACTAGCTTAGCACTCTTTGCACAATCCCTTAGGCACTCCCTATGCACTCCTTCACTTCCACTTCTCTACGTCGTCGCACTGGTGACTATTGCACTTCTCTCTCTTGCTTCCTTAGACTATGTTTTCTTGCTTACTCTAAGATTGGTCCAAGAATGGCCCTTGCCTTGATTTGAGTGTGCCGATCACGTACGCTCCTAACTGCATTGGTATCTTGGTGCTCACTTTGATGTCCCAAGATTGTCCTCCCAAGTGGCAGCCAACGACTCATTGTTTTGTCCTGTAGTGACTGTAGTCTAAAACCAAAAATTTTAATGGGGGGCCATACTTTCACCTGTGCGTACACTTTGCCGCTTCACATACCTTCATGTTTCCTTTTAAGTCTTCACTTTTGCACATAAGAGGGGGTTCACATGAACCTTCCAAAACACTTTAAAACACCATTTGAACCTTAGGGAAATTAGAGAAAATACCTCTGCAACCTACAACCCATTTTCTCCAATTTACCCTTTGTGGACAATTCATTGTGCACTACCTGTGCACTTTGACACCTGCACTTACACACTTTGATTTTGCACCTGTTGACTTTGACCTTGACCTTGTTGACTTTGATCAATTGACTTTGACCAGTTGACTTTGACCAACATGACTTTTATGGGCTCAACAGTTGCCCACCACCTAATGTGCTCTCCGTCCCGGAGAGCTACAGCCAAACCCAGAGCATATAGGACATCATGACAAGAGAGGAGCAAAACTGTAATAGGACAGCTGAGCAGCAACCAAGACCATCAAGAGCATCGGAGAAAGCACCAGAGAGGATTCAGCAAGGTGGGGCGGGGACAGGGGGTGGAGGGGGGGCGGTGTGGGGAAGAGGGGAGGGGGGGAAAGGATGGGGTGTGGGGGCGGGGTGAGGCAGAGGGGGAAAAGAGGAATTAATTGAGGGTGGCAATGAAAGAAACCCAACCCAACCAGAGAGAAACCAACCTGTAGTACACAGTCAGAGTAATAAAACAACCAATAATCAACCAGAGATTACAAAATGAATACACAATGAACACTGAACCATAACTCATATAAAAGCAAAAATGAACAAGGAAACAACTGTCCATGGTGAGTACATGAAGTGCCAAGGACTGACAAGGAGCTGTCGATCAGAAGGAAGTGATGAGCTAAGGAATGACAAGGGAACCAAAAGGGATAAGTAGATGCATCCTACACCGAGCCTCACAACAAAATGAGTCTATGGAAAAACCAATGAAACTCTGGAAACGTAAGTATGAGTGAATACATAGAACCTAGTGGATAGATACGGAACGCATGACTATGGCAACGGCGGGGAAGGAGGCCTCTCTCCGAGAGGAACATCGTCCCGAGGTAGAGGTAAGTCGGGTGAGCCGGGGGGAATGATGGCTGCCTCCTCAGTGTAGGCAGCAATCCTGCTCCTGTACCTGCGGAGGTGATCGCGCTCTCGGCGGACCAGCCGACACGCAGGACTATCACAAATGCCTAATGACGCACGCTGGCGGATCTCCATGAGAGCGCGAGTCGCAACATCAGCCTCATCTCGATACCAGTCCCGGTCCTGCTGCATAGCCCGCAACGCATCCCGCGAGGTCTGCCACTGAGCTGCGGTAGCAGCACGAATGCGATCGATCGTCATAGCATACTGCTGGTGAAGTGCAGCGGTCGCTGAGACGGAATCAAGGGAGAGACGGGCTGCGTCGGCGCCATCACTCGCGACGAGGCTCGCATCACGAAGTAGGCCCAAAAATGGTGGGTCGTCGTCGAGGCTAGCCGGGATGGAAGGCTGCGGGTCGGAAGGCTGCGTGGCGGGTGGTGGTGGGGGTGGGGCCTGGGTAGGCTAGGGGTAAGTGGGAGAAGTCGGGGGTGAGGGACGATGACGGGAGGTGGAAGCGGACTCAAGGGATATGGCTGGAGAGGGAGGGGGCTGGGAGGCAACGGCCGAGGGGTGGAAATGAATGGGCGAGGCAGGGGTAGCGGTAGGAAAGGAATCCATCAAACGCGTACGGACGCGGCGAGTTGGAGAGGGAGTGGAGGCGGCGATGGGAACAGATGCCTGCGGAAGAGTGCCAGGGGCGGTGGGCACGACAAGTGGTGGCGGAGGAGGGGGATGGGAAGAATGGACAATAGGTGGAGGATGGGCGGGGTCAAGAGTGCGGCTTGATGCTATGAGCTGTGTACCAGGCAGATGAAATAGCCAAGCCAACATTGGGGCGGAATAAATGGAGAACGAACGGGTGCCCCGGTGGAGGGCAGTATGGAATCGGCGAGAGCGCAGGAGGAACGACTGGAACATGAGAGTGCCGTATGGAAATGGGCGGCCATGTAAAAAACAGAAGAGGGGGTCAGCTATATGAATATCGTGCAACGGAAGGTCGGAGGAGGGACTACGGAATAAGAAGAAGAAAATGAACGAATGAAGGACAGCGAGCTGGTAGTGGGTGGGCATGGCATCAACGCCATATAATGAAATGTAGAAAGCGATGGTCTCTTCCCGAGATAACCCCGAGTAAATGGACTACGGAGCATGAAACGAATGAATGCTAGAACCTATGCCGGCAGCTATGACCGCAGGGGTCAGCGAACCGGATGGAAAATGAGGGAAGTCAAGCAAGGCTGTGCGAATATCGGACCCTTCTGCCTCGGATAAGAGGAGGGAGGCCAATCGCCACAGACGGGCCTGACGCAAGCAACCCTCGGGAAGGAGATCGATGAGCGGGATGGGAGGCAAGGCTAAATGCAGGCGGATGGATAGGGTCGAAGATGGGTCGCGATAGTCAACGATGGAGGACGAGGGTGGACGGGGAACAGGAGAGGTGGAATGACTACCGGAACTACGTGCGGGTCGGCCACTAGAACTATCGGAAAGCGTCGGCACGGATGTGGGAGGTGGTGCTACAACGGGAAGGTGGGGACCTGGGGGAAGAGGTCTGGGGCTATGTAACGAGGAACCAGAGAGGGAGAGGCACGGAAGGGAACCCGCGAAAGGCTGACTACCCTGTAAATGGGTAGGGGTGGAAGGCAAAATAGGGCGTGGTGCGCGAGGGACGGGGTGGACTATGGAGGGAAGGGTGACCCGAGGGGCAGGGTGGAGAGTGGCGACAGGGACGGTCGAGATGGAGGCCAGAGTGGTGGACTGGGGCGGGGTTTTGGTCGGTGGGGGGGGGGTTTGGTCGGTGGTGGTCGGTGGGGGCGGGGCGGGGGGACGGGGCGCGGTTTTTTTTTTTTTTTTTTTTTTTTTGCAGAAAGAGAAAACGCCCCCTATGGGGCCTCTTTTTTTTTTTAATTGTCCCAAAAATCAAAGAAAATACATAAAAATCCAGAAAAATTGCAAAAAAAATCTCAAAAATTTTGCTACAGGCCTAAGCTAGAATTTTGCAATCAAACCTACCGGGAGCTTCCTTTATTCCTCAAATTTGGCAAGAAAATGACATCGGAAAGGGATAAAAATGCCAAAAAAAAAAAGTTAAAAATGCTAGAAAAATTTCCAAAAATACCCAAAAGTTTTACTTTTGGAGAGCTTATGGAATGCCTTCTAGGTTTTCTAAAAACCCCAGTATCAAGAATGAAAATGATAAAGAAAACTACTAAAACTGAGCAAATTTTGATGAGAAAGCTATGTACAACCTGGACAGATTTTGCAGTTCCAGGTGATCCATACTTCTTCAAGTGTGTTGATGATAGGCCTTGAGCCTTGATATGTTGACCAGTGGCAAGGCCTCTCCTTTCAGCGTCTCTAACTCCACAGCACCCCAATTCAGCATTGTTTTGACTCTATAAGGTCCTTCCCAATGTGGAAGCCATTTTCCTCTCAGTTGTGTATGAAGATGAGGTCTATGGAGAAGAACTAACATGCCTGCTTCAATGTTGTTGTTCCACAGATGTCGATCGTGTGCCTCCTTCCTCTTCATCTGAGTCTCTATCGATTGTTTCGTTGCTAGTAGACAAATCTCCTCTACTTTATGTAGTGCTCCAAGCCTCTGAGAGACCTCACAATCCTTCTTGCCCTACATGAATGCAATCTTAGGTGAACCATGTAAAAATTCAAAGGGCTCAATGGGCAATATGCCATAAACTAGCTGGAATGGAGAATATCTTGTGGCCTCTTTGTAGGCTAACCTGTATGCCCACAGTGTACCTTGATAAGCAATGCCCCATGAAGTGGGCTGCAACATACACTCCTTTCTTAACATTGAGATTAAAACCTTATTTGTCGACTCAGCCTGTCCATTGGCTCTTGGATAGTAAGCACAAGAGGTCCTATGTAGAATTCTATACCTGTTGAAAATTTCCTGCAGGACCTTATTGACAAAATGTGTACCTTGATCTGTACAAATTTCAAGTGGGCATCCAAACCTGCAAATGATGCTACTATAAATGAAATCGGCAACAGTTTGTGCAGTGCAATCGGGGAAGGCAATAGCTTCAGCCCACTTTGTAGCATAATTTGTAGCTATCAAGAGATATTTTTCTCTTTTTGGAATTGCGGGAGGGTAGATGGGCCCTACAAAATCTAGCCCCCACTTCTCAAATGGTTGCTAGGAAGTGGAAACAACCAAGGGGTTATGCCTCTGCTTTGTTGGCTTCGGTCCACACCTCTGGCAAATATCACATGCCTTTCCCCATTCATCTGCATCCCTAAATAGTGTAGGCCACCATAGACCAGCATCGAGTATCCTCTGACTCATAATATGCCCTAGAAGGTGCCCACCACCTGTTCCTTCATGTGCAGAGTGAAGGACTTCCTTCACTTCTTCTTCGTCCAAACACTTCCTAAACCTGTCATCCTTGCCCTATCTATACAATTTAACTTCAATGAAGGTATATGGTCTACTCTTGATTAGCAGTCTCTTCTTTTGTACAGCACTAGCCTTTTCTGGATACAACCCAGTTTTAATGAAATTTTTGATGTCATAATACCAACCTTGAGCTTGTACAGCAAACAGATGAGCATCTGGAAAGTCATCATTGATTCCACTAGTTTGATTCATCATATTGATTCTGGATAAGTGATCCGCCATAACATTTTCTTTACCTGGTTTATGGACTACAGAAAAATCAAACCCTTGGAACAACAATAACCACCTCCATATTCTACGAGTGGCTTGTGGTTTATTGAGTAGGTATTTTAGTGGGTGGGGGGGGGGGGGCGGGGTTTTGGTCGGTGGGGGGGGGTTTGGTCGGTGGTGGTCGGTGGGGGGGGGGCGGGGGGGGGCGGAGCGCGGTTTTTTTTTTTTTTTTTTTTTTGCAGAAAGAGAAAACGCCCCCTATGGGGCCTCTTTTTTTTTTTAATTGTCCCAAAAATCAAAGAAAATACATAAAAATCCAAAAAAATTGCAAAAAAATTCTCAAAAATTCTGCTACAGGCCTAAGCTAGAATTTTGCAATCAAACCTACCGGGAGCTTCCTTTATTCCTCAAATTTGGCAAGAAAATGACATCGGAAAGGGATAAAAATGCCAAAAAAAAAGCTAAAAATGCTAGAAAAATTTCCAAAAATACCCAAAAGTTTTACTTTTGGAGAGCTTATGGAATGCCTTCTAGGTTTTCTAAAAACCCCAGTATCAAGAATGAAAATGATAAAGAAAACTACTAAAACTGAGCAAATTTTGATGAAAAAGCTATGTACAACCTGGACAGATTTTGCAGTTCCAGGTGATCCATACTTCTTCAAGTGTGTTGATGATAGGCCTTGAGCCTTGATATGTTGACCAGTGGCAAGGCCTCTCCTTTCAGCGTCTCTAACTCCACAGCACCCCAATTCAGCATTGTTTTGACTCTATAAGGTCCTTCCCAATGTGGAAGCCATTTTCCTCTCAGTTGTGTATGAAGATGAGGTCTATGGAGAAGAACTAACATGCCTGCTTCAATGTTGTTGTTCCACAGATGTCGATCGTGTGCCTCCTTCCTCTTCATCTGAGTCTCTATCAATTGTTTCATTGCTAGTAGACAAATCTCCTCTACTTTATGTAGTGCTCCAAGCCTCTGAGAGACCTCACAATCCTTCTTGCCCTGCATGAATGCAATCTTAGGTGAACCATGTAAAAATTCAATGGGCTCAATGGGCAATATGCCATAAACTAGCTGGAATGGAGAATATCTTGTGGCCTCTTTGTAGGCTAACCTGTATGCCCACAGTGTACCTTGATAAGCAATGCCCCATGAAGTGGGCTGCAACATACACTCCTTTCTTAACATTGAGATTAAAACCTTATTTGTCGACTCAGCCTGTCCATTGGCTCTTGGATAGTAAGCACAAGAGGTCCTATGTAGAATTCTATACCTGTTGAAAATTTCCTGCAGGACCTTATTGACAAAATGTGTACCTTGATCTGTACAAATTTCAAGTGGGCATCCAAACCTGCAAATGATGCTACTATAAATGAAATTGGCAACAGTTTGTGCAGTGCAATCGGGGAAGGCAATAGCTTCAGCCCACTTTGTAGCATAATCTGTAGCTATCAAGAGATATTTTTCTCTTTTTGGAATTGCGGGAGGGTAGATGGGCCCTACAAAATCTAGCCCCCACTTCTCAAATGGTTGCTAGGAAGTGGAAACAACCAAGGGGTTATGCCTCTGCTTTGTTGGCTTCGGTCCACACCTCTGGCAAATATCACATGCCTTTCCCCATTCATCTGCATCCCTAAATAGTGTAGGCCACCATAGACCAGCATCCAGTATCCTCTGACTCATAATATGCCCTGGAAGGTGCCCACCACCTGTTCCTTCATGTGCAGAGTGAAGGACTTCCCTCACTTCTTCTTCGTCCAAACACTTCCTAAACCTGTCATCCTTGCCCTATCTATACAATTTATCTTCAATGAAGGTATATTGTCTACTCTTGATTAGCAGTCTCTTCTTTTGTACAGCACTAGCCTTTTCTGGATACAACCCAGTTTTAATGAAATTTTTGATGTCATAATACCAACCTTGAGCTTGTACAGCAAACAGATGAGCATCTGGAAAGTCATCATTGATTCCACTAGTTTGATTCATCATATTGATTCTGGATAAGTGATCCGCCATAACATTTTCTTTACCTGGTTTATGGACTACAGAAAAATCAAACTCTTGGAACAACAATAACCACCTCCATATTCTACCAGTGGCTTGTGGTTTATTGAGTAGGTATTTTAGTGGGTGGGGGGGGGGGGGGGGGTTTGGTCGGTGGGGGGGGGGGGGGGGGGGTTTGGTCGGTGGGGGGGGGGGGGGCGGGGGGGGCGGAGCGCGGTTTTTTTTTTTTTTTTTTTTTTTGCAGAAAGAGAAAACGCCCCCTATGGGGCCTCTTTTTTTTTCTAATTGTCCCAAAAATCAAAGAAAATACATAAAAATCCAAAAAAATTGCAAAAAAATTCTCAAAAATTTTGCTACAGGCCTAAGCTAGAATTCTACAATCAAACCTACCGGGAGCTTCCTTTATTCCTCAAATTTGGCAAGAAAATGAAATCGGAAAGGGATAAAAATTCCAAAAAAAAGCTAAAAATGCTAGAAAAATTTCCAAAAATACCCAAAAGTTTTACTTTTGGAGAGCTTATGGAATGCCTTCTAGGTTTTCTAAAAACCCGAGTATCAAGAATGAAAATGATAAAGAAAACTACTAAAACTGAGCAAATTTTGATGAGAAAGCTATGTACAACCTGGACAGATTTTGTAATTCCAGGTGATCCATACTTCTTCAAGTGTGTTGATGATAGGCCTTGAGCCTTGATATGTTGACCAGTGGCAAGGCCTCTCCTTTTAGCGTCTCTAACTCCACAGCACCCCAATTCAGCATTGTTTTGACTCTATAAGGTCCTTCCCAATGTGGAAGCCATTTTCCTCTCAGTTGTGTATGAAGATGAGGTCTATGGAGAAGAACTAACATGCCTGCTTCAATGTTGTTGTTCCACAGATGTCGATCGTGTGCCTCCTTCCTCTTCATCTGAGTCTCTATCAATTGTTTCGTTGCTAGTAGACAAATCTCCTCTACTTTATGTAGTGCTCCAAGCCTCTGAGAGACCTCACAATCCTTCTTGCCCTGCATGAATGCAATCTTAGGTGAACCATGTAAAAATTCAATGGGCTCAATGGGCAATATGCCATAAACTAGCTGGAATGGAGAATATCCTGTGGCCTCTTTGTAGGCTAACCTGTATTCCCACAGTGTACCTTGATAAGCAATGCCCCATGAAGTGGGCTGCAACATACACTCCTTTCTTAACATTGAGATTAAAACCTTATTTGTCGACTCAGCCTGTCCATTGGCTCTTGGATAGTAAGCACAAGAGGTCCTATGTAGAATTCTATACCTGTTGAAAATTTCCTGCAGGACCTTATTGACAAAATGTGTACCTTGATCTGTACAAATTTCAAGTGGGCATCCAAACCTGCAAATGATGCTACTATAAATGAAATTGGCAACAGTTTGTGCAGTGCAATCGGGGAAGGCAATAGCTTCAGCCCACTTTGTAGCATAATCTGTAGCTATCAAGAGATATTTTTCTATTTTTGGAATTGCGGGAGGGTAGATGGGCCCTACAAAATCTAGCCCCCACTTCTCAAATCGTTGCTAGGAAGTGGAAACAACCAAGGGGTTATGCCTCTGCTTTGTTGGCTTCGGTCCACACCTCTGGCAAATATCACATGCCTTTCCCCATTCATCTGCATCCCTAAATAGTGTAGGCCACCATAGACCAGCATCCAGTATCCTCTGACTCATAATATGCCCTGGAAGGTGCCCACCACCTGTTCCTTCATGTGCAGAGTGAAGGACTTCCCTCACTTCTTCTTCGTCCAAACACTTCCTAAACCTGTCATCCTTGCCCTATCTATACAATTTATCTTCAATGAAGGTATATGGTCTACTCTTGATTAGCAGTCTCTTCTTTTGTACAGCACTAGCCTTTTCTGGATACAACCCAGTTTTAATGAAATTTTTGATGTCATAATACCAACCTTGAGCTTGTACAGCAAACAGATGAGCATCTGGAAAGTCATCATTGATTCCACTAGTTTGATTCATCATATTGATTCTGGATAAGTGATCCGCCATAACATTTTCTTTACCTGGTTTATGGACTACAAAAAAATCAAACTCTTGGAACAACAATAACCACCTCCATATTCTACCAGTGGCTTGTGGTTTATTGAGCAAGTATTTTAGTGGGTGGGGGGGGGGGGGGGGTTTTGGTCGGTGGGGGGGGGGGGCGGGGGGGGCGGAGCGCGGTTTTTTTTTTTTTTTTTTTTTTTGCAGAAAGAGAAAACGCCCCCTATGGGGCCTCTTTTTTTTTTTTAATTGTCCCAAAAATCAAAGAAAATACATAAAAATCCAGAAAAATTGCAAAAAAATTCTCAAAAATTTTGCTACAGGCCTAAGCTAGAATTTTGCAATCAAACCTACCGGGAGCTTCCTTTATTCCTCAAATTTGGCAAGAAAATGACATCAGAAAGGGATAAAAATTCCAAAAAAAAAGCTAAAAATGCTAGAAAAATTTCCAAAAATACCCAAAAGTTTTACTTTTGGAGAGCTTATGGAATGCCTTCTAGGTTTTCTAAAAACCCCAGTATCAAGAATGAAAATGATAAAGAAAACTACTAAAACTGAGCAAATTTTGATGAGAAAGCTATGTACAACCTGGAGAGCTTTTACTTTTGGAGAGCTTATGGAATGCCTTCTAGGTTTTCTAAAAACCCCAGTATCAAGAATGAAAATGATAAAGAAAACTACTAAAACTGAGCAAATTTTGATGAGAAAGCTATGTACAACCTGGACAGATTTTGTAATTCCAGGTGATCCATACTTCTTCAAGTGTGTTGATGATAGGCCTTGAGCCTTGATATGTTGACCAATGGCAAGGCCTCTCCTTTCAGCGTCTCTAACTCCACAGCACCCCAATTCAGCATTGTTTTGACTCTATAAGGTCCTTCCCAATGTGGAAGCCATTTTCCTCTCAGTTGTGTATGAAGATGAGGTCTATGGAGAAGAACTAACATGCCTCCTTCAATGTTGTTGTTCCACAGATGTCGATCGTGTGCCTCCTTCCTCTTCATCTGAGTCTCTGTCAATTGTTTCGTTGCTAGTAGACAAATCTCCTCTACTTTATGTAGTGCTCCAAGCCTCTGAGAGACCTCACAATCCTTCTTGCCCTGCATGAATGCAATCTTAGGTGAACCATGTAAAAATTCAATGGGCTCAATGGGCAATATGCCATAAACTAGCTGGAATGGAGAATATCCTATGGCCTCTTTGTAGGCTAACCTGTATGCCCACAGTGTACTTTGATAAGCAATGCCCCATGAAGTGGGCTGCAACATACACTCCTTTCTTAACATTGAGATTAAAACCTTATTTGTCGACTCAGCCTGTCCATTGGCTCTTGGATAGTAAGCACAAGAGGTCCTATGTAGAATTCTATACCTGTTGAAAATTTCCTGCAGGACCTTATTGACAAAATGTGTACCTTGATCTGTACAAATTTCAAGTGGGCATCCAAACCTGCAAATGATGCTACTATAAATGAAATCGGCAACAGTTTGTGCAGTGCAATAGGGGAAGGCAATAGCTTCAGCCCACTTTGTAGCATAATCTGTAGCTATCAAGAGATATTTTTCTCTTTTTGGAATTGCGGGAGGGTAGATGGGCCCTACAAAATCTAGCCCCCACTTCTCAAATGGTTGCTAGGAAGTGGAAACAACCAAGGGGTTATGCCTCTGCTTTGTTGGCTTAGGTCCACACCTCTGGCAAATATCACATGCCTTTCCCCATTCATCTGCATCCCTAAATAGTGTAGGCCACCATAGACCAGCATCCAGTATCTTCTGACTCATAATATGCCCTGGAAGGTGCCCACCACCTGTTCCTTCATGTGCAGAGTGAAGGACTTCCCTCACTTCTTATTCGTCCAAACACTTCCTAAACCTGTCATCCTTGCCCTGTCTATACAATTTATCTTCAATGAAGGTATATGGTCTACTCTTGATTAGCAGTCTCTTCTTTTGTACAGCACTAGCCTTTTCTGGATACAACCCAGTTTTAATGAAATTTTTGATGTCATAATACCAACCTTGAGCTTGTACACCAAACAGATGAGCATCTGGAAAGTCATCATTGATTCCACTAGTTTGATTCATCATATTGATTCTGGATAAGTGATCCGCCATAACATTTTCTTTACCTGGTTTATGGACTACAGAAAAATCAAACTCTTGGAACAACAATAACCACCTCCATATTCTACCAGTGGCTTGTGGTTTATTGAGTAGGTAATTTAGTGGGTGGGGGGGGGGGCGGGGTTTTGGTCGGTGGGGGGGGGGGCGGGGGGGCGGACCGCGGTTTTTTTTTTTTTTTTTTTTTTGCAGAAAGAGAAAACGCCCCCTATGGGGCCTCTTTTTTTTTTTTAATTGTCCCAAAAATCAAAGAAAATACATAAAAATCCAAAAAAATTGCAAAAAAATTCTCAAAAATTTTGCTACAGGCCTAAGCTAGAATTTTGCAATCAAACCTACCGGGAGCTTCCTTTATTCCTCAAATTTGGCAAGAAAATGACATCGGAAAGGGATAAAAATGCCAAAAAAAAAGCTAAAAATACTATAAAAATTTCCAAAAATACCCAAAAGTTTTACTTTTGGAGAGCTTATGGAATGCCTTCTAGGTTTTCTAAAAACC
The DNA here is from genome assembly GCA_020310875.1 of Ceratopteris richardii. NCBI lineage: Eukaryota > Viridiplantae > Streptophyta > Polypodiopsida > Polypodiales > Pteridaceae > Ceratopteris > Ceratopteris richardii. The sequence continues at coordinate 86,219,326 of CM035444.1, forward strand.
CCACTATCAAGAATGAAAATGATAAAGAAAACTACTAAAACTGAGCAAATTTTGATGAGAAAGCTATGTACAACCTGGACAGATTTTGCAGTTCCAGGTGATCCATACTTCTTCAAGTGTGTTGATGATAGGCCTTGAGCCTTGATATGTTGACCAGTGGCAAGGCCTCTCCTTTCAGCGTCTCTAACTCCACAGCACCCCAATTCAGCATTGTTTTGACTCTATAAGGTCCTTCCCAATGTGGAAGCCATTTTCCTCTCAGTTGTGTATGAAGATGAGGTCTATGGAGAAGAACTAACATGCCTGCTTCAATGTTGTTGTTCCACAGATGTCGATCGTGTGCCTCCTTCCTCTTCATCTGAGTCTCTATCAATTGTTTCGTTGCTAGTAGACAAATCTCCTCTACTTTATGTAGTGCTCCAAGCCTCTGAGAGACCTCACAATCCTTCTTGCCCTGCATGAATGCAATCTTAGGTGAACCATGTAAAAATTCAATGGGCTCAATGGGCAATATGCCATAAACTAGCTGGAATGGAGAATATCCTGTGGCCTCTTTGTAGGCTAATCTGTATGCCCACAGTGTACCTTGATAAGCAATGCCCCATGAAGTGGGCTGCAACATACACTCCTTTCTTAACATTGAGATTAAAACCTTATTTGTCGACTCAGCCTGTCCATTGGCTCTTGGATAGTAAGCACAAGAGGTCCTATGTAGAATTCTATACCTGTTGAAAATTTCCTGCAGGACCTTATTGACAAAATGTGTACCTTGATTTGTACAAATTTCAAGTGGGCATCCAAACCTGCAAATGATGCTACTATAAATGAAATCGGCAACAGTTTGTGCAGTGCAATCGGGGAAGGCAATAGCTTCAGCCCACTTTGTAGCATAATCTGTAGCTATCAAGAGATATTTTTCTCTTTTTGGAATTGCGGGAGGGTAGATGGGCCCTACAAAATCTAGCCCCCACTTCTCAAATGGTTGCTAGGAAGTGGAAACAACCAAGGGGTTATGCCTCTGCTTTGTTGGCTTAGGTCCACACCTCTGGCAAATATCACATGCCTTTCCCCATTCATCTGCATCCCTAAATAGCGTAGGCCACCATAGACCAGCATCCAGTATCCTCTGACTCATAATATGCCCTGGAAGGTGCCCACCACCTGTTCCTTCATGTGCAGAGTGAAGGACTTCCCTCACTTCTTCTTCGCTCAAACACTTCCTAAACCTGTCATCCTTGCCCTGTCTATACAATTTATCTTCAATGAAGGTATATGGTCTACTCTTGATTAGCAGTCTCTTCTTTTGTACAGCACTAGCTTTTTCTGGATACAACCCAGTTTTAATGAAATTTTTGATGTCATAATACCAACCTTGAGCTTGTACAGCAAACAGATGAGCATCTGGAAAGTCATCATTGATTCCACTAGTTTGATTCATCATATTGATTCTGGATAAGTGATCCGCCATAACATTTTCTTTACCTGGTTTATGGACTACAGAAAAATCAAACTCTTGGAACAACAATAACCACCTCCATATTCTACCAGTGGCTTGTGGTTTATTGAGTAGGTATTTTAGTGGGTGGGGGGGGGGGGGGGGGGGGGGGGCGGGGGGGGGGGGTGGGGGGGGGCAGGGGGGGCGGAGCGGGGTTTTTTTTTTTTTTTTTTTTTTTGCAGAAAGAGAAAACGCCCCCTATGGGGCCTCTTTTTTTTTCTTAATTGTCCCAAAAATCAAAGAAAATACATAAAAATCCAGAAAAATTGCAAAAAATTTCTCAAAAATTTTGCTACAGGCGTAAGCTAGAATTTTGCAATCAAACCTACCGGGAGCTTCCTTTATTCCTCAAATTTGGCAAGAAAATGACATCGGAAAGGGATAAAAATGCCAAAAAAAAAGCTAAAAATGCTAGAAAAATTTCCAAAAATACCCAAAAGTTTTACTTTTGGAGAGCTTATGGAATGCCTTCTAGGTTTTCTAAAAACCCCAGTATCAAGAATGAAAATGATAAAGAAAACTACTAAAACTGAGCAAATTTTGATGAGAAAGCTATGTACAACCTGGACAGATTTTGCAGTTCCAGGTGATCCATACTTCTTCAAGTGTGTTGATGATAGGCCTTGAGCCTTGATATGTTGACCAGTGGCAAGGCCTCTCCTTTCAACGTCTCTAACTCCACAGCACCCCAATTCAGCATTGTTTTGACTCTATAAGGTCCTTCCCAATGTGGAAGCCATTTTCCTCTCAGTTGTGTATGAAGATGAGGTCTATGGAGAAGAACTAACATGCCATCTTCAATGTTGTTGTTCCACAGATGTCGATCGTGTGCCTCCTTCCTCTTCATCTGAGTCTCTATCAATTGTTTCGTTGCTAGTAGACAAATCTCCTCTACTTTATGTAGTGCTCCAAGCCTGTGAGAGACCTCACAATCCTTCTTGCCCTGCATGAATGCAATCTTAGGTGAACCATGTAAAAATTCAATGGGCTCAATGGGCAATATGCCATAAACTAGCTGGAATGGAGAATATCCTGTGCCCTCTTTGTAGGCTAACCTGTATGCCCACAGTGTACCTTGATAAGCAATGCCCCATGAAGTGGGCTGCAACATACACTCCTTTCTTAACATTGAGATTAAAACCTTATTTGTCGACTCAGCCTGTCCATTGGCTCTTGGATAGTAAGCACAAGAGGTCCTATGTAGAATTCTATACCTGTTGAAAATTTCCTGGAGGACCTTATTGACAAAATGTGTACCTTGATTTGTACAAATTTCAAGTGGGCATCCAAACCTGCAAATGATGCTACTATAAATGAAATCGGCAACAGTTTGTGCAGTGCAATCGGGGAAGGCAATAGCTTCAGCCCACTTTGTAGCATAATCTGTAGCTATCAAGAGATATTTTTCTCTTTTTGGAATTGCGGGAGGGTAGATGGGCCCTACAAAATCTAGCCCCCACTTCTCAAATGGTTGCTAGGAAGTGGAAACAACCAAGGGGTTATGCCTCTGCTTTGTTGGCTTAGGTCCACACCTCTGGCAAATATCACATGCCTTTCCCCATTCATCTGCATCCCTAAATAGCGTAGGCCACCATAGACCAGCATCCAGTATCCTCTGACTCATAATATGCCCTGGAAGGTGCCCACCACCTGTTCCTTCATGTGCAGAGTGAAGGACTTCCCTCACTTCTTCTTCGTCCAAACACTTCCTAAACCTGTCATCCTTGCCCTGTCTATACAATTTATCTTCAATGAAGGTATATGGTCTACTCTTGATTAGCAGTCTCTTCTTTTGTACAGCACTAGCCTTTTCTGGATACAACCCAGTTTTAATGAAATTTTTGATGTCATAATACCAACCTTGAGCTTGTACAGCAAACAGATGAGCATCTGGAAAGTCATCATTGATTCCACTAGTTTGATTCATCATATTGATTCTGGATAAGTGATCCGCCATAACATTTTCTTTACCTGGTTTATGGACTACAGAAAAATCAAACTCTTGGAACAACAATAACCACCTCCATATTCTACCAGTGGCTTGTGGTTTATTGAGTAGGTATTTTAGTGGTTGGGGTGGGGGGGGGCGGGGGGGGGGGGGGGGGGGTGGGGGGGGGCAGGGGGGGCGGAGCGGGGTTTTTTTTTTTTTTTTTTTTTTTTGCAGAAAGAGAAAACGCCCCCTATGGGGCCTCTTTTTTTTTTAAATTGTCCCAAAAATCAAAGAAAATACATAAAAATCCAGAAAAATTGCAAAAAATTTCTCAAAAATTTTGCTACAGGCGTAAGCTAGAATTTTGCAATCAAACCTACCGGGAGCTTCCTTTATTCCTCAAATTTGGCAAGAAAATGACATCGGAAAGGGATAAAAATGCCAAAAAAAAAGCTAAAAATGCTAGAAAAATTTCCAAAAATACCCAAAAGTTTTACTTTTGGAGAGCTTATGGAATGCCTTCTAGGTTTTCTAAAAACCCCAGTATCAAGAATGAAAATGATAAAGAAAACTACTAAAACTGAGCAAATTTTGATGAGAAAGCTATGTACAACCTGGACAGATTTTGCAGTTCCAGGTGATCCATACTTCTTCAAGTGTGTTGATGATAGGCCTTGAGCCTTGATATGTTGACCAATGGCAAGGCCTCTCCTTTCAGCGTCTCTAACTCCACAGCACCCCAATTCAGCATTGTTTTGACTCTATAGGGTCCTTCCCAATGTGGAAGCCATTTTCCTCTCAGTTGTGTATGAAGATGAGGTCTATGGAGAAGAACTAACATACCTGCTTCAATGTTGTTGTTCCACAGATGTCGATCATGTGCCTCCTTCCTCTTCATCTGAGTCTCTATCAATTGTTTCGTTGCTAGTAGACAAATCTCCTCTACTTTATGTAGTGCTCCAAGCCTCTGAGAGACCTCACAATCCTTCTTGCCCTGCATGAATGCAATCTTAGGTGAACCATGTAAAAATTCAATGGGCTCAATGGGCAATATGCCATAAACTAGCTGGAATGGAGAATATCCTGTGGCCTCTTTGTAGGCTAACCTGTATGCCCACAGTGTACCTTGATAAGCAATGCCCCATGAAGTGGGCTGCAACATACACTCCTTTCTTAACATTGAGATTAAAACCTTATTTGTCGACTCAGCCTGTCCATTGGCTCTTGGATAGTAAGCACAAGAGGTCCTATGTAGAATTCTATACCTGTTGAAAATTTCCTGCAGGACCTTATTGACAAAATGTGTACCTTGATTTGTACAAATTTCAAGTGGGCATCCAAACCATCAAATGATGCTACTATAAATGAAATCAGCAACAGTTTGTGCAGTGCAATCGAGGAAGGCAATAGCTTCAGCCCACTTTGTAGCATAATCTGTAGCTATCAAGAGATATTTTTCTCTTTTTGGAATTGCGGGAGGGTAGATGGGCCCTACAAAATCTAGCCCCCACTTCTCAAATGCTTGCTAGGAAGTGGAAACAACCAAGGGGTTGTGCCTCTGCTTTGTTGGCTTAGGTCCACACCTCTGGCAAATATCACATGCCTTTCCCCATTCATCTGCATCCCTAAATAGTGTAGGCCACCATAGACCAGCATCCAGTATCCTCTGACTCATAATATGCCCTGGAAGGTGCCCACCACCTGTTCCTTCATGTGCAGAGTGAAGGACTTCCCTCACTTCTTCTTCGTCCAAACACTTCCTAAACCTGTCATCCTTGCCGTGTCTATACAATTTATCTTCAATGAAGGTATATGGTCTACTCTTGATTAGCAGTCTCTTCTTTTGTACAGCACTAGCCTTTTCTGGATACAACCCAATTTTAATGAAATTTTTGATGTCATAATACCAACCTTGAGCTTGTACAGCAAACAGATGAGCATCTGGAAAGTCATCATTGATTCCACTAGTTTGATTCATCATATTGATTCTGGATAAGTGATTCGCCATAACATTTTCTTTTACCTGGTTTATGGACTACAGAAAAATCAAAAATTTCTCAAAAATTTTGCTACAGGCCTAAGCTAGAATTTTGCAATCAAACCTACCGAGAGCTTCCTTTATTCCTCAAATTTGGCAAGAAAATGACACCGGAAAGGGATAAAAATGCCAAAAAAAAAGCTAAAAATTCTAGAAAAATTTCCAAAAATACCCAAAAGTTTTACTTTTAGAGAGCTTATGGAATGCCTTCTAGGTTCGCTAAAAACCCCAATATCAAGAATGAAAATGATAAAGAAAACTACTAAAACTGAGCAAATTTTGATGAGAAAGCTATGTACAACCTGGACAGATTTTGCAGTTCCAGGTGATCCATACTTCTTCAAGTGTGTTGATGATAGGCCTTGAGCCTTGATATGTTGACCAGTGGCAAGGCCTCTCCTTTCAGCGTCTCTAACTCCACAGCACCCCAATTCAGCATTGTTTTGACTCTATAAGGTCCTTCCCAATGTGGAAGCCATTTTCCTCTCAGTTGTGTATGAAGATGAGGTCTATGGAGAAGAACTAACATGCCTGCTTCAATGTTGTTGTTCCACAGATGTCGATCGTGTGCCTCCTTCCTCTTCATCTGAGTCTCTATCAATTGTTTCGTTGCTAGTAGACAAATCTCCTCTACTTTATGTAGTGCTCCAAGCCTCTGAGAGACCTCACAATCCTTCTTGCCCTGCATGAATGCAATCTTAGGTGAACCATGTAAAAATTCAATGGGCTCAATGGGCAATATGCCATAAACTAGCTGGAATGGAGAATATCCTGTGGCCTCTTTGTAGGCTAACCTGTATGCCCACAGTGTACCTTGATAAGCAATGCCCCATGAAGTGGGCTGCAACATACACTCCTTTCTTAACATTGAGATTAAAACCTTATTTGTCGACTCAGCCTGTCCATTGGCTCTTGGATAGTAAGCACAAGAGGTCCTATGTAGAATTCTATACCTGCTGAAAATTTCCTGCAGGACCTTATTGACAAAATGTGTACCTTGGTCTGTACAAATTTCAAGTGGGCATCCAAACCTGCAAATGATGCTACTATAAATGAAATCGGCAGCAGTTTGTGCAGTGCAATCGGGGAAGGCAATAGCTTAAGCCCACTTTGTAGCATAATCTGTAGCTATCAAGAGATATTTTTCTCTTTTTGGAATTGCGGGAGGGTAGATGGGCCCTACAAAATCTAGCCCCCACTTCTCAAATGGTTGCTAGGAAGTGGAAACAACCAAGGGGTTATGCCTCTGCTTTGTTGGCTTAGGTCCACACCTCTGGCAAATATCACATGCCTTTCCCCATTCATCTGCATCCCTAAATAGTGTAGGCCACCATAGACCAGCATCCAGTATCCTCTGACTCATAATATGCCCTGGAAGGTGCCCACCACCTGTTCCTTCATGTGCAGAGTGAAGGACTTCCCTCACTTCTTCTTCGTCCAAACACTTCCTAAACCTGTCATCCTTGCCCTGTCTATACAATTTATCTTCAATGGAGGTATATGGTCTACTCTTGATTAGCAGTCTCTTCTTTTGTACAGCACTAGCCTTTTCTGGATACAACCCAGTTTTAATGAAATTTTTGATGTCATAATACCAACCTTGAGCTTGTACAGCAAACAGATGAGCATCTGGAAAGTCATCATTGATTCCACTAGTTTGATTCATCATATTGATTCTGGATAAGTGATCCGCCATAACATTTTCTTTACCTGGTTTATGGACTACAGAAAAATCAAACTCTTGGAACAACAATAACCACCTCCATATTCTACCAGTGTCTTGTGGTTTATTGAGTAGGTATTTTAGTGGGTGGGGGGGGGGGGGGGGCGGGGGGGGGGGGGGGGGGGGGGGGGGTGGGGGGGGGGGGGCGGGGTTTTGGTCGGTGGGGGGGGGGGGTTTGGTCGGTGGTGGTCGGTGGGGGGGGGGGGCGGGGGGGCGGGGGGGTGGGGCGCGGTTTTTTTTTTTTTTTTTTTTTTTTGCAGAAAGAGAAAACGCCCCCTATGGGGCCTCTTTTTTTTTTTATTTTCCCAAAAATCTAAAAATCCAGAAAAATTGCAAAAAAATTCTCAAAAATTTTGCTACAGGCCTAAGCTAGAATTTTGCGATCAAACCTACCGGGAGCTTCCTTTATTCCTCAAATTTGGCAAGAAAATGACATCGGAAAGGGATAAAAATGCCAAAAAAAAAGCTAAAAATGCTAGAAAAGTTTCCAAAAATACCCAAAAGTTTTACTTTTGGAGAGCTTATGGAATGCCTTCTAGGTTTTCTAAAAACCCCAGTATCAAGAATGAAAATGATAAAGAGAACTACTAAAACTGAGCAAATTTTGATGAGAAAGCTATGTACAACCTGGACAGATTTTGCAGTTCCAGGTGATCCATACTTCTTCAAGTGTGTTGATGATAGGCCTTGAGCCTTGATATGCTGACTAGTGGCAAGGCCTCTCCTTTCAGCGTCTCTAACTCCACAGCACCCCAATTCAGCATTGTTTTGACTCTATAAGGTCCTTCCCAATGTGGAAGCCATTTTCCTCTTAGTTGTGTATGAAGATGAGGTCTATGGAGAAGAACTAACATGCCTGCTTCAATGTTGTTGTTCCACAGATGTCGATCGTGTGCCTCCTTCCTCTTCATATGAGTCTCTATCAATTGTTTTGTTGCTAGTAGACAAATCTCCTCTACTTTATGTAGTGCTCCAAGCCTCTGAGAGACCTCACAATCCTTCTTGCCCTGCATGAATGCAATCTTAGGTGAACCATGTAAAAATTCAAAGGGCTCAATGGGCAATATGCCATAAACTAGCTGCAATGGAGAATATCATGTGGCCTCTTTGTAGGCTAACATGTATGCCCACAGTGTACCTTGATAAGCAATGCCCCATGAAGTGGGCTGCAACATACACTCCTTTCTTAACATTGAGATTAAAACCTTATTTGTCGACTCAGCCTGTCCATTGACTCTTGGATAGTAAGCACAAGAGGTCCTATGTAGAATTCTATACCTGTTGAAAATTTCCTGCAGGACCTTATTGACAAAATGTGTACCTTGATCTGTACAAATTTCAAGTGGGCATCCAAACCTGCAAATGATGCTACTATAAATGAAATCGGCAACAGTTTGTGCAGTGCAATCGGGGAAGGCAATAGCTTCAGCCCACTTTGTAGCATAATCTGTAGCTATCAAGAGATATTTTTCTCTTTTTGGAATTGTGGGAGGGTAGATGGGCCCTACAAAATCTAGCCCCCACTTCTCAAATGGTTGCTAGGAAGTGGAAACAACCAAGGGGTTATGCCTCTGCTTTGTTGGCTTAGGTCCACACCTCTGGCAAATATCACATGCCTTTCCCCATTCATCTGCATCCCTAAATAGTGTAGGCCACCATAGACCAGCATCCAGTATCCTCTGACTCATAATATGCCCTGGAAGGTGCCCACCACCTGTTCCTTCATGTGCAGAGTGAAGGACTTCCCTCACTTCTTCTTCGTCCAAACACTTCCTAAACCTGTCATCCTTGCCCTGTCTATACAATTTATCTTCAATGAAGGTATATGGTCTACTCTTGATTAGCAGTCTCTTCTTTTGTACAGCACTAGCCTTTTCTGGATACAACCCAGTTTTAATGAAATTTTTGATGTCATAATACCAACCTTGAGCTTGTACAACAAACAGATGAGCATCTGGAAAGTCCTCATATTGATTCATCATATTGATTCTGGATAAGTGATCCGCCATAACATTTTCTTTACCATGTTTATGGACTACAGAAAAATCAAACTCTTGGAACAACAATAACCACCTCCATATTCTACCAGTGGCTTGTGATTTATTGAGTAGGTATTTTAGTGGTTGGTGATCTGTTATAATAATAAATTTTACTCCCAGTAAGTAATGACAAAATTTTTGGACAGCAAAGAACATTGGTAGGGCTTCCCTTTCTGTAGTATTGTAATTCCTTTCAGCCTTGGTCAAGATTCTACTGGCATATTGAATTGGTCTGTCCACTTTAAATTCTCCACTGGGTTGGGTCAAAACTGCCCCCACTACATAGGCACTGGCATCTACATGTATATGAAAGATTTTTTACCACTCAGGTGTGACCAAAATAAGAGCAGACACTAACCTTGACCGTAATGTTTGATATGCTTTTTCCTCCTCTTCTTCCCATTTAAAAGGTACTTCCTTACCTGTAAGTCTAGCCAGAGGTCTAGCTATCTCTGCATACATTTTTATAAACCTTCTATGGTATCCAGTATGCCCCAAGAAACTCTGAATCTCTTTAGGGGATTTAGGTTTAGGCAACTTTAATATAGAAATGATTTTGTCAGGATCTGGGGCCATACCTTTAGCCGACACCACATGTCCTAAGAGAGTTCCTTCTGTCACAAGGAAATGACATTTGTTTGGATTGAGCTTTAACTTAGTCTCCCTGCATCTTTTGAAAATATTCTGCAGCTGCCTCAAGTGGTGGTCCAAACAATCTAGAGGAGTTGCTTTGTGAGATCCTGAAAACGAAGAGAAGTCATCCATGAAGATTCTAAGTGATTCCAGCAATAGGGGGCCAAAAATGAGATTGACCGTTCTGTTAAAGGTGGCTGGAGCATTTCTGAGCCCAAATGGCATTTTTACATACACATATGTTCCCCAAGGTGTGATAAAAGCAGTCTTGTCACGATCCTCTGGATGTATTGATATTTGGTTATAGCCACTGAATCCATCCATAAAGCTATATAATGCATGCCCAGCCACTTCTTCAATGACCTGTTCTGCAAAAGGCATTGGGAAACCATCTGGAATGGTCACCTTGTTGAGTGCTCTAAAGTCAACACAAATTCTGATTTTATTAGTATTCTTCTTTGGTACTATAACCATAGGTGAGAGCCACTCTGAGTGCTCAACAGGAATGATGATTCCTGCATCCTCCATCTTTTGGATTTCCACATAGACAGCTTCAACATATTTTGGATTAAGTCTATAACTCTTTCCTCTTATGGGTTTGGCTCCATCAACCAGAGGGATTCTATTCTCTCCATAAGTTGCAGGCACTCCTTCTAAGTCTTTATAATGCCAGGCAAAAACATCTACATACTGGGTCAAGAATGATTTTACCTTTTCAAGGAGCCCTGAGTGGCTCCACAACCAAGTGGCCACCAAAACTGGCCGATTATTGTCTTGAGTGCCTAATTGTATTTCTTGGACAGGATTTCTCTCTACCATATTATCTTCGTGTGCATCTGCTTCCTTTTCTTCTTCTACTAGCTTTTCGTACATTGCTTCATAAGCAGGTGTATTTTGGACTTCAATGTGTTCCTCCTTGTCCTGCATCCATCCTGCAGGGATTTCTTGAATTGGGAAAGACCATTCTTCACTAGAATTTTTTACCTTGCCTTTAGCTTTAGAAACTTCTTTATCTGTGGTTGTCATATCCTCCTCCAAGTTGTATTTGAGGGGTGTCTTCCTGCCCCTTCTATGGTCTGTGATGGGCTCTCCCAATCCATCAACCTGTACTTTTTCCTTATCTTCATCATAACCTTCAGTCGTGCAAGAATTATTAAGAAAAATTCCAAAACAAGAGGAAGATTTGCCTGCTTGGAGCCAATTTAGAATATCCTCTTCTTCCTCGAAATCTATTTGGGGTTGATCCTCTGATTCTGTTTCCATGCAAATGCCAACTGTTTGCATCATGCTAGTGTTTCCTTGATTATCTGGGCCCTCTTCTAAATGAATCTGTGTCAGCTCTTGCCCTTTCTTTTGTACCCACATAGTGTCCTTGGCCCAATCATGAATGACACTTGCATGCCTCAGCCATGGTCGTCCAATTAAGAGAGGAAATCCTCCTTCAACCTGGGGCAATCTTAAAACCACAAAATCCAGAATGAATAGATTACCTTGTACTTCAAGTGGAACTTTTGGGAAAACTCCCAAGGGCCTTACTTTGCTCTGATCTGCCAAAGTAACAGTGAAATTTGCAGGCCTTGAAGGATGGAGTCCAATCTTTTTCATTGTGTGTTCAGGCATCAAGTTAATGCCAGAACCACCATCCACAATAACTCCTTGAAATTCATGACCTTTGATAGATACTGTCAGCCGAGGACTTTTATAATCTGTAAGGGTGCTTCCCCTACAATTTTTCCTTTATGTAAAACAGTAGCCTTTGCCACCAAACTTGTAGTGGAAGCCTCATCAATTATCTGCAATAACTCTTATCTGAATTTCCCATCCATCTTTATTAATTCAAAAATACTAACCTCCTTCTTCATGGACTTGAGTAGTTTTGAAGCCTCTAATTCCTTGAGAGCTTGGACTCCAATTGACTTATCAAGCTCCTCATGAGCCCTGTTGAAGGCATGCCCAATGGCATCACTGGTGCATATGAGATCTCCTTTTTGACTTGTATCTGCACCTGTGGTGACTTTATCTTCAGATGTTTCTCTATTTTGATTCCCTTCCTTAATCTTTGATTCTTGTCCTATGTCTACTTGAGCCTTCCCCTTGCTTCTTGTCTGCACAGTCAAAGATTCTATTTCTTCTAATTGCACCACCCTGGTAGATGGAGATGGTTCATTGATTGGATCACACACTTCTTCCTTGTGCACAGAAATCATTTGAATGTGGGGCCCGGAGGAAGAGGCTTGATTCTTAGGACAACAATTTGTATAATGGTCTCTTGCATCAGGGCAGTTCCTGCAGGGAGGGGCATTTTCTGGTAGGGTGCACCTACTTTGATAATGCCCACATTCTCCACATTTGAAACAGATGATTGGCCTCCTAGGCCCATTTCCAAAGTTATTCCTCTGTGTAGGATTATAGTTGTTACCTTGATTTGGTGCAACAGCCATCACATTTGCTGGTGTTGGGGGTCCTCCTTGTGTCCAGTATGTCGTTGCAGGCATTCCTCTTGATTGGCATTCATGGGCCTCATGGCCAACCTTCCTGCATAATTGACAAGTCACACTTAACAGAGGACATTCACTTACTATGTGACCTTGCTTGCTGCACATGGAACACCAAAGTCCACTCTTGATGCCACCTCCTTTGAGCTCCTGCAACTCCTATCGCAGCTGAGCCAATTCCTCTGCCTGGGCCTCCTCCTCCTTTTGGAGCTTTAGTGCTTCAATCTCTCTTCTCAACTGAGCAACAGCATTCTCTTCCTCTTTGTAGGGCTTATTTCTCTTTAAGCCCTCCAACTCTTTCCTTAGCTGTATCACTGGATCCTCCATTTCTGTACCATATGTTGGTTGGGAAGAGGTTGCTCCATACTGGTACCTTATCTGCTCCAAGCGTGTGGCTGTGCTGATGAACTCCTCTATGGAGGCTGTAGGTAGCACTAATTCCTTTATTTTGCATTGGGTGGCCACTGGTAGGGGCTTAGCCAACCATTTCTTGACAAAAAAATCGTGGGGTGGATCTGGCAATTTAGCCATTAGTGCTTTGGCCCGAGTCACAAACTCTGGGAACTTTTCTCCTGGAACTAATCTTAAATTTTCTAGCTCTTCTATGATAATCTCTGCAGTGTTGCCATGCTGGAACTGATTTATAAAAGCATCTTTCATCACATCCCAAGTGGTAAAATGGTTTTCAGCAAACTGGCTGAACCACTTATCAGCTAATCCCTCTAATGTGGCAGGGAAGAGAATCAAAAAAGCATCCTCCCTACCCATTAGGCCTCTAGTCTTACATAGTGCTAAAAACCTTCTAATGTGTTCATCTGGATCCTCCTGAGCTAGGCCTTTGAAAGATGGAAACTTTATATTTAATCTAGAGAGTAAAGTTTCCAAGTCTACCTGACCCGCCATGCTCTTGACTGATGATGTGGAAGATAGTGGACTCGGGGACCTTCTAACAACCTTCCTCCTTGTCTGCTTGCAGGTGACCCTCAATACTTGGGACCGGGTTGGGGTCATGAGCAGCTCATAGCCCACTGAATGTAAGATACTTGATAAGAATATATTTACCTTTTGTTTGATGAAGTAGCACTGTGGTTCTGTCGACACTTGATCTCTTCTATGCTTGGCACTTGGTTTCTCCTAAGCTCAAATCTCCTTGGAGGTCCCACCGGGCGTGCCAAATTTTGTTGGTGGATTCTTAGACAAGAAGGAGTTTGAGGGTTTGTAGGAGAAAAGGGGAAGAAACAAGAAGAGAAAATACACCTAGAAGCTTCTGCCGATTGATTACAGTAAGACAATTACAAGGTTTGAAGTACAAGACAAGCCAATACCTCTGTGCACAATCCCACAGAGTGCCCAATTACAAAATACCAAATATCCCAAAGTCTTCTTGCCACCGGCCTCCTCTGCACCAGACCTCCACCTGCTTCAAGCTTATCCTTGTGCACACCTTGCACCAAGCTTCCACAAAGGGGGAGGAGTGAATACCTTCTGTCGGCACGCGCCCACTGCAATGGGACCTTGAGATACTTGGGGGACTAGCTTAGCACTCTCTGCACAATCCCTTAGGCACTCCCTATGCACTCCTTCACTTCCACTTCTCTGCGTCGTCGCACTGGTGACTGTTGCACTTCTCTCTCTTGCTTCCTTAGACTATGCTTTCTTGCTTACTCTAAGATTGGTCCAAGAATGGCCCTTGCCTTGATTTGAGTGCCGATCACGTACGCTCCTAACTGCAATGGTATCTTGGTGCTCACTTTGATGTCCCAAGATTGCCCTCCCAAGTGGCAGCCAACGACTCACTGTTTTGTCCTGTAGTGACTGTAGTCTAAAACCAAAAATTTTAATGGGGGGCCATACTTTCACCTGTGCGTACACTTTGCTGCTTCACATACCTTCATGTGTCCTTTTAAGTCTTCACTTTTGCACATAAGAGGGGGTTCACCTGAACCTTCCAAAACACTTTAAAACACCCTTTGAACCTTAGGGAAATTAGAGAAAATACCTCTGCAACCTGCAACCCATTTTCTCCAATTTACCCTTTGTGGACAATTCATTGTGCACTACCTGTGCACTTTGACACCTGCACTTACACACTTTGATTTTGCACCTGTTGACTTTGACCTTGACCTTGTTGACTTTGACTAGTTGACTTTGACCAGTTGACTTTGACCAGTTGACTTTGACCAACATGACTTTTATGGGCTCAACAGTTTTCTTCAATGTCCAACTCCTAAAAGGGTGGTCTTGAACTTCCATTCTTTTTCCATCAGTCTTCCTGAATCTTAGCCCAAAAATCTTGTGGCAAATCAACTTCTAGTTCAAGGATTGTAGAAATTGATTTGCCCTGAGTGCTCTGTTGTTCTTCCTTACTATCTTTCTCCTTAGGTGTTCCTGCTGGTTTCTAATCATTCTCCTTAAAACAATCATGGTATTGATCCTCAACATATTCTTGTCTCTAGGAGGACTCGGATAGTCTTCTCTAGTGTGGTTTGAGCTACCTCTATGAGCTTTCTACATATCGCAAGTCTCTCCTTTTCTAACTCCCCTTGTGGGTAGAGTTTCTCATGTTGTTCTATATTTGGTCCAGCCGTGATTCTAGCTTGGTAAGATTTTAGCCACATGTCCAGGTCGTCTGGTCTTGGATCTACTAGGATTAATCCTGGTTTGTCTAGTTCCGTGTATGAGAATTAAGTGGTGTATTCTCTTTTCTTTCCAGTTCCTCAGGTTTCTCACCTTCTTTTACATCCCTCTTGTCCTCCTTACTTTTATTTTTCATCCATTTGTTTCTAATTTTTTCCCTTATGTCCTTCCAACTTTGTGTCTTCTTTGTTTGGGTACTCTCACGTGGGTCTTCACAATCTTCCACTACCTATATTTTGGGTTCTAGGTCTTTATCCCTTTCTTGATCAGAGTCTACTTTCCTTCTCTCTTGCCCTTTGTCTTGCGCTTGTGTGATAGCTTTTAATGGTACTGTGTACTCCTTATCACTTCTTGATGATTCAGCTACTTCGATCACATTGATTTGTGTTGTGTTATGAGTCTTATTGGGATTCTTTGGGCAGTCTCTAAATAGATGTTCCTTTCCACATTCATTGCAGTACCCTTCCCAAGTCCTAAGAGGTGGTGGGTTGTATGGCAGAGTGCATTCTCTTATGAAGTGGTCTCCTCCGCATCTATAGCAGGGTCCTTTTGGCACAAGCGGTCTAATGGGTGGTCTCAGGGGGGCTGGTGCTTTAGGCGTGGTGTACATTAGGTTCGCATACTCTCGCTCATAGGTGTTGTCATATCCCTCATATCCATAGTATTGTTGGTCATAAGTTTGATCATACTCTATCAGACTGGTGTCATAGGGGTAGTAATCTCCTTGGGTTTGCTCATATCCCTGAGTCGTTGCTTCTATGCTAGCGAATGGTGTTTCTAGCACTATGGCTCTTTCCATATTCTCCTCTGGTTGAGTATATTTAACTGGCACTATGTTCTATGGAAGAGGTGGTTGTTGTCCTAATACTGGTTGTGGGTGTCCATACTGCTCTTGCTCATATGGTCTAGGTGTTCCTTGTGGGCCTGGATAGGGATTGTATCTTGGAATCTCTTGTCCTTATTCTCTAGGAGGGTATCTATAAGGCCTATACTGAGGTTTATTTAAGGGTCTTGACTGTTTGTTGAATGGGCAATTTTCAGTAGTATGGTTAGTGTATTTTTGTTCTATATGGCAGTATAGGTTGGGTCCTTGAGGTGGCTACCTATTGTATGGATAAGCTTAAGACATGCCTATTCCTCCCCTTGCACACATGTGAGATGGGTGATCTCCACCACATAGGCTGAATTGTCGTAACATGGGTATTCTCATTGGTGGGTTCTGGAAATTTCTCTATCCGTGGACTCTAACTTCTTGGCTATGAGTTTTGCTAGTTCCTCCACATTACTAGAGTTAGATGCCACTGTACTTCTAGTGTCTTCTGATTGAGTAGGGCTTGGTGTACTTTTAAGGTCATTAGCTAGGTTGTCTTCTAGGTCAATACATTCTTGAAGACACTCACTCAATGTCTGGAACCTTTTTACATACACTAGGGTCCTTAAGGTCCCATTAGAAAATCCATCAAAAAATAATGATATCATTTTTTGTTGGGATGGTCTTTTTGTTGTTGGGAACCTATCCACATATTGGTTAAATCTTTGGGCAATGGTTTTTACAGTTTCATTTGGGTTCTATTTGAAGCTATGGATTAAGGATGACGAGTTGTGTTTAATCCCTCTCTTGGTGAATTCTCCAATGAACTCTTGGAAAAATTGCTCAATATTTCCAAATTGATTTGGGTATGGTTGGAACCAAGTCAAAGTTGTCCCTATGAGGGTAAGTCCAAAGGATTCATATTGCACAAAAAAATCATCCACTTATTTGACTCGTAATACCTATTTAAACTCTGTGATGTGGTCATATGGTTCTCCCATTCCATCATAGTGATTTCTCATGCATTTAGCAACCTGAATTGGTCTCAGCCTCCTTATTGGTTCTGGTGGTCTGGGCATCACAAGAATTGCTCGTCTAACTAGGGTTATTCTTGGTTGCACACCTAGCTATGGTCTTGGTCTAATGGGTGGATGGTTCATGTTGCCTATTCATGGGTGGGTTTGGTTGTGTGGCTTCACTCCTAGCATTGTGAATTGCACATGACTCTGATTGGGAACACTTTGTTGGCTCATTTGTCCTGACATTGTATTCTCCGTTCCTGGGTGGGTTTTGAAAAGATTGTGTGAGGTGGTTGCATGCTCTCAAGGAGGGAATACAAGCAATCCCATATACTTCAACTGAGACCTTTCAACTGCGTCCACAGGCCAATACCTTCTTTGATTCTGGTCTAGGTATATGACTCTAGACTCATCTTTAGGATCTTTCCACTCATAGAAAGTCATTGGGCTTACTTCCTATCCTCGTGTTGGTGAATCAATTTGTAATAGTAGTTCTAACCCATGGATCAAGTATACATCCAATAGGTAGTCATCTTGAGGTATCAAATCTCCTCTCAAGGCTCGAGTCACCACTGACTTGCCCCTTAGAGTAGTCACTAACTCTTCAGGGTCAGGTCTCCCCGAGTTTCCTTGTCCCTCTGATTCTCCTCTCTCGTTGAGCCGTTCTGGGTTTTCTGTCACTACGTAGATGTGACCTAATTTATCCATGTACACTCCTCCCTTGTACTTAATTGCGGGCCTGGGCACTATTGTTGATTTGGCAGAGTTTACCGTTCTTCCAACGGACCTATTTAAACCATCCAAGTAAATAGGGATGCCTTGCGGATTGATGGACACATATTGCAGAGAAGTGCGAAATTCACCCTCCACAGTTGACATAAAGTTCTCCCTGGGGATAGAACCATGCATGTCCTCTGAGGCCATGGGTAGTTCCTCCTCTGAGTCACTAGAGGTGTCCATATATATTGAGTGTTGACTTGCTTGGGTTGCACTTCCTATCGATGAGATGACACTCCTTCGGCTACTTAGCAGCTGTCTTGATCTTAAGTTCATTCACCCCTTTGTGCTTATGTTGGCTTCCTACTTCCCCTCAATTAGCTCCTCAGTCACTTCAAATTTTACCCTTAAATAGCTTAAGTGGTTCCAGACAATACTACACTTGGTGATACCACACAGACGATACGATACCAGTTTTCTCATGATACGATACCAAAAATCTTCGACGATACGATACCACTGAGTGGCATGATACGATACCGAAGGGCAGACGATACGATACCTCTGCAACCCCACGATACGATACCTGAACAGTCGATGATACAATAGTGCTCAATGCATGATATGATACCAATGATTTACACGATATGATACTAGAAACACTCACGATATGATACTAGAAATCTCACGATACAATACTGCTTCTATGGACGATACGATACCAAAAGGTCGGATGATATGATACCACTTTTTGCACAATATGATACTAAAGTATGCACGATAGGATAATGAGTTGGCAATACGATACCAACGTGGCACGCGATACGATACCAATCGATCGACGATACGATACCATGATCAGGACCATATGATACCGAGTGGACTGCGATATTATACCATTGGGCGATCACGATCATGATACCAGCACTTGATGATACGATACCAGAATGGTATCGCAATACCTCAAGTGGATATGCAATGATATGATACCAGGCGAGTATCGCGATACTAGGGAATTTTGGTATTGCGATACCAAAACTCAACCGATCGCGATACTTCAGCCAAATTTTATCTAAACTTAAAAATTTTTGGTGCAAAGTGTTTCTTTACCTCACCTCTTCAATCTTGACCCCTTGTATCACTCAAAAGCTCTCAAAAAAACTCCCTATTCTACCCCCCAATACCAAAAACCACTTAGATCACGTGTGCATGTGTTTTGATGGTGTTTTTGGGATCAAAAATTTGTACAAGTCACCTTCTAGGATGCCTTGCCTAAGCTTTGGGCTCACTGGAACTTTTCCTTGCTTGCTATGCATGATACCACTATTGCGATATCGATCACTGCTCTCACACGATACTTGCTCTCACAAGTGATCAACTGAACTGATTTTTTGGTTTTATAGTTTTGGGTTAATTAATGCCTAAACTAAACTAATTTGGATAATTTTTTTGGGATTTCTTGAGATATTCTACTTTTCTTACTCTACTTCTCTCTCTTGCATAACCCTAACTCTTCCCTTTCTTCCTCACTCCTAACCCTAAACCTAAAAACTCATTACACACACCTCGAGAGTGTGAAGTAACAAGTGTTGAAGTGCTTGACTACTTGCCACTGAATGAATTCACTTCTACAAGTACGATTCCTTCACTCCAGAGCTATAGCCATCATGAAGGCACCTTGGTTAGGTTTCTTCCCCGCCAACGGCTCCAAAAACGTGTGTACCTAAGTCATGAAGCCTTAGGGACTTGTGTCGATGAGACTAGACCTCAATCCCCCCACAAGTGCATAGAGTGGTGGATTGATACATGTTTAATTATAAATCTGAGGAACCATATGAACCAAGTGTATGAAGACATGTGCACACATGATGGAAAGTGAAGTGGCTAAGCTACAATGCATGCGAAAAGACTTAACTACCTCTCTAACTCACTTATCCTCTAAAAATGCATGCATAAGCACAAATTCAAACTTTTCTCCTAGCTCCGAACTCTGAATATGGTCAATAGCAGGTTCTTTTCAAAGCTCTTGATGAGATGTTGGTGCTATAAATACTTGAATCTGACAGACTCTCTTCAAGTTATGAGCAAAATAGTGAATCGTGGGAAACACCAACACTCGTACCACAACTCATAATGGCTCACACACACACACACTACAACAATTCGAAAGCAATGGGAAGGGATAGATAACAGTCCTACACACACATTCCAAGCATTAGACACACACAAAAGATCATGGAAAAGGAGGAAATTAGCAAGAAAGAAGCAAATTTGAAATTTTTCTTCACTTCTTCATAATGGCAAAAGGTTCTTTACAAGAGTCACAAAGTGACTTATATACATGTGCCCTAAAAATTGTCCTTTCACACAAGAGACCGGCACTTTATTGTCTAACTCTAATTTCCTACTATTTTACAAGAGTTATGTTACAATGATTTGGGCTTATGCATCTAGAAGACTCCTCTAGTGCATTTACATGGCTTCAAGGGATTTTTATAGGAACTACCAGGTACCTTAGCAAGCACATCCTGGACCCCAACTTGTGATAGTTCAATAGCCTCTGCCCCTAGTCTCTGTCAAATATGATGCTGCAAAAGATAATCTGAGTAGGGCATTAGTACCCTTGCAGTGTCTCTAAAGTAACCCCCATTAATGTGCTAGGCATTGTGCATACTTCAAATGGATATACACCAATCTACGTGCCTATCCAACTAGTGACTAGAGCTCAGACATTACAACAAAATCAACAAATAGACACGGACAAGATAGTTGAGAGTAGTGAAGTTGGAGATTCAAACGAAAGGAAAACCAAATCTTGGAAGGATTTACAAGAAAGGCTTAAGAGAAAATGGAGTAAGAAAATCAATGAAATTGGAAGGAAGTTTAAAAGAGACTAGGGCCAAAATCTTAGAATTACCTTCCTAAGAGTCATGTTAGGTAACCTTGATACCAAGACAAGATCGGTTCTAGCTAGATCTATACCTGATGATCTAGATATGATGCTCAAAGTGTACCAAGAAAGTATAAGAGAAGGAGCCCAAGTGGGAGAATTAAGTAAGAACTATCCCAAATTAGACCTAGAAATTGAGAGAACTAAGCTCTACATGAAAATGGTAGAATTGGCCCAAACCATGTTCGAAGCATCTCAATATGTCAACTGGAGCAATTTGCTAAAACCCGAGCTACACTTTCAAGGCCTACTAGAGAGATTGGAACACATAATTTCTAACATAGAGAAATTTGATCCTAAAAAGAACTATTCTATCCTGAGGACACAAGAAGGTACTCCACCCCTGGTGTCATAAAGTGCCTAATACTACAAATTGGGAGAGTCTTTCTTCGATACATAAGTACTCAAAGGATTTTTGAGAGAAATTCAAGAAGATAAATGGAAGTTGGAGAAGAAACTCACCCACCGATTTGGGAGATAGATGATCTCCAAGAACAATTCCCGGATGACATACCCTCTATATATTGTGAACAAGGGGAGGATCCTTGGGAAGCAAAGTCGATCAATATGGGAGCACCCACCATACTAGTAAGAAATGAAGAATCAGTTCTTCCTAGGAACACATATGCAATAAAGAACACTAAAGTGCAATGTCATCTCACTTTAGAAGAGTTGTTGAAGGTTAAACCTAAGCTGTGGAAGCATGTAGCAAGCCATTTACTAGAGATAGCTACTACCCACTCTTAGAAACAATCACACAGAAAAGTGCCGAAAACCATTGATAGGATTGGAGATATGAGTGAAGGAGAAGAGGGAAATACTTATTAACCTATCTCCTACCAAGGCTACACAAGTAAAGCAAACCTAGACCCAAGTGCTCGAGTGGCCATTGCCACCACTTCCCTATGGAAACAATGGGATAATCCAACCCTAAGACCCACAAGAATGAAGCTACAAATGGATGGATGCTAATATTGAGAAACCCATAGGCTTTTTGGAAAGAATCCCTCTCACTACCTATGGTGTGGAAATTGAGCACACCTTTGTCATTTGTGAGTTTGAAAAGAACCACACTTACGAGATGATTTTGGGACGTTCATTCATGTGACAATCACAGATCATACAAGATTGGGGAACCAATTCTTTGTACCTGCAACATATGGGAGTGAATACCAAAGTCAATCTCAAAGACTATTCCCATCATAATGTTACCCCACTACAGTGGAATACCACCCATAAAGCACATGAAGGAGCTGAGTCAATACCATCCTTAGCATCAAACCCTTCATGGTTGCACGAGAACACTCATTTATGGATGTGTAAAGTAGCAAAACAAGAGGAGCGATTAAGAGCCAGAACCTTAGGCTCTGAATGACACCCACGTACCCTCCAAGATATGACCTATGCACCTATAGTATTCCCAAATGAGGAATTGGAGCCTCATGGATGGGCAGATATTTTATCCACCATGGACATAGTGGTAAACAAAGAACAATGGACTCCTCACTATGATGAGGATGGCTATGATATCTATAGAGCTAGTTAGTGATAGAGGGACTCACTTCTTAAATGAAGTCATTGAAAATCTTCTTCAAGAGTTCTTGGTGATACAGAAGAAGTTTTCCCCCTATCACCCACAAGCTAATGGAAGGCTGAGAGCACGAATAAGATTCTATGCAATGTATTGACAAAACTAGTGAATAATAAACGCTCTGATTGGAATAAACAGCTACACCATGCTGTTTGGGCATACAGAGTTGCCTATAAAACGGTGCTCCAAGCCACACCCTTTCAGATGGTATTCGACCAAAATGCAGTGCTACCTTTGGACCTTTTGATACCTACATTGAAAGTAGCACAGGAACACGAGTGGACAGGCCATGAGCTCTCCTCTAGAATCTTTGACCTTGAATGACTAGGTGAAACAAGACTGAGAGCTGCAACAGGAATATACACAGCTAAGAAAAGACAAAAAGCATATTTTGATGCACATGTGAAGGATAAGGGTTTGAAAGCAGGAGACCTAGTCCTAATCTACACCTTGAAACAACATGCACGGAAATTAGAGAAGAGAGGCTATGGACCTATGATCATAAATAGGATCTCAACGAGTGGAGCAGTTCAATTAGCTACACTAGAGGGTGACGTTCTTCCTAGTTACATTAGCGGATGCAGAGTCAAGCTATATCAGAAACCCCTCATGGAGGAGATGTTAAATCGACTCAATACTGCAAAGACACGTAAAGAAGAGGAAAAGCGAATCAAGAAGAGCCACAGGCAGAAGCACTGGAACACATCCGAAGAATGAAATTGAGAAGACAGGGTAGAGATCAGCCTAGGATAGATGCCTATGCAGACCCAGGATATCATATGGCTATGTGTGACGTCTCAGGTGTAAGTTCCTATAAAATAGTTGATCGGCATCCTTTTGTAACCTTAGAGATAGGACAAGGAAAGAGTGCAAGGACTTTACGGGCTTTGATTGACTCAGGTATAGCCACTAGTGCTGTTAAACTCTCTTACTATCAAGAACTGAACTTAAGTATCAATCCTGTAGAAGCATATCTCCTAGGATTGGGAGGTGTGGAAACCCCTTGCATGGGCGAGGTGGAACTTCCCCTCTACATTCAAGATGTTCTCCTAACAGTTAAAGTGCTAGTGTGTCAAGACGAGGACCTCATTGAGCCTCTTGTCTTGAGTCAAGACTGGACCTATGATCATGCAGTCAACCTAAACCTAAGAAGTGGACTTCTTCAGGTCTGGGAAGGACAAACCCGCATTACTATTGAACTAGAAAATGAAGCACTCAAGGAACTAGGAAAGCCACACACTCCTGGTCCTTCCGAGAGTACACATGAAGATGATGATGCTATTCTTGTCCAAAACTATGTGATGCAGAGGGATGATTTTTTCAACAAAGAAGTCAAGGATACAACGGAACTCCCTTCTTTTCCAAAGGCATAGGGATACGGCAACCAAAGGCAGATCAAATACAGAAGAAGCAGATAACCTATGCTCGAAGCCCAAAGAAAGTGCGAAGCACGGTGCCTCAGCTACCAAAACAAGTGTGGGTGCGAAAAGGCGACCAATCCATTGTGGTCCAGTCACAACCACTGGCTCAACTTCATATTAGTGATCAACGACAGGACACTAATAAGAAGTCTTTCAAAAATTCTTCTACTAAACTGAAGTCTATCTGGGTACCCAAGAAGTCGATGAAGGTTGACCCACAATCAAGACAAATTTGGGTGCCTAAGGCTTGCTTGTAGGCTCAAATGGCCTCACATAAACCACACCATGTACAACATGATTCATTCACACAAACTGCTGATTCCCACACTCATTCGACACGCACAACCACCTATTTGTCCAAGAGCACGACCAGAATCACTTGTAAATGGGTCCCTAAAAAGCCCCATTTTCAAGTAGTCACTTTTGTAAAGTCTTCCCTAGTCCACCGAGTATCCCATTGTAAAACCATGCATTACATTTGGCGACCAAAAACTTGTAATAAACCCCCTGACCCCAAATTTTTAAATTCACCTCCATGTACTAACTGCATCATCCTCACACCACATCATTCCACTTAGCTCATAAAACTATTCATCACTAACTACACACACAATCATCGAGCACCAACTGACCCACTAACTTGTCACGATGCTTCATGTTAATGTTGTAACGAGGACAAACTGGCATCCCTTGTCCACTACAATGTTAACATGTGATTCTATATCCTCACAGAATCGACAGGCAATCACATGGTAGAAGCAAGAGGTACCAGTTCCCAAGCGGGGTCCAGCGCCCAAATTGTGGACATTGAAACTCTCCTCCTTGAACCCCAACTCACCGAGAGACCTCAGGAACTCAGAGCGGTGCACGTACTTCCCATTCAGAACCCTCCGCAAGGGCACACGTCACAAGTTGGCAAACATGCACACTGGTTCAGTGATGTCGCAAGTCCATTGGGTATGTGCACCTACTTTTGGGAAGCAGAAATCAAATTCAATGGCAAGTGGGGGAGGTATCATTTCTTCACCCGTGAATTCGAGAAATATCAGGATGCAGAAGTAATGAGATCTATATGGACGAAGGCGGGCCTGGACAGCTATTTTAGAGCACTCTTACCTAAGCCTGATTTTCTACGCTGCTCCTACTTGATTAGCACGATCACCCCTAGTAGAGCCAAAGGGGGAGATAGTACATTTGTTCTCCCATCTCTAACACCAAGCCATGAATTGAAAAGATTTAAACTTACCCTCAACCTAGTACGGGAAGCCTTGGACATGAATGGCATGCACATTCCCACAGAGAAGGAAACATTGATCCCTGGAAGAATGAAACACAAAGATCTTAACAAGTTAAAGGATATGGTTGCTATGACACCTACCATCACCCTCCACCTACGCACAATCATGCAACACTTTGCCTTTCCAGCCCAGGAGCACTTCACCATGCCACCCAAAAGAATTTGGTTTAGCTTGTACTTGGGAGAGAAAGAAAACCTCACAATCAATCTACCCCATTGGATCATAGATCAAATCCACCTAGCACATCAACGCTGGAATAAGAAACATAAGAATGTGCTTCATGGATGTTGTGCACTGACAAGGATCATTTACAGGTGCGTAGCTTATTATGTGCTTATTCAAAGAGCACTAGTGTGGTCTCGAGCCTAGGAATTCCAACAATGGCTATCAACAACAGGGCCACCTTCGAAGAAAATGAGGGGTGCAGTTCAAATACCCTGTGCACAAGCAAGGGGTGCCACCCTCACACCAGAGGTGAAACCACCTCAGACCAGACGTGTCCGTCCATTTACTATTCGCTTACCCAGACAAAGTGCAGAAGGACCCAATTTGGTTTTCCCTCCGATTCCATCGGACTTGGAGTTCCCACAGGGCTACACCTTGGACGATTTGACAGATGAAGAAATTGCCCGCATGATTAATGAAGCCAATCTTGAGATGGAAGCAGAACAAACCCGAGGACCACAACCAACCACAACGACTTCAACTCCTACCCAACCTGAAGTAGTGGAAGTAGAGGAGGATGAAGAAGAGACTGATGAAGAGGAGGAAGACGAGGAACCTGACCAAGAGCAAGAAGAAATTACAGAACTAGCGAGTGCCCCAGCATATACTGCGCAAATCAAAAGATTATATGAGACTATGAAGAGAGTTCAAGAGCATCACAAGCTGTCACCGAAAACAGGAAAGATGCTAATAAGTCAGATGTTAGGAGAAGAAGGAGTGGACGAACTGTTTATTGAATCCTTGAACCTGCACGCAGACGTGCTGGGCCTAGATGAAGCCATTCATTGAGCTATGGCTTATATTCATTGCTTTGAGAAACGAGTGCCTACCCGTCCCATGCGCTCCAGCAAGCAAATTCACATAGATGTATTAGCACCAAGAGATACCACACACACGGAAGAACATCAGGTGGCACCGTCATAACCACACTCCTCACCCATCACTGCACAATTCACTTCGCCCCATGACACGACCACCCCAACTTCCACAATCACCACATATGTTATGGGAATTCCCCTCTCTCCAGGCATCCATCTTGGAGGGGTTACTATGCCCACCTTCACAACACTATTCACGAACATCACATCCACCCCACCCACTGTCCCCATCTACACGGTCACACACACTTTTGACACCATGGAAACATCACCAGCCACAACACCATTCCCTCCCCACACACAACCACAATCTCCCATACCCCCTCCACCCACATCACCACTTGATTCCACCTCATTCACGATTCCCTTTCCCTTCCCCATTCCCCCTGCATCCTCTCCTTTCCCAGCATTCTTAAATGTAAATAATGTGTTTTCTACTTTACATCAATGTGTATATCAATTACAGAGCGAATATCAGACTCTCGAAGATCACCATCGTCAATTAACTATGGACCACCAACAACTACAGAGGTGGCTTGCGACTATAGAAGAAGAAAATGCTGACCTCAATCAACGCTACACCACACTCGAACAGGCCCATCAAACCCTCTTGGAGACACCCCAACCATCAAAATTGTCAGACGTCAAACAACTCGAAGCTTTACTCGAACTCTACCAAACTAATAATCTTAGAGTCCGGCGTAATTTGACCCTACTCAAAAAACACATGGCCATGGCACTCGAAGAGAGCAAGCGATTGCAAAAGCAGAACGAAGAAAACCTAGAAGCTACGATTGGAGGCTCCCCCCACGAGATCGACCCAGAACAGTTTAAAGCAGTCCCTTCAGATACAATGAAAACAATCCTGGAAATCTATGTTGATCTGTTGAAAGCACATGATGATATGGAAAAGGAACGAGATGCACTGCACCGCCAGCTAATGGAGCAAGAAGAACAACCCAAGATCATAGAGTCGGCATCGATTGGGTTACTTATCTTTGTACATTCTAGTGGTAATACATTCAGTATTGTGTGTTGTGCTCCAAGCTTCTTCTTCTTCTTCCTTGTGTTGTTTGCCTACTCCCGTAGACATCTAACTCCAACAAGAACCTCCAAAGCTTTGACAATATCCACCATGAGATGTGTATCACCAAGACATAGGTCTTGTAAGAATGAAATGTAAAGCATGAAGCAAGAAATCATAATCACATGGTAGTACAAAGTCCTTATGTGTGTCGATAGAACCATGAAGGCCTCCTTTGAACCGAGAAGATGGTTCAAAAAAGTATCCAATTGAGTGATGTATTCAAGTAGATGCAAGAGTATCCTGTGGAGAATGGAAAGATGCTAGACTCCATGTATGGAACACTACATGCTCAGAATGTTGTTGTAGACGAGGTAAGTGGACTCTTGAAGATATGAATGAGAAATGATGAGTCACTGATCCTAGACTAAAACCCAATTGAAGCTGAGGGGAAATGTAAACCCTTGATGGTACGATGGGAGATGTAGCCATCTGCAGCGTAAACTGAGACTATATCTCTGAGTCCTAATGCCTTAAATTTGTACCATGATCTGGAAAGTCATGTACAAAGAGAGCATGCTTCACATAGTGTGACTATCCGAGAGTGAAATGATCCCCCTCTAAAGAGGAAATGGGAGGATCCAGATCTAGAGAAGAATCCAAAATGCATGAACACTTAGAGTATTCATCAAAGGTGCAATCTCTGGTAACTATAACTGAGTGACTCTTAGGGTCATAAAGTTTGTATGCCTTTTGACAGCCAACGTAATCAACAAGAATGTATTCCATAGGTCTATCATCATCAAGGCCTTGCACATAGGCATCAGTAACAAAGACTCTGAAATAGCTCACACTCAAATTCTTCTTAAAGTAAGCCTCAAATGGAGTTTGGTTCTTCAAAACATGTGAGAACCCTCTGTTCAGAATATGTATTGTTGTTTGTACAGCTTCACCCCAAAACTTTAGTGGAATTCGCTTTTAATGAAGCATATTCTTGGCCATCTCGATCACACTTTGGCTCTTCTAGAAAGCAATACCTTGTTGAGTATCTTGCTTTGCTTGATACTTAATACCGTGTTGCTTCAAGTACTTTGATAAATTGTGGCTCACAAAGCCATTGTCTCCATATCATATGATGGTCTTAAAAGAACTTGGAAAGTCTTTTTGAACTATCTATGTCCACTCCTTGAACTTGGAAAGTGCATCCTCTTTATGCTTAAGTGAATGAACCCAAGTGTACCTAGTGAAGTCATCTACTATCAAGAAGAAGTAAATGGAACCACTTAGGGATGGTGTATGCATAGGTCCACAAATATCAACATGGACTAATGCTAAGGTTTTAGATGAGGAAATGGATGCTTCCATAGGCAAAGGGATAAATGTTTGCTTAAATGCTCAATAGTTCAATTCCACTTTGTGCGATCCAGGGTAAATCCTAGACAAGATGACTTGAAGAGATATTTGCTAACTAAGAGGTATGTCCAAATCTGAAATGCCACAAGCTAAAGCTAGAATGTTTGGCCATGAAACTTGAAAGCTTGTAGAGATCTTTGTCTTCGAACCCTTGAGCTATGCCTTCTTTGGATTTGTAATCAATGACTTGAACTTTGTTGTGATCAAATTGCACCATCATGTTGCATTTAGTAATGGCCTTCTCAGGCGCTCACTGAGAGAAGGTTCTTACAAAGGTTTGGTACATAAAGAACATCCTTGAGTGACTTGGTCTCACCTTCTGATTTTATGAATTGAACTTTGCCTCTTCCATGGATCTCAATGCACTTGTTATCTCCAAGATCAACTTGGTGTTTGCGTTCTTCAAATTCGTGAAAGTCATCTTTGTCATTGCACATACGTGATGAAGCCACACTATCAAAAATCCATTCTTTGCTAGGAGTGGATGTGACAAGTGCTTTGTGTCCAATGGTAAGAGAAAGATCGTCCCTTGTGCAATGATTTTGATGCTCTGTCTTTGGAGTAGATTTGGACTTGTCCTTGTTCTTCTTCTTGAAGCAATACTTTTCTATATGTCCAAGTTTGCCACAAAAGTTGCAAGTAAAATTCTTCTTGCCCTTGGCCTTAGACTTTTGAGTTCCTTTTTGACCTTTAGTCTTGTGAAAAGTAGCTTTGGCCTTCATAGTTGTTTCTCATATAGCTTGAGTCTTTTTCCTAGATTCATGGAGAAGCAAAAGTCTTCTTACTTCTTCCCAAGTAAGTTCTTGACCTTTGTTGTATAGAGTGGTCACAAATGTCTCATAGTTCTTAGGAATCTTGTTAAGCAATCTAATGGAAATTTCTTTTGTCCACAAAGTGCTAACTTTGTTTGATAATCTTCAAATTGTGGAATCACTTTTGTGATGGTGACTTGAGGACAAATATGAGATTCTGAAACTCGGCCTCTAAAGCATAAATCTTGGAAGGAGTTTTATCTTCATATAGACTTGCTAATGTGTCCCAAGCTTCTTTGGAAGTCTTAGAGGAAGTTATATGACATTTTGTCATTTCATCACATGCTAGAAGAATTTGAGCTAATGCTCTTTTGTCCTTGACATTCTAAATATTCCAAGGCTTTACATCTTTGACTTTATCTCGTGCAGGTTAAGACCCATCTACAACTTCATGGAGAAGATTTGTGTACAAGTATGCACACATGATATCTTTCCATAGATTATAGTTTTGGCCATCTAAGCATTCTTGCTTAGGCACAAGCATGGGCATAAAAGAAGGCAAATAACTTGCCATAGATGAAAAACTTGCTTCTTTCTTCGACATTGTAAACTTGGGGATGATCTTGAAAGCTTGAACAATTGATCTTGTACTTGAAATGTTGTAGAAAATAAGTTCTAAGTGTTGAAAAACACTTCTTTGATGAAAGAGGATGTAGAGAAGTGCTAAAATCCACATTGACCTATGCCTTCAAGTGGGAAAATGGCATTTTGAAAGTTTTTAATAACACATGCCAAATACATGTTGTGAAAAAAATACCACTTGAAAAGATATGCAAAAATGGAAGGCTTAGACTAGCCTTGACAAAAATGGAAACGCCAAATGCACTGAGACAGAGTCACACTTGGGGCGTTAGAGTAACCTCCAAAGGAGTACACACACATCTTCCTTTTAGATTCTTGTTGTACAAAGATGGGCACTCAGTGCCAAAGGAGCCTTTGAGGGAGAGGGTTAAGACCTTTTGGAGAAATTGCAAAGTAACCCTTGGAAAAATACAACGTTTCCCTTTGAGTGGTGCCAAATTGAGTGCCATGGATAAAAGAGAGAGTTCCCTTTGTTTAAGATTACAAGGAGCCAAGGAAAAATGTGCCAATATATATGTTGTCTATGTAAATTTCTTTTAGAAGAGGTGAACCTTCGCACTGTCATGATAAGTAAGGATATAACTTGCAAGTTATAGAGGGTTCATGAAATAATGCATGTAATAATTTTAACCCTTAGTAATAGAGTAGTCGATTAGTAATAGAGTAGTTGACTTTGTGAGAACCCAAAAGAGTGTAAAGAGTGTGGTGAGAGTGAGCTGTTTTGAAAAAACCAAATATGATGGGAAAAAAATAAATATATGGCACCATTTGGGCTAAGTGTGTTTGGGGTGAAAAAGATAAACAATGTCATGAGTGTTATAAAAAACCAGGTTGATTATGCAAATGTGAAAACGACTAGAATTGACCGCCTTTTGCTCTCTCATAGAGAACTCTCAACCTTATGTGATGCTTCCAAAGAAATGAGAGATACTTTCTCTCTCTCTATGTGTGTATCTCTTTTGCTATCTCTCAATGAATTATGCTTGGAGTTGTAAGTGGAGGGGTGCAGCTCTATCATCATTGCTTTCAAGGGGCAGAGAAGATGAAGCTAAAGTTGGCATATTCAGGGTGATTAGGAGATCAAAACAGCTTTGTTGTGTCCTACCTAAATCGCGATCTGAGCTCGTTTTGGCCTCCGAACGCATTATTGTACTGCTTATGTAGGCTATTTCGTCTCTTTGTGCAAAAGATATATACAGGTTTTGGTTCACTAGTATAAGCGTCTCGAAGTTTGGTATAGGTCTAGCAGAACTCGTTAAGGTAGTTTTGTTCAACTTTTTCAGATACAATCATTTTCCTACATCATGGTATTTTAGTTAGTGGTCATGGCTGAAAGAAGTGATGTATTCCGTATGTTGGCTGTTGAGGATAAGTTTGGACAATACTAATTACCCATTACGGGCGTATATGATGTGACATGTATTGGTTGCAAAAGGATTGTGGAACATTGTGCAAGGTGTTGAAAAATGTCCTATTACACCTACAAATACAGGTAGTTCTTTCACTTTGTGGAATGCTTTATTTGTGCCAGTGATCAGGAAAAATTTGCTATCAGTTTTTGCATCACCCAAGATCAGCTTCGTTGTCAAATTTGTTGATGATAGATGTACAATTCATGATCTGTAAAATGGTGACATGATTATTGCTTCTAGCATTTTATGTCATGGGTTGTATAAGCTCATAGACTATGAAAAATCTAAGAATGATTCAGCATGTGCACTACATGATTCTCAGGCTATGTTAGATGCAAAGCTTTGGCATGCACGCTTTGCTCATTTGAATTTCGCTAGTTTGCTATGCCTGTAGAAATATGACATGGTGTCCTCTTTGCCCAAACTTGAGGCACTTGGTAAACATGTTTGTGAAGGCTATATTTTGGGCAAAATGCAATGTTCCTCCTTTCCAAAAGATGGTTTAGTTTGAGCTACTCAGAATTTGCAGCTTGTGCACAATGATATCTCTGGTCCTATGGAGACAACCCTCTTTTGGAAACTATCTTTACTTTATGACTTTCATTGATGATTTTTCCAGACATGCATGGGTATATCCATTGAAAGAAAAGTCCGAAGTGTTCATGTGCTTCGAACAATTTTTGGTTTTGGCTGAAAATCTGTCAGCATGTAAAATGGGCACCCTCCGTTCTTATCGAGGGGGGGAATATATGTCTCCTGACTTTAATGCATTTCTGGCTGAGCACAAGATAAAACATCAATGTATAGTGTCGTATACACCTCAACAGAATGGAGTTGCTCAACGAAAGAATAGGTCACTCATGGAGATGGCTAGGTGTATGGTCAAAAGTTAGGCTTTACCACATAGTTTCTGGCTTGAGGTTGTCATGTGTGCATCATATGTACTTAACTAGTGTCCCACTAAAGCACTATACTCTATCACTCCATACGAGGCTTGGCATGGTCACAAACCATCTGTTGCTCATCTGCATGTTTTTGGTTGTCTGGCATATGCATTAGTGCCTGAACAAACACTACAAGAAATTGGATGATAAAGTAGTAAAATGTATTTTTGTTTGGTACAATTCTGAAAGCAAAGGCTATTGTCTGTATCATCCACAAAGTAAATGCATTTTGATTAGCCGTAATGTTGTTTTTGTGGAAGATGCTATTCAGCCTTTACTTTCATGTAGAAAGGAGACACATGTTAGCTCCAAAGACATGTATGATACTTTGCTACCTCTTTTTATAGGTGGACAATCTAGTGTTGGTCCTAATGAGGCAACTTCTCAACCATAGCATGTTTCATGTGATGATGTAGATCATTCCATTTCTGATGCAAATTTGCATGATGCACTTATTGATGAGAGAGCTGATATTGAGGAGGCAAAAATTATGCCAAAATGGCTAGTGCAGACTTTGCGTGATAGCAAATTAAATGCAACTTTGTCATACCATACTCGTTCAGGCTCTCATAGTACCTCTTTTGCATCAGACTTCTATGCTATGGCTGCCTCTAGTCTCTATGATGAGAATAAGCCTGTTTTGTTTGATGAAGCACAAAATTCTGAACATTTTATGGTTGCAATGCAATGTGAATATGATGCTATCATGAAAAGTGGTAGCTGGACTTTATGTGACTTGCCTGCTGGCAAGAAGGCCATTGGCACTAAGTGGGTATACAAGCTGAAGCGTAAACCTGATGGAACAATTGACAGGTATAAGGCTAGGCTTGTTGCAAAGGGTTATGCTCAGGAAAGAGGCATTGATTTGGATTAGACCCTTATATGCTAAGCGTGCTAATGATGTACTTCTCATCATTGTTGTGTATGTTGATGACATGCTGCTCACTGGTCCTCATGAGAATCATATTGCTGATTTTAAGCACTGATTTGCATGCCTCATTTGAGATGTGTAATTTGGGGCATTTGCATCATTATTTGGGCATTCATTTTATGCAAGTTGATGGTGGAATAGCTTTGTGTCAAACAAAATATATTGACACATTATTGGAGCGTTTTGGCCTTGAAGATTGTAAACCTATTGCCACTCCTATGGAAATAGTTTTATGATTGAGTCTTCATGATGCTGGAGATGCATTTGATGTTGTTCTCTATCAGCAGGCTGTTGGATGCTTGATTTACTTATGCATTACTCAGCTAGATATTCAGTTTGCAGTCTCACAAATGAACAGGTTTATGCATTGCCCAGGTGTCAAGCATTGGCAGGTGGGTTAAGCGCATCTTTCACTACTTGAGGGTACCCGGTTACTTGGGTTGTTTTATACCAAGGGGGGATCATTACCACCAGATTTGCATGTTTTTTCTGACTCTGACTGGGTTGGTTGCTATGACACTCATGTGTGCACTAGTGGTTTTTGCTTCATGCTTGGTAGCTCATGCATATCTTGGCTGAGCACGAAGCAGCCTACTGTGGCCACTTCCAGTTGTGAGGCCGAGTATAAGGAAGCTTTCACAATGACTATTGAGTGTGTGTAGCTCAGATTTCTTATGGTTGATTTGGGTGTTGGTCAGTCTTCTGCCACCACCATCTTCACTGACAGTCAGAGCACATTGGCAGTTGGAAGGAACCCTATGTTCCATGCTTGCACTAAGCACATTGAGGTGCATTATCATTATGTCAGGGAGAGGTTCTTTCCTAGAGAGATCAGCTTGGCATATGTGCCCATGCAGGAGAACATTGTAGACCTTTTCACGAAGGCTTTACCTAGGGAGAAGTTTGAAGCTTTCCGCAAAGCTTTGGACTTACTTCCTTTTGTGGATTGATTCCACATAGCTTGACACTTCCTTATACATGAGTGCAAGCTCCTTGTTCACCGCATCACTCCCGGGGGTATTAGTTTATATATTTAGGCATTGATGTGTGTGAATACACTAGGATCATCGGGGCACTTTTTTCCCTCTTTAGGAGATTTTCCCCCCCTAGCTTGTATATATGCCTAGAGCCCTAATGGGTTACTTATCTTTCTACATTCTAGTGGTAATACATTCAGTATTGTGTGTTGTGCTCCTAGCTTCTTCTTCTTCCATGTGTTGTTTGCATGCTTCCCTAGACGTCTAACTCCAACATTGGGAATATCCTCCATATTGTTATCATCAATATTCTTTTAAAAAGGTTCGACAATCTACTGTGTCATTTTGAGCCTTGACCTTCAGCCATACTGAAGTGTTACATTGACATCATATTAATTGTATACATGTCTAGTTCAATTTTTTGAATGTTTTGGAGGGGAGTGGATTATTGGATACTAGGAGCAATATTTAATTCATTATCGCTTAGCCAGCTATTTCTTGGCCTCTTCATTGGTGGCTCATCTTGTTCACATGCTTGATTCTCTTGTTATCATAAGTATAATGTATTTAGTTACTATCTCTAAAGAGCTATTGTCATTCTATCCTGAGATAATATGTATAGAGGAAAGAAAACAATATTTATCTTTGCAGAGGGTCCAATGTTGGGTAATAAAGTGGTACGAGAGATGCAAGTAGCCAGTATGCATCCCACCTCTAATACTGGACCTTTGCCAATAGGCACTAACACTTATCTAGATGTATCACATCTAATTCAATATAAGCTTATATTGCAGGGCTGATATTTTGATGGGAATAACTGGCTTTGTTTCTTGAAGTTCTTTGTTGAAATGGAAACAACAACATAGAAAAATTTAGAAGTTTTGGAAATTATGCTTTGAAGCACAAAAATAAATTTAAAAAAACAAAAATTTAAACCTCGAGAGCCAAAGAAATTACAAGAAATAGGGATGAAGAGGAAGTTGGTAAGGTAAATGGAAAGAAATTAGCAAATAGAAATACATCAACAAGTAAACAAACAAACATACGTGTAAATGAGTGATAGAGTAGACATGGATCAAATTGCTTCAAGGAGATATGAACTTGGGAATACAAATGAGGACCCTAGCTCCATCTTCTATGCATGGCTTATGGACTTCATAATACACGACACAGGCTCAAACAAAGACTCAATGTGAATGCTTCAATTAATCTATCCCTAATAGGGAGATTTGTGTGTTATAAACTTAACTCCTATAGATTACAACATGTCTCATTAGCTTAGAGTCTATTTAACCTAAAAAAGGAGCATTCTATCTCATTCATTGTCTCCTAAAATGTAGGTCCCAATGGAGATGTTCGGTTGTCTTTGGACTTGTTCCAAGTAAGGAAGAGTGAGCTCTTGACTACTATTTTTTTGATTTGTTGACTCCCTACTAATGTGTTGACATGGTCTCTTTCTCTCTTGTTTGTGAATCTCAACTACATGTTGTCCCAAACTTCATTGGTCATATGTCTTGGATAATGTATGTATCTAGGGAGGAGAAAGTGTCAATTTCTCTTTAACTCGAGCTTTGGTGTCTACTGAGGCCATACATCCAGATGTGAAATGCAGTTATCTCTAAATAGGCATAATATGCATTATACATATCATTTCCTCATAGAGGGTTCTTGTGCTCTTCGTTCTAGTTATGTCCTCACTTTTCCAAGACATTTGGATGGGTTCTTATAAAAAATTCCCTTTGGATGGTTGAAGAATTTGGAGCATGATAATGTTCAACGTTGGAAGCACTCAAGAAGGCCAAAACGAATTCCTTGTATCGTTGTATCGGGAAGCTTCATATCCAAGAAAAAGACCAAAAACTGTGCACGAGCAGCTAAAGAAGCTCATATTACTCCTCCTTTATCCCACATGCTGACATTGCAACTCTAGTAAATGCCTATATGTAAGGATCCTTCACCATTCTTTTACCAGCACAAGGGAGTGAAAGAGCAATAGGTTCTCTCCTCCCCCGCCTTCCCTGAGGGAAGCATCGATCAAGTGCTTGGCTCAACCAAGTATGAGTCCTTTTGAACACGTGTGCATAGGCTGAGCTCATTCACGCTTTGCTTGTGCAAATCATGGGCAGATGGGGTCATTGTAGGCGTCCGAAGCAAACCTTTTTTTTGAACTGAAATTCTCCTTCTATACTACCTCTGCTACACCCGAGTGGGAACCTAAGAAAAAAGAATATTTGTCTACTTACTCGCTACTATGGCTCCTCAAGAACACCGTTCACTTTGCAAAGAACACCAAGAGGAGGAGAAAGAGATAAGTACTTAAGAAGATGATCAACTCTCACAAGGTTTCCATGGAAGCTCTATACCAATGCAATGGATTCTCCACAAATGCAAGCTGGTAAATGAATACCTTCTCTCCTCCCAACAAAGCCATGTATATATAGCTATTGAGGACTCAAAACCTTTGAATCTAAACCACTCTTTAGAAAAGTGACTTTAGTTGAGAACCACTTTTTTACAATCAGTCCAAACCATCCATTTGTGGATTGATTCTCCATCACTCTTTATTTGGAAAGGTGCTAGTTAAAAAGAATGGTCCACAATGCTCAGGTTCATAGAGCTCTTTGGCAAAACCTTTTCTCTTTGTAGGACTTGAACCCAAGGTCTCATCCTTCCCCCCCTTAAGAATTAACCATTATGCTAAGTGGATTCCTTGTCCTAGAGAGCACATGAACCTATGCTTAAGTCTAGTCTCAAGATCTTTGGCGAAATGTACTAGAGACCAAAGAATCTGCGATTTCAGTTCTATCTAAAATGGTCAGACACTCATATCATGGACTATACTTTATAACACCTTTGACCCAGGAGACAAGTTGGTTTCTAAGACTTGGTAGGATTCAAGAGTAATTTTGAGTTGATGCAAGTCTTTCAAGACTTCATCTTTATTTCTATCTCCTCTCCTTCTAACTTAAGTGTCTTTAAATCTTTCATAAAAGGACTCCTAGATCTTAAGGAAGTAGTATGTTGAGGATTTGTGATCAATTTCTCAACTTTATTTCTAAGTGATTACTTTGGATGTGTAATGGAACATCCACATTCCTCTTCATGCTCACATCTCGAAGAGGAAGGACTCTAGATCCTCCGTTGGCTACCTCCATGGGTTTCACAATTAGAAGCGCATGGAAAAAGTAGAGAGTGGTGAATATTCTTTTAAAAAAGTTCGACCATAAGATGGGTGCCTCTACCTTACGAGGTCCGGCGTGTGTGTTTCCAATTCATTGTACTTAATAAAAAAAAAAAGTTCGACCATCAAACACTAGCCTCGACCTTCAACCATACTGAAGTGTTTACATTGACATCATATTAATAGTATGCATGTCTGTTTGAATTTTTAAACGAATTTTCCGTGAGTAACACTAGCCTGTCTGCTATAGCGGGAGAAGAAGTGGCGAGCCCGTAAGATGACTTTGCTTGATGGGCAGTAGGACTATGTTGGTGTCTTGCAGCAAGTCCTTGTTTCTTGGTGCTGTTCACAGGACGCCATCGTACTCCTCTTCCGCCTGTGTAGCCTCTCTGACCGAAAATGGAAGAGGAAGAGGCATAAACAATGCCTCTGTGGATCCCCTGTCCAAAAGTGGAAGAGAAAGAGGTATAAATGAAGGAAAAATGACGGCTTTTTTCATGCCATCAACGTAACCTTTTTCCTGGCTCTTGAGTGACAACACACATTATCCCTAGTCCGTGTATATCCCTTTGACAATTAAAGTCCGGCATTTTGATTGGGCAGGCAAGCAAAGGAGTAATCAACGAGCTGCTTTGGATGTCTCAAATAAGGACTGGCTGGCTGCATTGAAGGCTCCTGAAGTTTTTGAGTTTCAAACAGACGAGGCCAATCCATCGGGTGCTAGCCTCGTTGAAACTTTTGTCGGGTCTATAGTGAGTGAAGATGATAGGGGATATGTGGATCCAAACGTGTTTGTACTTGGAATCGATCCTGATGTTTCTGGTGCCATGGCAGTCCTTCGTGGCAACGATGTCTCCACAGCGGAGGTTAGTACGAAGGTTTCTGCTTTTTTCACTGAGCATAAAGTTTTTAGTTGTACCTCAGGAGGTCCGCATTGTTAGATTCTGCAAAGGAGGTACACATGGATATTAGGAGCAATAGTTAATTCATTATCGCTTAGCCAGCTGTTTCTTGGCCTCTTCATTGTCGGCTCATCTTGTTCACATGCTCGATTCTCTTGTTATCATAAATATACCGTATCTATTTACTATCTGTAAAGAGGTATTGTCATTCTATCTCGAGATAATATGTATAGAGGAAAGAAAACAATTTTATTCTTTGCAGAGGGTCCAATGTTTGGGTAATAAAGTGGTATGGGAGATGCAAGTAGCCAGTAGGCATCCCACTACTAATATTGGACCTTTGCCAATAGGCACTGACACTTATCTATATGTATCACATCTAATTCAATATAAGCTTATATTGCAGGGCTGTGATGGGAATAACTGGCTTTGTTTCTTGAAGTTCTTTGTTGAAGTGGAAACACTAACATAGTGAAATTTAGAAGTTTCAGACATTATGCTTCGAAGCACAAAAGTAAATAAAAAACAAACGAAAATCTAAACCTCGAGAGCCAAAAAAAATACAAGAAATAGGGATGAAGAGGAAGTTGGGAAGGTAAATGGAAAGAAATTAGCAAATGAAAATACATCAACAAGTAAACAAACAAACATATGTGTAAATGAGTGATAGAGTAGGCGTGGATCAAATTGGTTCAAGGAGATATGAACTTGAGAATACAAATGAGGACCCTAGCTCCATCTTCTATGCATGGCTTATGGACTTCATAATACATGGGACAGGCTCGAACAAAGACTCGATGTGAATGCTTCAATTAATCTATCCCTAATAGGGAGATTTGTGTGTTATAAACTTCGCTCATATAGATTGCAACATGGCTCATTAACTTAACAATCTAGATAACCTAAAAAAGGAGCATTCTATCTCATTCATTGCCTCCTAAAATGTAGGTCCCAATGAAGATGCTCAACTATCTTTGGCCTTGGTCCAAGTGAGGAAGAGTGAACACTTGACTACTATTTTTTTGATTTGTTGACTCCCTACTAATGTGTTGACATGGTCTCTTTCTCTCTTGTTTGTGAATTTCAATTACATGTTGTCCCAAACTTCATTGGTCATATGTCTTGGATAA